>CM045767.1:35114727-35689292 GCA_025200525.1 Camellia lanceoleosa | reverse complement strand
TCTTGAACCTTGCTCGAAGCTTCTCCAAGAAGCTTTTGAAACTTTTTGCTAGGCTTCTCCTTGGAAGAAGATATTTCTGAACCCTTGTTTCTCTTCTATAAGAGAGGGCCTCCTCTCCTTTAGAGAGGTTGAAAATTGTTCAAGGCAACAAGGGTTGTATCTCTATCTCTATATTTAGCTTAGAAAGTTTCTTGAATTCCCTTTGTAATTATAACTAATCCTAAAGCACACACCTCCAATTCATATTGTCTTGCTAAGGTTCTTGAGGGGTTCCTTGAGAGGTCTAAAAGGGTTGGGGTTTTTGGTCCAAGAAGTCATTGCCTTTACTTAATTACAAGGCAGTAACTCCATTTCCTCTTCTGCAAACATTATCTCTTGATCCTCTTCTCTTAGCCTTAAGTTTTGCTTGCATTGATTGTTTGAAGCTTTTGTTGTCAACTTGAAAAAAGCTTCATATTTAAGTTTTTTTCTTATGTTTGCTTAAGATCATTTTTTGATGTTGGGGGTCATCTACCTCTCGCATGCTTGCTTTTACTTTGTTTTGTGCCATGCTGTATAAAGGAATTGGAGATAGTCTTTGCTTTCTTTTGGCCTTCCTACCACTGACATCCAAAGTGGGATTTTTAGTGGTGGTTTTAGGTTTTGTAGTACCAAAATCGAGAGGTGACCTCTCTTTTTGGCCTTGCTTTTGTTTACATATATTGGCCTTTCAAAGGAGCCCATATTTTCATACTTCCAAGCCTTGGTTCAGAACTTTTTGGTGATTTTTGAGACCTTCCTGGCTCTTTTCCATAGTTGTTTTGGCCACATTTTGTTTGTTGCATGTGTAGAGCAATCTCATTCATAGCTTATCAAAGGAGCATGTCATTCTTGCATGTATTGACTTATGTTTCATGGGTTTTTGGTCATATTTTGGCATGCCATGATTCTGTTTTTGGCTGATTTGGTGGCCCCTCACATGCTTCATAGGCTTGTAGTGTAAATCATGCTTACTAGCTCACATTGCATGCTATTTTGGCCCTCTATTCTAACACCTTTTGGCCACACTCCAAACATGTTTTGTTCATATTTTGGGTTGTTTTAGCTTTTTTTTTTATGCCTCTTTGGTCGATTGGTGCTTGCCATGCATGGTTGTAGTGTAATAGCCTTGCTTACCTTTTGAGTTTTGGGGGTCCCTTGCATGTGTTGCTTGAGGCATTTTAGTGTTTTGGCATCATTGAATATGATATTTCGTAGTTTTATGTGCCATATTCTCATGTTTATTATGCCTTCAATGTGTTTGAGAGTTGTGCTTTTTATAATCCCCATTTGTGAGCCATTACATGAGCTTCATTTTGGTGCATGTCAAGCCATCATTTTAGCTCATTTTGCCACTATTTTGGACATGCATAAGGTCTGTTAGAAGTTGGTTTGGCCATTTGAGCATTGTTTTGCATACCTCTAGTGTAATGTGTTTCACTAGTTTCGTACTTAAGCCTTCCAACGCAGCATTGTGTGAGTCGTTTGCATGATCTCTGAGCCTTTTGTATGCCATTTCAGAGTTGGAATATGTGTCATTGTATGCCATATTTCATCCTTGCTATGCTCTTGGAGAGTTGCATCTTTGTGCCCTTGGCTTAGAGCCTTTACATTGTGCATGCTTATGCAGGTCTTATTATGCTTTGATTTCATCATCCATTGGCCATCGAATGGACATGGTCGAGGCCTATCGATCTTGGTTTAAGTCCATTTAGCATTGTGCATGCTATGTAGTTCGTCGCATTGAGTATGCTATTTGACATTCGCATTGTGTATGCTAGTTTCATTTTGTCATATTGTTGCATGCTTATGATTGTCTCTGCATTGAGTATGTGTACATTAGCATTGTGCATTGTGTATGCCATTAGCCTTGCTAGGTTGTTCATGTTGCATTCCATATTGACATTGTGTATGCTAGGTGCATGTTTGCATGTTTCAACCCTTGCATGTTTGCATGACCAAGTTGCAGGCATTTAGCTTGCATGCTAGAGTCACATTGTGCATGCCATACTTGTTGCATTGTGTTTGGAATAGAGTTAGTCCAAACATCTAAACGAGGAACGCTTTGTACTCAAAGTGACTAAACGTATTCTCAATTCCCGGTCACGACCCTCTTGACTAATACATGATGGAGTTTAGGTATTTATGTGTTCATATGTGCATTCATTCCATATCAAGTCGCAGCATTTGACTCTCGCCATCATGCATCGAGATGCGTGATTGGTGGCCCGAGGGTCGAGGACTACACTCTCGAGCTTGTGCAATGATGGGAGAGTGTTCATGCACACATTTGTTGAAAATACCTTTGTGCGCTCTCTCTTGCTTTGTGTTGCGTAAAACCAGAACAGAGGCAAAACTGCTCTGACCAAATTTTTCTCAGTCGACCACCTCTTTTGGTCTCCACCACAAAGGTGGCTCGCAGGTGGTCTCCAAGGCCAAGGGCTAGTCAAGAACCTTCCCACAGCCTTCCTGTGGTAGGAGTTTCAGCCTGGGAGCCTTGTGCAAGTTTTGACATCAATTGCAAATGAAGGCTAGCCTGTATGCCATGAGGGATTTCCTTACAAGGCGTTCAAGCATGCATGCATCCTTTTTCAATCAAAACAGAGCTAAGGTAGCCTACTTTATTTAGTTTACATGCTTACTTAGAAATTTGTTGATTAATTAGAGTTGTGTAATAATTAGCAGAGTTAGTTATTCATTTCAGTATTATTTATTCGACCCTCCGCACGAGGGGCTTAACTTTGTAATAAGTGTGCTGTGTGTGATGCATGTCCTCCAACCCTACATCTTTCTCCCTTTTATTTACCAAATTTTATGATTGTTAGTTTTAGGCATGTTTCAATTAGCATCTATATGTTCACATGTTTGCATTCATTCATTCAGATTGCATGCACCGCCTCTGCATCATACTAACCAAGATTGTATTTCAATTCCAAGTTGAATACATATATCTATTACATCTCATATGCCATCTTAGAATAGCCAAGCTTATTGTAGTTGCATTTTTGCATGTGTTGTATTAGGCATTCTTAGCATAGTTAGGATTCATGCATGATTTCTAATTAGCTTTTTTCTTTGGCTCAGAGTACTGTAAGTGTTTATGCTTTAGCATCATTGCATGTGTGTAAGGATCACTATGATAGCATGATTACCATGAGGCTATGTGCTTATGTGATATAGCCACCGAATGCCTATAGGTGAAGGTTGGGTTGCTTGAGTTGAATAATTCGCCAAACCCGTGGTTTTAGCCTACTATGAGTAGCAAACTTCAATCCATTTTCAAAACAAACTGACATGCGATGCTTTGTTCCAACTTAGGCAATCCAAATATACTTGTATGTCGTATGATCAACGCACTAATTCTAGGCTAATAAATCGGAATAAGAGCACATGTGTTTTCAAAACTCGATATCATGCTTAGTAGTGTCCGATCTTCGATCGGGCGAGTGGGGTGCTTATGAAATGATCTCCCCAATCATACCTTAAGTTCCCCGAGCCGAGGCAACCTTGGTGATGACGGATATGTGGCCTTAGGCACGAGTCGTGGTTTCCTAAATTCCCCAAAACAAAATATTTAGGTGGCGACTCAGATTCAGCAAAGCAGCTCATGTTTGGCACTTCTTTTCTAAAAACTGCTCTTCAAAACGATTTGCCGATTTGGACTCTTTGGTGATTTATCGGTCTCAGATTGCACTTTATGATTAGATTCGTAACCGTGACATCTCGAGTCCGAATTGTAGTGAGCCCAATGAACAAAACGGATTTTTCCCGAGACGCTCAGTGGACATCTACACACGCGGTAATTCCTCCACCAACTTGCCTTTGCCTGCTTCTAGCCTACTCTTGATCCTATCCAAGATGGTCTTATTAGATGTTTCTGCCTAACCATTACTCTGGAGGGAACTAAGAGTAGGGTAATAGTTCTTAATCTTGTATTTTGCACATAAGCTCTTAATCAGCTTATTGCCAAACTGAGTGCCATTGCCTGCTATAATGGCCCTTGGGATCCCGTACCTGGTTATTATGTTCTTCTAGATGAAGTTCTTCACATCAATATCTCTAATCTTCGCAAGAGGTTTATCCTCTACCTAGTTTGTAAAGTAGTCTGTGCTACTAGCAAGAACTTTCTATCCAGCTTGTTTCAGTAATGGTCCCACCAAGTCCATGCCCCACTAGGAAATGGCCAATGACAAGACACTGGTTCATATTTGTCGCTAGTCGATGTATCAAAGGTGCAAACCTTGACATTTCTCATGCTTCCTAACATAGGCTTCAACATCCTTGCATATATGATCACTAGTATCCTCGGGAGATGGCTCTATGGGCAAGTGACTCCACCTCGCATGGCTTCCACAAACTCCTTCATGGATCTCATATAAAAGTCCTCTACTTGAGAGAGATGCACACACCGAGTAGAGGTCCAGAAGGATCTTTTGTATAGATGGCCTTTTTGCTAACATGCGTAACTCCGTTGACTTCAACTCGGTTTTGTGTGCCTCTTTTCGATTGTCCGGCATCAGCCTCTCTAAGAAACACAACTATGGCGCCCATCTAGCTGACCTATTTCCACTGACATTGCTTCATACTCATATTAGAGGCTCTACACTTGGTTCTTGAGATAATCAACCATGATTGTCCTTGGTTCCCTTGACTTTATTGCACTAGCTAGGTTTGCCAAGGCGCCAAGATGGTTATTATCATCTCAACTAACTCCGCTATAGTCGACAATTCTAAAAAAGATTAGTAACCCAACAACCTCTTTGACATAGGCTATCACCCTTTCATCTCAGTCAGATATCGCTGCTGTTTGATTCACAAGAAGACTACCACCTTATCGGCTTCCATAGCTACTACTAGTTTCGGCCTCCTAATCACGCCTCATACTGCCTTTCGTTGTTTGAGACCTTGAACCCAAAATGAATAGATTGCTCAATCATTTGCCCATCCGGTGGTACTAACATCACCCCGCCTCCGCCCTTGACTGCTTGAACTTCCATCAACAAACAAGCGGAAGGAGTCGGATGTATATGTTGTAGGGTTTGGTTTTCTACATTCTTTGTTTTGCTGGATTAGGGACTTTGAACCCCAAATGGGTCACTTCCTACCCTCTCGACATCCTAAGTCGCAGCCATCGGCTCGAGTTGGGATCGCGTCAGAGGAACTCACCAAAAAGTCGCCAAGACTCTAACCCTTGATTGTTGTTCTAGGCATGACCTCCAAGTCATATTAACCCAACACCACCGCCCATCGCAATTCTACCTATCGATTCCATGCCGCAACAAGGACTTCAGGATGCACCAACACCACAATCTTGTGGGCTTGGAAATAATGATTTAACTTTTAGAAGCCATTACCAAGGCTAGTGTCAATTTTTCCAAGGCAAGTACCTAGTTTTGCATCTTGCTAGGGTTTTACTCACATAGTATATTGTCTTTTGCTCTCCTTCCTTTCTCGGATTACCACCACGCCATCGCGTGGTCCAAATTGCTAAGTATAGGAACAATTCTTCTCCGTATTGGGTTTAACATAACTCAAGCTTTTGTCAAGTACCTTTTCAAGTTGGCCAAGATGATTTGAGACTCTTCCTCATTCACAAGAAATTTGTGGCCTCTTTAAGAATTGAAAAAATGGCATGCATTTATTAGAACTTCCGATAAATCTATTCAAGGTCGCTACCTTGCCGATCAAAATTTGGACCTCGCTATCGATGTCGAAGCTTTTCAAATCAAGGATAACCTGATCTCGATCTAAGCTTGTTCTATGCCCCTCCCCGATAACCAAGTATCCTCAGATCTTGTCAACCCGACTCCAAATGCACATTTTGAAACATTGAGTCAAAGTCGATATTTTCTAGATGTCAAAGATTGCCTTCAAGTCGACTAGATGGTTCCTGTGTTCTTTGGTCTTCACGACCATGTCATCAATGTAGACCTCTACCGCCTTGCCAATTAGATGCTTAAACATCTTGGTCACTAATCGGCCGTAGGTTGCTTCGCATTCTTAACCTCAAAGGCATCACTCAGTAATAATAAAGTCCTTTAAGGGTGATGAATGTTGTTTTTCTTCATCGAAGCATACATTGTTATCTCTGGTAACCTCTCAGAGCGCCCAGAAACTCATCCTCTCATGCCTCAAGTCGATCTACTTAATCGATCAATTTTGGGCAAGGGAAAACTGTCTTGGGACAAGCCTTATTCAGCTAGTGAAGTCCACGAGACCCTCCACTTACCGCTTCTTCTTTTTTCACAACCACTGTTGGATGACAGGTTAAGTAGTTTACCTCCTAATGGCTTTGGCTTCCAACAAATTTTGTCCACTTCCTCCTCAACTCCCTATCCACATGTAGTTGAGTGTTGGATGACGATTTAATGATTTGTCTACCTTGAGCCTATGACAAGTGACCCTGGTTGATGCCTAGCATCTTATAGGGGAGTCGAGGCAAACACTTCTATGTTTGCTCACAAGAAAGCCTCTAACTCCTTTCCTTCTCCTCACTAAGCTCGAGCCAAGAAGGAAGAAGAACTATGCATCATCTTCTTGACCGTAATCTTCTTCAAAGCTTCATCACTCTTGTTGGCTAGTTCTTTGTCGACATTATCTAGGACCTCCATGTCCTCGCTTTCAATTTCTATTGTCTCTATTTCTCACACATTATGTGTGGACTTCATTGCTACTATAGAGCAATTTTTGCCTACATTTGATCCCCTCTGACCTCCTCTATCCCATGTTCGCTGGTAATCGTAATAGCTAGTGCAATGTTGAAGGAATAACCTCATTACATATAACCACGGTCTACCCAAGATAACATTGTAAGGAGAGGTTATCAATTATTGTAAACTTCGTGCTTACATTCTTGGTGCCTACTTACACTTCCAAATTCTGGCCCTAGAGGCCACGCCAAGAAATTCCATTGAATCCAACCATCGATCGTTGATTGTTCCAGACATTCGGTAAAAGCTGCTCTTGTAACATCTAACATACATGATGTCACAAGAATCGCCTTTGATCAACCAAGATAGCGCCTCACCGCACTCCAATCTTCGTTATCACCATGGCATCGCTGTATGGATGCCGCACCATATCTGTGTTCCGCCAAGAAAAGAAACCATTGGTCCCTTAGTACTCATTTGTTATAGGCTTCTTTTTGCTAGACCTAATACATATGTTGTAAGTGCCTCACTCTCGAAGTCTCCTCATACATCATTCTCATTGACCTTCGAAAGTGAACCACATTGATCACCCGAGATCCATCTCGCTTGTTGCGGTGGAGGTGGTGTTATCGGTGCCTCGATACCCTTGCTTGCTTTTCCGTTGTCCCGCCTTCATCTACTAGGTCTCTAGGTGACCCTTATCCGACAAAATCCTCCAAGTTTGTCTTCAGAGCCCTACATCCTTAAGTTATGCCCATCTTCATTATGGTAAGCACAATGCTTCCCAAGGCTCATTCTCATAAACTCACCATGGATCTTCTCTCGCACTTTATAATACGATTGGTTCTCGATCCTTCCGTAACTTTGTAGACCAGATCCTAATATAGTGGTGATCGCTCAATTCTTAATCCTATTTCTTACCTTAAAATCAAGATACTCGGCCTCGCTTCGCAAGCCGCTTCTTCTCTTACTTTGGTGTCTTCGCCCCTATGTGTCCTCTTCTACTCGACATACTTTCGATCCATGCCATAAGCCCTTGTAGCTCGAATTTTCTCGTGCCCCTTTTCTAAGGTTTCAAAGAAGGCCCTATAGTTCGCACTCGCAGCTTCCTAATCTAATCTCACTAATGCAATGTCAAACCGATAAACACCAAAGAGTCCAAATCAGCAAATTGTTTGAAAATTTGATTTTGAATCAAAAATGTCAAAAATTGGCTACTTTGCTAGATATAGAGTCACTACCTAAATATTTTATTTTGAAAAAATTTAGAAGCCCAAAACTCGTACAAAGGCCACGCTTTGTCATCATCAAAGTTGCCTCAAGTTGGGAACTTAGGTACGAGAGGGAAGGTCATGAATTGAGCACTTCCTCCACCCGATCAAGATCTCACACGCCCCAAAATTTAGACAATTAAATATTAAATTAGGACTAAACCCCAATCAATATTCCATCATCCAAATCCTAGGTTGAAACAAAAAAAAAAACTAAATACCAACCAAACCATCCACCAGAATTTCATAGCTAACCAATACCTCCAATATTAAAGTAACAATAAATAGTCAAAATAAACTTAAATAATGTACGGTTACAAACCATGCCAAATTATCCCAATACTAAAGTCATAAAAAATAATAATAAATACATAAACTACTATCAACCCTAACCTCAAGAAAATAAAAGAAGTTCAAACGACAAGTCCAACACTATAATAATTCCACGTCACCACCATAGTCCCAACTAATCCTACAAAGGAAGCTTGGCTGCGCTCAAATAGAACGCACCCGAGTTGCCAAGAGATAAAACGGGTCAAGATATAGGTATACTAATATGAGTACAAGATTTAACACCCACGTGTTCACCAAACACAAACAAAAATACATTTAATTCTTGTTACGACAAGACAAGTAGTTCCAACCGCACTAAGATGAATGGGTAGTTTCAAGATACTGTGGCATTTAGTTTCTATCCATACACAACTAAATATAAATTGATTATAAAATAAACAAAATAGAAATAAAAATATGGTGGGTCACCTCATAAAAAGTTAGTAAGACCCACCATCCTACCAAAAAAATAAAGTTAGTATAATTTAATCATAAGTAACTTCTCAAGAAGTATAAAATGCACCGTTTCATACTTAAATAATTTGAATTGACCAAAACTCAAAGAACAAAAGTTGTACAGAATCAAATTTCCTAAAAGACAAAGTGGACAAATTTAATAGAAACCTAACAAGTTGAGAGAAAAACTTGATAGAAAAACCTAAACGAATTCAATCGAAAAATTTGGGTCGAAACGAACAAAAACGCCCTAAGATGATTTTTTTTTCGAAAAGTTCAAAACATGAAAAGTGTGAAGAATAATGTTTTACTTCATTTGCAAAAGAAACCAATAAAATGAGCTCGCTTTCATAGGTTAAAACAATCTAAAATTTACATTGCCAAAATGAATCAAAACTACAATAATCTAAGATCATCCATTATAAGTTCTAATCGATCCTTTTAATAAAAAGTTAAAACACAAAAGTTGTCTAGAATCACATATACATGCCTTTGCTCAAATTTCATAATTTATCGAGGTCGTTTACTATTTTTCAAGATGTACAAATTAATACAATTCACACTATAACAATAAACTCATATTTAATTCTTTGTACCTTAACTCCACCACTTCGACCTCCACTTCCGGCCTACACATATATCCCATGTACCTCCCGTATACCTAACACCGCTCCAAAGCCAAACTTGCATGGGAATATCGTCCTGAGTTTGACCCACACTCCCCGGATGGTTAGCATATACGTATGTGCGTAAATCAAAATACTCGTCTACTCTTAAGAATGAGGCAACAATATATATATACAAGACATCTCACTCATGAGATGAATCATATCAATGTCAAGCCTAAGGCATTCAAATAAATCTCATAATCCTCACTTTTTTTTATATACTCTTTCTCACCAACACTCAAATAAAACAACAATCCATAGAGTCATAGTGGAGTGTAAGGAATTTATCTATGGGTTCCTAATTTATTTTAATTTCATATAACCATGAGTGTGATTACAATCATAAAATAAATCCATATAAAAATCCTAAGCTTTGCATACACAACTAACCAAAATAATTAAAATTAATCAATCATCTAAAAATCCTAAACCTTACGTACACAACTAATCAAAGGAATTAAAATCAATCAATTATCTACAAACCCTAAACCTTACATACACAACTAATCAAAGTAATTAAAATCAATCAATCAATCATCTAAAAACCCTAAACTTGACATACACCACTAATCAAAATAATTAAAATCAATCTATCATCTTTATGTAAATACAAAATCAAACTAATATCAAATAAATAAAAACAGCGAATTAAACATAAATCAAGGAAAATAAATTTTGTACTCACAATATTTTTTTGAAGATCAAAAAAGTATTTGGAGAATTAATGGAGCCACCAAAACAAAACCTAACCCTAATTTTTTTTTCTTTTCCTCTCCTCTTTCTCTCCCTGTGCCTCCTTTTTTTTCTCTTCCACTCTCTCTCGATGATCTCTCTCTCTCTCTCTCTCTCTCTCTCTCTTCTCTTTTCTTTTCTTTTTATTTTATTTTATTATATAAGTAACCTAATGCTTAACCTAATTTATATTATATTATATTTTATTTTATTAACTAATTGCAACATATATAAATATTCTTTATAAAATCAATATATATAACATTTTTTATATATAAATATATATAAATATAAATATTTGAATTAATTATATATAATTAAATATCACATTAAACTAATTAAATATCATATTAAATTAACTAATTACAACACATTAAATTAATTAAATACCACATTAAATTCTCATGTAACCACACAATTAATAAAGTCAAAAATAAAATAAAGTAATAATAATAAATAATGACTTACAAAAATCAAGGTCGCTACAATATACATATCTCAAAAGAATCTCATCCCGAGATTCAATAGAAAGAGTACTAAACAAAAGCTCCTGCATATGCCAAACTTTCTTCCAATTCCCAAGTGATATAATTCTCATCCTCGCCCATTGCACTTTCACCAAGTTCACTTTCTTGCGCAGAATCGCTTTTACATCCCAATCTAGAATAGTAATCGTCGCACCACATACGTGAGATCATCACTAATCTCTAACACTTCTGGTGAGACTACTTGGGAAGAGTCTTGTACACACTTCTGCAAAAAGATACATGTAACACGTTGTGAATCATAGCTAAGGCAGGTGGTAGGGCTAATTTGTAAGCCACATTACCAACCTTCTCAGTGATCTCATATGGTCCCACAAATTTAGGTGCCAACTTTCTCTTCTCTCCGAACCACATGATACCCTTCATTTGCGAGACCTTCAAAAAGACAAAATCTCCAACATTCAACTCAACCCTTTACGCTTTCTATCAACATAACTCTTGACGACTCAGGTAGTCTTAATACGTTCCCGAATAATGTTCACCTTCTCTGTGGTCTCTCTCACCAACTCTGGCCTTAACAACAGCGCAACTCCTACCTCCATCTAACATGCAGGTGATCGACATGGCCTCCCATACAAAGCCTCAAAAGGTGTCATCCCAATACTGGGGTGATAACTATTATTATAAGCAAACTCCACTAATGGCAAGTGTTCTTTCCAACTACCACCAAGATCGAGGACACAAGCTCTCAACATATCCTTCAAGATCGGATTTACTCGTTCAGTTTGCCCATCTGTCTGAGGACGATAAGCCGTGCTCAAGTCTAACCTAGCACCCAAAGCATGCTGAAAACTCTCCCAAAACTCTGCCACAAACAATGGCTCACGATCCGAAACTATAGAAACTGGTGTGCCATGAAGTCGCATCACCTCCCGAATATACAGCCTAGCTAGTTTATCCGCAGTTCGGTGAACACTGATAGGAATAAAATAAGCAGACTTGGTGAGTCAATCCACTATCACCCAAATAGATTCATTGCCTCGCTTAGACCGTGGCAATCCATCCACGAAATCCATAGAGATGTACTCTCATTTCCAAGTAGGAGTCTCAAGAGGCTGCAAAAGTCCAAATGGTCGTTGGTGTTCTGCCTTAACCTATTGGCACACATAACATCAAGAAACATACTTTCTTACATCTTTCTTCATACCTTCCCACCAAAACGTCCTCTTCAAGTCATGATACATCTTAATCCCACCAGGGTGAATGGTATATCCGGACCTATGGACATCATCCATAATCTCTTTCCTCAATTCAACAATGCTAGGTACACACAACCTGTCCCTAAATCGTAATCCCCCATTTGAGTCCACAGACCAACAGGTAGGACAATCATCGATCAAATCCACTACAAGATCATCGAGCTTGCTGACGAGAAACCCATCTAAATTCTGCATCTGACGAACTTTACCCAGTAACGTCGGCTATACGATCAAACTACCAATGTATGCCCTTTCAGCACTCTCTATTGGTTGAACATCATGCATCGAAATTAACTCCAAGGACTTTCATTCTTGAGTTATCAAAGAAGCTACAATCCCATGTTGTCAACTAAGTGCATCAGCGACCACATTTTCTTTCCCCGGGTGGTAAAGGATCTCGAAATCATAACTACTAACGAATTCAACCCACCTCTGTTGCCTCATGTTCAACTCTTTTTGAGAAAAGAGATATTTGAGGCTCTTGTGATCTGTATACAACTCAAAGTGCTCCCCAAACAAGTAGTGTCGCCACACTTTCAATGCAAAAACAACTGCTACCAACTCTAGGTCATGAGTAGGGTATCGTCTCTCATGAGGTTTTAATTGTCAAGAAGCATAAGATACAACCTTCTGATGTTGCGTAAACACACATCCCAACCCGCCCACTCGTGATCAAGAACACTACTAACTTTTCCCTTGTACCGTATAGTTAACACCAGAGTTGTAGTCAACCGCTGCTTTAACTCCTGGAAAGCTTTCTCACAATCATTTGTCCATAAGAACTTCACATTCTTACGGGTCAACTTGGTCATAGGTGCTGCAATAGTGGAAAACTTCTCTATAAATCTCCTGTAATAACCATAGTCCTAAAAACTTCTCACCTCAGAGGGTTCGTGGGTCGCTTCCATTCTTTGACCGCAACAACTTTCTCAAGATCTACCGCTATTCCTTGATTGGATACAACATGTCCCAAAAATCAAACTTCTTTCTCCCAAAAGTGACACTTATCAACTTAGCGATAATTGCTGTTCCTCAAAGTCTGCAACACAACTTTCAAGTGTTCTCTGTGTTCCTCATTCTTAGAATACACCAGATATCATCTATGAAGATAATCACAAACTTATCTAGATACGTTGAAAAATTCTATTCATCAAGTCCATGAAATAGGTAGGAGCATTGGTCAAACCAAAAGGCATTACAGAAATTGATAACCCATACCGTCCGAAAAGCAAGAAGCGGTATACTTTCCTCCGACACACCCATCCGATGGTAACCTGCTCGAGATCAAACCGAGAGAACATGGTCGCTTCCTTCAACTGATCAAACAAGTCATCAATTCTAGGTAGCGGATGCTTGTTCTTGATAGTCTCCTTGTTCATCTCTCTGTAGTCTATGCACTTACGGAGAGTGCCATCTTTCTTGGAGACAAAAATCGCAGGTGCTTCCCACGGGGAGTTACTTGAACGAATGAACCCTTTCTGAAGCATCTCTTCCAGCTACTTCTTCATCTCCACAAGCTCTTTAGGTGCCATTCTATATGCCACCTTAGAAATTGGTGCAGTTCCCGGCACTAAGTCAATGCAAAATTCTACTACCCGTCGGGATGGAGGTCTACGTATCTCTTGAAATACATCCACAAACTCACATGCCATATCTAACTTACTAATATCCTGCTTAGGGATTTCTATGGAGCACAAAAAACTCATCATCAACAACTCTTCTCCATCGCTAGAAGTGTGGGTAAGCCGTGGCATACCGGGAATATTTATATTTACAATCTTTCTAGCACAATCTAGAGTCACAAAGTATTTTCGCAGCCACTCCATACCCAAAATAATTGTAAACCCCTCAAACCCTAACACAATTAGGTCCGCATGTAAGACTCTACCCGCAAAGTCAATCTCAAAATCTTTACACATCTCATAAAGAGTAACTGCCCCTCTTAAAGGGGTCTCAACACGAATAGGTCTAGACAAGGAGGTAGTGACAATGTGTTTTCTACAAACTACCTAGATATGAAACAATGAGAGACACCAGTATCAAAAAGTATTCTAATAGTTTCTTCAAAGAAATTAAAGATACCTTCCAGCCATCACCTTCAAATTAAGCACACAAAAAGAATTCCTTCATAAATACTTAGAATAAACTCAACCACCAAACTAAACCAGCTAACCCATGTTTCCACAATCTGAGGTTCACCTAAACTCTCACAAGTCTAGGGTAACCTAGAGCTCGATACTAAACAATCACGCCCAAATTTGGACAATTAAATATTAAATTAGGACTAAACCCCAATCAATATTCCATCATCCAAATCCTAGGTGAAACAAAAAAAAAAAAAACTAAACACCAACCAAACCATCCACCATAATTTCATAACTAACCAATACCTCCAACATTAAAGTAACAATATGTAGTCAAAATAACTTAAATAATGTACGGTTACAAACCATGCCAAATTATCCCAATACTAAAGTCATAAAAAATAATAATAAATACATAAACTAATATCAACCCTAAGCTCAAGAAAACAAAAGAAATCCAAACGACATGTCCAACAACTATAGTTATTCCACGTCACCACCAGAGTCCCAACTAATCCTTAAAAGGAAGCTCGTCAAGGCCAAATGTAACGCACCCGAAGTTGCCAAGAGACAAAACGGTCAAGATACAGGTATACTGGTATGAGTACAAGATTTAACACCCACGTGTTCACCCGACACAATCAAAATACATTTAATTCTTGTTACGGGACAAGACAAGTAGTTCCAACCACACAAGATGAATGGGTAGTTTCGAGATATGGTGGCATTTAGTTTTTTATCTCAGAACAACAAAATATAAATTGAATATAAAATAAACAACATAGAAATACAAGTATGGTGGGTCAGCCCTGCATAAAAAGTTAGTAAGACCCCCCATCCTGCAAAACAAAGTTAGTATAATTTACTCCTAAGTAACCTGCTAAAGAAGCATAAAAAAATACAACGTTTCAGGCTTAAATAATTCGAATTGACCAAAGCTTAAAGAACGAAAGTTGTACAAAATCAAATTTCCTAAAAGACAGCATGGACGAATTTAACATAAACTGAACAGGTTGAGAGACAAACTTGATAGAAAAACCTAGATGGAATTCAATCGAAAAATCTGAAGCTGAAAATGAACAAAAACTTCCCTAAGATGATTTTTTTTTTTCCGGAAAAGTTCAAAACATGAAAGGTGTGTACAATAATGTTTTACTTCATTTTATGCAAAACCAATAAAAATAAGCTCGTTTAGTGGGGTTAAAACCCCATCTAACGTCTGCATTGCCAAAATGAATTAGAACTACTATAATCAAGATCATCCGATTATAAGTTCTAATCAATCTTTTTAATAAAAAGTTAAAACATGAAATTTGTTTAGAATCACGTATATATGCCTCAGTTCAAATTTCATAATTTACCGAGGTCGTTGACTATTTTTGAACATGTACAAATCAATACAATTCACACTATAACAATAAACTCATAATTAAATTATTTGTACCTTAACTCCACCACTTCGCCTCCACTTCCTCACACATATATCCCATGTGCCTCCTCAGATACCTAACACCAAGCCAAACTTGCACAGGATATTATCCCGAGTTTGACCCACACTCCCAAATGGTTAGCATATATACGCCAAGATAAATCAAAGCACTTGCCTACTCATGAGAACGAGGCAACAATATATATATACACAACATCTCACTCATGAGAATAAACATAACAATGCCAAGCCTAAGGCATTTAAATAAATCTCATAATCTCACTTTTTTTATACACTCTTTCTCACCAACACTCAAATAAAACAACAATCCATGGAGTCATGGTGGAGTGTAAGAAATTTATCTATGGGTTCCTAATTAATTTTAATTTCATATAACCATGAGTATGATTACAATCATAAAATAAATCCATATAAAACCCCTAAATCTTGCATACACAACTAATCAAAATAATTAAAATCAATCCATCATCTTCATGTAAATACAAAATCAAACTAACATCAAATAAAAATAATTAAATAAAACAACTAATCAATCCATCATCTAACTAATATCTATGGATGCTAACTTTATTTTAATTTTATATAATTATGAGTGTGATTACAACTATAAAATAAATACATAAAAAAAAAAAAAAAAACCATAAACATAAACCTTGTGTACACAACTAACCAAAATAATTAAAATTAATCAATCATCTAAAAATACTAAACCTACATACACAACTAATCAAAGTAATTAAAATCAATCAATTATCTAAAAATCCTAAATTTTACATACACAACTAATCAAAGTAATTAAAATCAATCAATTATCTAAAAACCCTAAACTTTACATACACCACTAATCAAAATAATTAAAATTAATCTATCATCTTTATGTAAATACAAAATCAAACTAATATCAAATAAATAAAAACAACAAATTAAACATAAATCAAGAAAATTAGATTTTGTACTCACAATATTTTTTTGAAGATCAAAGAAGTATTTGGAGAATTAATAGAGCCACCAAAACAAAACAAAGCCTAACCTTAATTTTTTTTCTTTTTCCTCCCCTCTTTCTCTCCCTGGTGCCTCCTTTTTTTTTCCCCTTCCTACGGCTCTCTCTGATGATCTCTCTCTAATGATCTCTTTCTCTCTCTCTCTCTCTCTATCTCTCTCTCACACACACACTTTCTCCCCTTGTGTGGTTTGCGGCTGCTGTACCCCTCTTTTCTTTTCTTTTTATTTTATTTTATTATCTAAGAGCATCTCCAACGGTGAACCAAATTTTTCACCAAATTTGAGTAAAAAAAAGTCAATTTTCTCAATCCGATATGGCTTGCTCCAACTGTGCATCAAAAGGAAGTGGCTCTCGACAAGGCCAATTTTTTTTTATAAATTTTTTTTGAATTGTGTGAAGTAATTTGAACCATTTGAACCAGTCCGCAGGCCAATTTTTGCATGAGCTGGTCGACGGGTTGGTAAACCTGGTGGTCGACTCGAGGGTCGACCAGGTGGTCAACCACTTAGTGTAAAATTTTCACAAATTTCTGCTTTAACGACTATGCATAGTGAATTGCGAAAGGAGCAAGCCGCCCTCAATTTAGTGAAACCTTCGATATTTTCTCAATTTGATACCAATTTGCTCAAATCATTGAGCTCCAAAAGTGACTTTTTTCACCAAATTTCAAATCGATGCAAGGTTTGATGAACCGTTGGAGATGACCCAAGTAAAGCTCTAATGCTTAACCTAATTGACATTATTTAGATTTTATTTTATTAAATAATTGCAACATATATAAATATTCTTTATAAAATCAATACATATAACACCTTTTTTTATATATAAATATATATATATAAATAAATATTTGAATTAATTATTTATAATTAAATATCACATTAAACTAATTAGATATCACATTAAATTAACTAAACAACACATTAAATTAATTAAATACCACATTAAATTCTCATATAACCAATGTAATTAATAAAGACAAAAATAAAATAAAGTAATAATACTAATTAATGACTTACTAAAAAATCGGTTGCTACAGATCGGCCTCTACTAATCATGATATGATATTTTATAAATATTATGTGCTCTTATTTCGTTATTAAATTACCTTTACTATGTGATGCGACAAGCAAGTATAGACTAGTTGTTCAATTTGGAACAATTCAACTCATGTTTATTTGCTAAAATGGTTCAATTTGCCACCTCAAGTGGAATTAAAGATTGTGGATTTGACACCAAACATAGTGGGCTTAAATCATGATTTGCCACTCAATAAAGTGGGCTTAAAATGCACATTTGTTTAATCATTCCAATTCAAACAACAAGCCTTCATCCATGCATATTCAAGCGCTTTAGCATTTAAGCACATAGCCTCATGAAAAGCATACTAGACATGACAACATTCACACTTTATGGAAGTATGCTAAAGCATAAAACTCACCGAAAGTGCTCCAAGTCAAAATGTAAACTAGTCGAAGATGGATGATCCCAACTATACAAGATGTCCGATGCAATGCATGCGAAGAATGCAATTAATAGGTTCGCTACTAATATGACATATGAAGCAGATTGAACACATGCGATTAAACACGATTCAAAGAATTATTTGCAATGTAGTTTGAATGATGCTACGAGCCTCAAGGCATGCAATACTTAATGAATAGATGCAAACATAAGGTATGCTAATTGGAAATATGTCCCTAATCTAACCATCAAAAGTAGGTAAATAAAAGGGGAAAAGACGTAGGGTTGGAAGACATACACACACGCACGCACACTTATTACAACATTACGCCCTAGTGAAGAAGGTTCTGAATGAACAAAGCTAGCTAGCTAGCTAATTAGGCTACTTAAGTTGACTAATTATTACAAAACTCGAATTAATTAACTATTCTAGTTAACTAATTACGAAACAAAATCGAATAACTAGTTAAACTAACTAATTATTTACAACACTTAATTAACTACAACTAATCAATTACAAACACGTATTTAAGCTATTGCTAATTAAACCAATTAGCTAATCCCGGGAGGCGAGGAAGGCCCATGCATTCTCGGTTTCCACTCGAAAAGCCACTGCCTTGCTATTGAATGCCTCTGTTTGAGCATTGAACACCAACAACTCTATCCACTTCCAAAACACCTCTGCTCCACCTTACCAACACACTGTGCAAATTTCACTGATGGCCGACAAAGGGTCGGTCAATTACTAATGGTGGCCGGTCAGCTACTGATGGTGGCTGTCGACCACTGATAGCTTGGACTTCCTTGCTCTTGAAGAGAAGACACAATTTGGCCAACAAATTCAAGTCACACACACCTTCTAGAGCTCAAAATAAGTCCCAAGCTACCTCACCCCAAAGATTAGCAACTTCTATCAAGAGTGTATAGGCAAAAGTGTAGGATTTGTGAGCTAATGTGTATAAAATTGCAAGAGAGATAGAGAATTTGGTTCCAAATTTTCTAACCCTCCAAAATGGGGGAGGAACCCCCATATATATAGAAAAACAAGCCTTGAGATTAGAAACATCGCACCATACACGTGTAAGTAGATGCAACTCACAGGCTAATAAATCACAAATCAACAAATATCTCGAAAGACACGTGGTTGACCGCCACACCTATGGCTAACAACCATCAACCATGGCCGACTTATGGTGGTTGTTGACGGGTCACCACAAATTTCAGGCTTGAAACAATAGAGTTTTGGTCCAAAACAAAGCACAAAATGGACAAGTTTCAAAGGCTCAAATACAGGGCGTCATACCGAGGACTTTGGGCACTTAAAGCGAACACATGCAATCATAATCATCGAGTGCACAAGGGATGACGTCTAAGTCTTGAGGTCGGTCAAAAATGGGCTGTCTACAGTTGCCCCTCTTTGATAGAACTCGGAAGTCATGAAATGACAGGAGTGAATGTCAAAGCCCAGAGACGACCCATTTTTGACAAGGCCAAAGACTCGGACAAACGAACAAAGACAGAAATAAATGGTCGCGCCCGCAGGCTGCCTACGTATCCCTTTGCAAGGAATCAAACCAGCGTAGTTCTGGGGCAAGATGCAAGTGATGTGCACGATGCAAAAACATAACTTATGATCATACAATAAGCTTGTAATGAAACATTTAAATGCAAATACAATGCAATGAAAATGCCATATTCAAACAAACTGAAACAAGGTATAACATCCCAAACATGAAAAGAAATAAGTAAATGAACACACCACGCGTGAGAATCATGAGCCAAACCACATTTCATGCAGAAAGGATGTAAGAAAATTATGCAAACTTAACTACGCGACGTGCAGGAAAGACAAAAAGCAACATAACCATTGGGCTTACTCAAGGTTTCAACCAAGATCCTAACGTGTTGCACGCGAGAAGATAAAATGAATACGTCCAAACGCATCTCACGTGAGATGAGAAAGTGAAAACGTCCAAACGCATCTCATGCGAGAGGAGAAAATGAATACGTCCAAACGCATCTCACGTGAGAGAAGAAAGTGAATACGTCCAAACGCGTCTCACGTGAGAGGAAAAAGTGAATACGTCCAAATGCGTCCAACGCAAAAGGATAAAGTGAATACGTCCAAACGCGTCTCACGCGAGAGGAGAAAGTGAAAACGTCCAAACGCGTCTCACACGAGAGGAGAAAGTGAATACGTCCAAACGCGTCTCACGCAAGAGGAAAAAGTGAATACGCATTTCGAAGGGCACAAATGATCCTTCTTAGAACTCCTCTGAATGAACCATACATACAATATTGTGCCTGTATGAAACTCAACAAATGCGATACAGCAAGAATGTATGTTCTATGTAAAGAAAACAATCGAGGCAAAATGCTACATGAAGGCGTATTCGACGCCAAGTACCAAATGCATGTCCTATGCATGATTGAAAGTATGTTCTATGCAAAGTACAAAAATGCATGTTTCATGCACAATTAACCGCATGTTCTATGCAAAGTACAAGAAATGCATGTTCTATGCACGTAATAAAGAGATGCATAGTCTATGCAAGAACAAAAGCGTGTTCTATCGAAACAAGTTTAGTAGCAACTTTTCCATTTACCTCTCGGAAAAGTTGCGATATACAAAAAGGATACACCTCGTTCAACAAGTGACGAACAACGATCACTGAAAACATGGTTTCGAGCTTCCACAAAGAGAATTTGAACTCAACAATGACCTTTACTTGCACCTCTCAAGAAACAAGGATAAAAACAGCATCAAGATTCAAAATAGGAGCACTGGGCACTGCACGGCCACAAGGAGAGGGTGTCGACCACCTGTCGGCCACCCCTGAATATTGTCGGCCAGCGATGGCAGATCGGGCCCAAATTGTCTTTTCACCATGGGTTCTTATAAATACTCACCCATACTTCATTTCCTCACTCTCCAAAGCCAAAAATCCTCCCTCTCTCTCTAAACACTTTCCCTCTCTAGATCCGAGCTTTACACGTGTTTACCAACGCCTCACGCACATTTTCTTCACTAAACCCTCTTAATTTACTCCATTTTGAACCGATTGAAATTTGATTTCGATGCATTTTCTTGGAGTTTCACCACTTGAGGCTTGTTCCCTTCGAGTTCTTCTTGGGTTTGGTGCCTTTTTCTGAGCTTTGACTTTTTCTTCCCTTTTCTCTCTTTTAGGGATGACTTTTGGCATTTTCCACCTATTTTCCTCATTTTCGACCATTTTCTCATCTTCTTTCCAGATAGCGGACGACATACCTCACGACAGAGCTTCCCCGGAGATCCCACCCCAGTTGTCTCTAGAGATGGAGACGGAGCCTAAGCTAGTGCTACTACCACCCAGGATTCGACCCTTTAATCCGATGGCATATCATCCTCGGACGCATGTACTACCACCCGAGAGTATCCAACATTTCAGAGGTTTACGTGAGATGCACCAGAGGACCTCTTGCTACAAGAGCCGGACTCTCATTTGTCTTACGGCGCCATCGAGGTATACACTGTATTCTCCTGTTTTCTTCATTGTACATTGCATTTCTTGCTATAACTGTATTCCTTGCTTCAACTGTAATGTTGTATTGTTTACACTACATTTCTTGCCCTCTTACTGCATTTCTTGCCCTAATCACACTCTTGCAATCAGATTTCTTACTTGCCTTTTGCATTTGCTTGTTCTCATGTTGTTGTATATCACTATTTTGATCACAAGAGGATTCTCACTCTATTAGAGGCGATGGAGCCGCGTCTGCGAGAGACTGGTACATGGAGCCTCCTGACGGTGTCCGCCACATTATCAACGAGGCCAGCTTTGGTTCATTCTGCACGGGGTTATCACACCTTATCGTGAGTCGGCCCTTACTTGGAGCATTGGTAGAGAGGTGGTGGGATACCACCAACTCTTTCCACTTTCTCATTGGGAGATAACGATGACTCCCTATGACTTCTCCATGCTCATCAGCATAAGAGTAAGGGGTCACTCGATTCCTTATGATATGGACATGGGCGAGTGAGAGACTGCCTAGATCTACCTGTTAAGGATACGCCCGCCTCACTTTCGACCAGGGATAGTACGATACAGTTGGTTTGTGGAGCGGTTCTGGGGGACCGAGCCAGAGACAGGTAATGAGACAGAACATTACGCTCGAGGTTTCTTGATGTACCTCTTCGACACCACCATGTTCACGAACAGGGCGAACACTATAGGATTGTATCTTCTGAGCGCCTTGGTAGATTTACCGTAGATCTAGCTCTACGATTGGGGCGGTGCTGGCCTAGCCACATTGTATGGCTATATAAGCTCGACATCCTATAAGAGCGGAGACAGGATAGTAGGCTACTGGCAAGCTTGGGAGGTACGCTTTACATTTCTGTTTTACATTTTCTACTTTTTGTTTCTATGCTTTCTACTTTGCACTTTCTATACACTGCATACTGTATTGTTTACACCCATATACTGCACTTTCTACACTGTACATTTTGTATCCTCTATATCTATACTCTCTGTACACTGTACACACCTTTTGCACACATTCTGCTTACTGTATCTGCGCTTCTACTTTCCATACATTATACATTGTATACTCACTATTGCCCCTTCCCTTATAGCTTTGGGTGTATGCATATTTCCCGACTCTCGCTCTAGAGCCGGAGGTAGAGATGCCCCTGTTGTGCCGTACTCTCATCGGTACAACGACAGATGCTCGCAGAGGAGCAGGGAGACTTTTTCATTCTTCTGTCGGTATTTCGATACAATGACCACGGCAGAGGTAACTCAAAATTCACAGTTATTTTCATTTTACTTGGGCTTTGATTCATGCTTCGAATTCATACTTTGATACATGATGACCATTAACAATCTGTGCATTCTCTATTTGCAGATCACTTAGCAGCCTTGGGCGACGATGCCGGTCGAAGTCAGGGACCAGTTCGTTGGATCTTGAGGAGCCTCCCATTTTCGACTTTTGTTCGAAGGATCGGTTTGTCGAGCCTAGTTTCTTGGCGAGTAGTTCTTGCGCCAGACCATGGGCTTGCCTAAGCCGATAGTTCCCATGGTGCCCCTACCATCTATTAGAGCTACAGAGAGACTCACCTTCCAGGAGATGATTCAGTTCATTGAGGGCTTGGAAGCCGACTACTTTCACGGGAAGGGGGACTATTCGACATTCATCCGGACACACCTCATGCCTCTTTTGACCGGTATTCGTGAAAGTAAGGGGGTGAGGGCTCCAACTGCGAGAGAGAGCTAGAGTGCCCAGAGCAACTAGGGCAACCAAGGCGCATGGCAAAGGGGCTACCCAGGCAGGGCAGAAGACCGGTTGGTTGGAGCTGCCTACTGCACTCACATGTTGGCGGTATACTGGGGAGGCATACTAGATCCCGATCGAGCCTGCTGCAGCGGGGCATAGATATGTCAGAGCTCATGACGCACCTCTAGTATGTACCACATTTTTTAGTTTTCCCATCTCTTTCTGATATTTGTTTCTCCAGGACACTGATCATTCCCAATGCATTTGTAGGCACCCCCAGGATACACTGAGGATCTGCTCAAGCTACTAGCTTGATTTGAGGGTATGATATTGAGTGCTCAGCTTCCATAGCATTCAGGTCATTTCTTCAGTTTTCTTGCATTCTAGTCATCAAATTTCCATTGACACACTAAAACTGACATTTCAGCTAAAAACTTCCCCACACTGTACTAATACACTGCATCTGAAATACTGCACTACCATACTGTATTCATACACTATACCTGACTTCTGCATATACTCATTCTACATACCATACTTGCATCTGATATGCATACTGTGGCTGACATATGACAATTGTCTTTTCAGGTCCCACCCATCTTGGCAAAGACCGGCGAGCAGCTGACTACACTGTGATGCCTCCTCCATTAGCGAGGATGAGAGAGAGATAGAGAGAGACAGGCAGAGCACACATTAAGTAGAGCTAAGGGCACCCGTGATGGGAGTCATCCTTCAGAGCCCATTCTAAGCGATGACGACACCGAAACGAGTGGCTCCGAAGAGGTAGTGAGTCCACAGTCAGAGTCATTTGGGAGTGGAGGTGATGACATTGGCTCAGGTTTCGAGAGTGGGGGTGTTGATACCGAGGCAGGTTCAGAGACAGAGAGTGAAAATGGCACAGCTGAACTCGTTCAGATTCGAGCAGCGTTTACGGAGATAGTGCCCAGAGTCCCTTTCTTGAAAGAAGACAAAGAGGGCATCACGAGCTTAAGGCGCCTTGATTTTCTTATAGTTTTTTTTTTTTGCTTAGCTTATTTTTGTTAGTAGTGTTAGCACATTGTACAGTTCAAACAGGTTTTATTTGCTTTAAAAACTTGTACTACACTTTTGTAAAAATAACCATGATCAAAATGAAAACCAATATATTTTGAAAAAGTGTTGTATTTGCATCATAAGCACCACTTAGCACGGAATGGAGATTGAATTTGATACTGAAAACCAAATGCTTGCATTGTCTACTTGATCTTAATCAGGTAATGAACCAACCAATAACTAAAATTCTAAACACAACATACAACTCGGTAATTGAAATAGCAACAACTCGATAAGCAAAACAACAAAACTACTCGATAAACAAAACAAAACAAAACAACATGAATACAACTCAACAAACTTGCTAAAACTAAAAAGACTCAAAACAAAACCTTATAATGCATAAAGGAGGCTGGACAACATGACAGACAAGAAGGCTGTCGGCCATGAATAGGGCTATCGGCCACCAATGGTGGCCGGTCGGCTACCATGGTGGCCGGTCGGCCATCACTAATGGCTGGTCGGCCATCAATGTAAGGAACCTCCAGATTGTTGCCACCTAGCTTCCACTCACTGCCTTATTTTCTACAAAAGCTTCATTTTCGTCATTTATTCTCCAGAACTCATTTTGGTTGTTGTTTTTGCCACAAATGGAGCCATTTCTTGCCCAAAACCTCTCGGATTGGATTGCAACTTTAGATGGCTCAGAAAAGGTAAATTTTTGGGGTTTCGGCATAAATGCACTATTCCCGTTGAGTCGTACACCACTGTGTTTTCCATTCCTACGTGCCGCGGCTAGATGTTGAAACCCGATCACACACGTCTTCAGCTTCAAAGGACAAGAGCTATGCCCGACAATCGAAGAATTTCAAGTGCTAATGAAGTCCTGACGCGATGAGGAAATCTTGCCTCAGCCCCATTTTGGTCACATTCAAGCTTTGGGAAGGATGTGTGGGCTCACTCTACACGAGGCTTGATCCTTGGTTCACAATGGAGAGCTGGACATTCCCAATCTAATTCATTAATTTTCTGACGTTGGTGATCACGGTGATCTTCTTTGGCGAGGTTTTCAATAACACGCCCTTTGTTCGTGCATTCTAGCACATTTCCTCATTGCCCCTAGTTTCGGCGGGTCTAGCATTCGATTAATCGAAATAGCCCAAGGTTTGAAAGAGGGCAAGAGTTGCATTGGTTTGGCGTTGGCCAAGACTTTGATAGGCTTAGATGCCTTTCATCGACGAGAGACCACCAAATTCACGGGGAGTCCACTACTTCTTCAGGTAATGTTTCCTACTCTTTCTAATATGTGTTTCTCACATCTCTCGACACTCATGCTCTGTTTTTCTCTCAAAGCCATTTTCTCACTTTTTTCTCTCAGCGTACACATCATATTCTTTAATCTCTCTTTTCATTCATCTCTCCCCAGAAGTGGCGTATGGACAAGCTGAAGGTAGTGGACTCCTGCCCCGCATATTCAGCCTGAGCATGCTTTTTCCACCAATAGCTAGTGGATTTTTCGAATGAAGGATGGTGGTCTTTGAACACGTCCATGGGACCTATGCTACTGATTCGGACTCCTTTTTGTTTGTTCGCGGTTCATCTGAACCAAAGAGTCTAACTCGCAAATCGTTTGAAAATGATTTTGAAAAGTAGTGCCAAACATGGACTGCTTTGCGGATTATAGAGTCGCCACCTAAATATTTTAAAATGGGAAATTTAGGAAACACGACTCGGTGCCAATGCGTGTCCGTCATCACCAAAGTGGTCTTGGCTCGAGCTTGGGTACGATCGGGAAGGTCATTATGAGCACCTTTCGCCGTCCAAGACCGCCTCTACTAACCGTGATATCCGCTTTTGAAAACATTACATGCTCTTATTCCAATTATTAATCTAGAATTACTATGTTATCTTGTGGCTGCAAACAAGTATAGACTAGATTGCCTAATTTGGAAACAAACATTGCATATCCGTTTGTTTGGAAAACAATTTTGAAATTGCTACTTAAGTAGGCTAAAATACGGATTTCAATGAGTTATTCCAACTCAAGCAATCAACCTCCATCCAGCATTCAAGCAGTTTATCTCACATAAGCACTTAGTCGCATGGTAAGCATATTGTTATGGCAACATTCACACGCATGTGGCATGCTAAGCGTGAAATACTTACATCGTACTACCAAAACAAGAAACTAGTTAGCGCATGCATGTCCCTAGTTCATGTTAAGTGGCTAATGCAACACATGCAAGGATGCAATTTAGAGTAGGCTCGGCTAACCCTAAAGATGGCATATGGAATGCTACAAATAACACGTATTCAATTTGGAATTGAAAGTACGATGCAGTTTGTATGATGTACCGAGCCCGATGCATGTAAACAAATGCATGAATGCACGCATGCATTGCATAAGGTATGCTAATTTAAACGTGCCCTAATACTAACCATTAAAAGCAGGTAAGTAAAAGGGAGAAAGAAATGGGGGTTGGAAGACATACACCCACTCACGCACACTTATTACAATTACGCCCTCACTTGGAGGGACCAAAAGAATAATACAGTCCTAATAATGAATAAATCACTTATTACAAAATTTCTAATTATTTATCAAATAAATACAAAAAGAAAAGGTGGCCACAGCCGCCTGCCTCGGGATACGCGAATGATGCATGCTCGATCCGACTTGCTGGAAAACCCGTGTCATGACCTTTATCACATTTCTCTTGCCTGCCTCTCCA
Source organism: Camellia lanceoleosa (assembly GCA_025200525.1). Classification (NCBI taxonomy): domain Eukaryota; kingdom Viridiplantae; phylum Streptophyta; class Magnoliopsida; order Ericales; family Theaceae; genus Camellia; species Camellia lanceoleosa. The sequence goes on along the minus strand of CM045767.1, from coordinate 35,662,399 downwards.
AAAAATTCCCAAAGTCCCAAAATACCTTTCACATGAACTGCAGTACCCCACCGGCTAGAGGAAGTGACCACGGGCTGCTTAAATTGGCCACCGGCTTCTTGTAGAGTTTATCGGCACAAAAGTGTGCCGTCAACACATATCTTTGCCGGTCGGTAAAGTTCTGCAGAGACGGTTTGGCGGACAAACCAGCAGTGCATGGCATGGATTTTGAGCATATGTAAGCATGGCCAATGCCTCCTATCATGCTTGGGGACTCAAGGAGGCATGACTCTTGGTTCTTGGGCCATCAATTATGCATCTTGATGCATGATGGCCTAAGGAACCAAGGTTGCATTTTAATGGTAATGCATGCAAACAAACAAATGAAATCCAAAGCCTCATCATGTGTTAGTCAAAGGTCTTGGTGACCAAGAATTGAGACGAGTTGCACCATTTGAAGTGTGAACTCCTCTCAACCCTATGCTTGGCTTGACAATCCCCAAGCCAAGCCATGGAATGCATGTATGCAACATAGCTCAAATGATGCAACAATGGGACTAAGATGCAAGGCATACCAAGTGTCATGCAACTATCACAATAGGCATGCAAATGCTAGGGCATGCGAGGTATAAGTGGCATGCAAACATGGGCCAATCAAGCAATGGGGCTAACCTACTACAACACTCGATGAACCAAGCATGCATCAAGCATATAATGAACATACAACGGTGGCCTTAACTTCAATGGGGCAGCCCTCAAACCACCCCAAAACAGTGGGAAAACAAGCCCTAAATGATGACCAAAATACTACACAAACATGCAAAGTCATGGGGCTAAACCTAAGGCACCAAAAAAAAAGAGCATTTTACTACCACTTACACAACCACTCATGGCATGAATCTAACAACCAAAAACAGATTTTAGTATCCAAAATGACACCCAAATCTCTTCACATCGCACCCCCAAAATGCATTAATCATGGGAGCATACACAAGGCCTATTCTTAGGCATAAAAGGACACACCTTTAAAGCATGAAAGAGATGACAAGTACTAACATATGAGCATGGATTAGGGTCTGAAATAGCATGTCAAATGATCCTAAATCATCTAAATAGACTACCCAATGCATGTACATGGATCACATACCCAAGGCTTGCAAGCCATCATGCAAAACAACCATGTCAAGCATGCTAAATATGACAAAAACAGTGGCCCACAGCCCTTATACATGGCAAAATGATGTTAGTATCTCCATGAAACTAAGCTAAAACATGCGAGGAAAACATGGCCCCAAAGCATGGCATATTTCTAGGCATAAGAGAGCATTTCAAAGCAAACATAAGAGGCATGTTACGGACCATCAAATCAACCTAAAACAGAGGCATAACATGTCATATGAACCACAAATATGCTCTGAAATGATGCCAAAACCAACCATGCATACATGCCATTATTTGAGCCCAAAACAAAGACAAACAAGGGGCCAAGGGGAGAGGGGTGTCCCTTCCCTATATAAGACTTAAAACCATCTTCCTCACCCTTTGAAAACCCACTGGTTTTCGGTGAAAGGTAAAAAAAACCAAGTAAACAAGGCCTTACCAAAAAGGTCAAACAAGGCCTAAAAGGGTGAGCCTTTACTCAAACCACAAAATGACCTTAATGAAGGTTCAAGAGCAAGTAAAAACAAGAGTTTTATGTTAAACACAAAACCAAAAACATAAAAGCAAGACTAGTAGAAAGCTAGAGCAAGAATGGGAATCTAAAGTAATGTTCTTACCCTTGAAGATCCTTTGAAGAAGCAGGAGCAGCCTCCTCTAGTGATCAAAACCAGTCCAAAATCACAACAATCAACCTCCCAAGTCTCTCAATCTCGAGCTAAGGTGTAATAGTGTGTGTAATGGTGCAAAAATGAGGTAAAACTACACTTTTAGGCTTAGAACACACACACACAAGGATGAGAGAGATGGAAAATATAGAGAGAGAGATATATGAGCTCTTTTTAGTCTCTCAAATGGCTAACCCCTAAGCCAAGAAGACAAGGCCTCCTCTTATAGAGGAGGCAATCTTATAAGCTTAGCAACTAAGCAAACAAGAGCTCATCCTCCATACTGCGTGTATGGAGGGAAGAAAGTGGTAGGCAATTGCTTAAAATATCTCAAAAAGCACGGTACGATGGTCGGCAGGGTAAAATTGTCATTTTGCCAAAAAAGAGTGCCGACCGGCACCAAAGAGTGCCGACCGGCACAATATAGTGCCGATGACAACATCAACCGGCCGGTGGCCTCAAGCCACTGCCGGTGGTGTGTGGGGATGCCTCAAAAGGCATTTCCTGCCCCTCAAAGGCAAAGCACAAGTGTTTGGTGCAAAACCAGACACAAAACGGTCAAGTTCGGAGGTCTTGAGGCAAGGCGCGTAGCCGAGAACTCCGGGAACTCCAAACAAACACGAACGTGGATAATCACCGGGTGTTCAAGCGGTGACGTCTAAGTCTTGAGGACGGTCAAAAATGGGGTGTCTACAGGTGCCATTGGATGTGCAATAGGTCTACTGCTGACATTGCTTGGTGTTGCCCCTGGCCTAATCTAACCGAAAAGAGGTACAGCATGGCTTGGCAACCTGACATTCAGCTGATTGGCTTGACACACTGTGTATTCTACTTTCCGTTCTGGTTTAGACGTCAATTTGGACATGATCAGACTTGCCCAGAGGAAGGAGTAGAGTACCTGGTTCCATTCCTCCTCCGAGGTTCACATTTGGCTAGGTACCTCCTTTGCTGGGAGAACGAGAGAGCTTATGGCTCCTGCCTCTAGTTTCAGCTACGCACTTTCTGATGAGTGCCTGACTTGGTTGGAAGATCAAGCACAATCTGGGCTCACTTTGGCATCAGAAGCTTCCACGAGTACAAACGGGGGACACAAGAACACTTGACTTATCTATGCCCCAAGTTTATTGCTTTGATCTTACTTTTCAAGTTTTATGCATGTAATAAAAAACTGCTTTGATTTGTATCGAAAGTGGGAGAACTTTGTACTGAAATCAATGAAATTAAAGTTGTGAGCATTGAAAGTTTTCCTTTTGTTCCAAAAATGGTCTAAGTTGTAAAAGGTAAATTTTGAGCAAATATCAACTTTTATCAAAACTTTTCAAAACCATTTTCGATAAGGATCAAACATGACACGCATGGAATCTATCCTCAAGATGCACAACCGAATCCAAAATGAAAAATTGTCTCTTATGCAGATAGCCTTTGCTCAGCTCTATAACCAATTCTCAGAGATGATCATAACCGAACACTCAGATAAAGGAAAGACAAAGATGTCTTGATCAAACACATGGACAGGACAGTTGATTTGGAGGTGGCTACGGCTGAACTTCAGGATGAAGTTGCCTACATATCCCGAAGATGGAATCGGGCCTTCGTAGTTCGGTTGGGTTCACTTTCGAGTATTAACGCTCTTCTTTGCGCTCTAACTTTCGCCAAAGTGCCCTTAGGGTTTTCAACCTTCTTGAGCTCAATTTTTCTTTTTTTTTTTCTTTTTTGTGCTCTAACTTTTGTCTAGGTCGCCCTTCCGGGTTTTCGACCTAGCGAGCTTCTCAGGGATAACATTTCTTCAACTTGTCCATGTTGATCGGTTGGAAAAATTCTAGGCCATCCAGGTCCATAAGAATAACGGCTCCACCCGACCAAATAGTTTTGATGAAGATAGGTATGACGCCCCGAATCTACACTATTGGTTGCAGTCAAGGGGAAGTCACTAATGAGTCCTATGGTCAATAACCAAGTAAGATCCCAGATCGTCGAAGGAGTTAAATTAGCCTCCCTTCTAAGTCCAGCTTTTTTAGACAGCGCACTATCCTTTTGACAGATCTTAAAAGGTATTGACACAAGGTCTCATAAGCAACAATAAGGTGTATACATATAACTATAGAATAAAAGTACACAACAACCATGAATATCCTTAATTTCAAAAGCTTGTTCCATTACATTACATCCCAAAAAGAAAGTTTAAAACTTCATATGAGTCTTACAAAATATCAAAAGGAATTTCTAACTTTCCTAAGATAGCCAAAAGTCTTCGAAGATTTCAGGCTCGTCGTCTCCAGCTATAAACTCCTCTTCGACACCTGGCATGATACGTCGTGAGCTTTGAATGCCCAGTAAACACACACACACCCCGTCCCTTTTTCCCAGTCCAATACACAATCACAATTATAACATCAAGTAGTAAAGCATGATACTAAATAAATAAAGGGTTACAAGTTAGATTCTAGTGAACTAGAAATCCCCCAAAGAGATTTCATCCTCTCAACCACAAAAATCGGATGCGGATTATTCGGTATGCCCCCTATTTTGCTGCTTTGTTGTAGAACTAACCTCGGATGCCTACCAACGGTTATATACCACGTAGTGCCAACCGCAGGGCCTCAAAAGAGACAGTAATAATGGGCCTTGCCCAAATCCCTCCTCACACCAAACTACCTAGGGTTCGAATACAACCGCTCCATTTAAGGGTTCCGAAAACTACTTGCACAAGACTTTAACTTCCAAATAAGGAACGCATCCCAACAATCCATACATGACATATTATCATCTTTTCATTACTCAAGTGATCGAAAACCCAATACCATCCCAACTAAGTTTTCCGTTGAGTTAAACGTTGTAAATCAAGGTTAGATCAACTTAACAAGATAATAATATCCACAAAAGCATGCATCATTAAGATGAAGAAGATAAAGAACATAACCATAACACATATAATATCATGACAAGATATGATCATAAGCTAATAAGCATTATCATGAATACTAGAGCATAAAACATCCATGCACAACAGAATTTCCAGATTCAATATCACATAAGGATTAGAATGAAAAGGGCTATTCTAGAATTTTTATTGGACTCGGCCTTCCTATGTTTCGTAGAGAATTTAATCTAGTTTCCAGAACATATTTCAGAAATGGGATAGCTTTTCTAGATTTTAAGTTATTTAGAAAACACTCCAGCGCTGTCCAGATTCGTTGACCATTACGAAAATTTGATTTTCTTGCAAACCGCTCACTGTTTTTCAATGAAACCAATTTTAGTTGAAAGCTAACTACTTAAGGAAGATTTTGACATAAAAAATTGGTCCAGAATAATTTTCTACATTTTTCTAGAAATTTTGAAAGTTGGCTGCGAAAACAGATTTTAAGGCACAATACCCAAAACAAGAGGATTTGTGAAAAAAGAGTTCCATTATGGGAAACTTTTCATTTCTTTTGTGATGAAAACATGCTAAATAACATATATTAAACTCAGAAAATTTTCTTGAAGGTGTGCCTTTGGAAAGTTTGAGAGATTAGGGTAAAAACAATAGTTTTGTACCGAAATGAGGAAAACTACAAGAGAGGTAGAATCATGGCTCAACCCTTATCATTTTTAACATAAGTAGCTCATCAATAAGATATCTAAAAACAATATTTAGAACCCTAAAGAACATGTATTTGAAAAAGGAAAATGAAAGAGAATGTTGTGTTGTGGCTTACTTGCTAGGCTTGAACAAGATGGCTTCTCCTCTTCCTTCCTCTCCCTCTCAAGACTTCTCTCTTGCTCTCCTTTCTCTCCTCTAGGCCGAATGTGTGTGTGAGTGTGTTGTTTGTGCTTTCCAAGCTAGGGGATGGTGGTATTTATAGGCAAATTTTGGTGTAAAAAGACATAAAGGCCCACTAGTTGGACTTGGATGGAAAAGTTAGGATTTACTTGGAGTCTAATGGAATAGGAGTGATTAGGGAGCTTAATCATAGGATTAGACAATATCTAGTTGGTCCCTAGTTGAAATGAAACTAGCATTGGAAACAAAACCCTAGGTTTAGGGGTACTAGGTGTTAGGGTTTTTAGAAGACCATGATTACAATTCTTGAAAATAGGCTCCTCACATCTTCCTAAGGTGGCCGGCCATTGGGAAGGGTGATTGGGGCATTTTTTTATTCAATCTAGGTACTAGGGACACATTCCCCAATGTATATATATATATATCTCAATTTGATTGATGGTACCTATAATATAAAAGTACATGTACTAGTTTTGGAGAAATTTTTGAATTTAAATAAAGAAGTGACGGCGTGGAATTAAATTCATGTATTGGACCCTTACTTATGTAGAATTAAATTAAATTAGGTTAAGGAACCTAATTGGCTAGGATATTCTGTTTTGATAAAAATTAAAATAAAATGCTTTAAACAAGGTTTGAAATAATTCAAGGAATTGAGGGGCTTTAAGAAAATAATTCAAACGTTAGGGTTTTAAAGAGAATACAATTTTCAGGGGCTTCACATTGGGAATCAGGCCTTACATAGTTCAGTTCGGGTTCACTCGAGTATTAACGCTCTTCTTTTGCGCTCTAACTTTTGCCAAGGCCGCCCTTTCGGGTTTACAACCTTGCGAGCTCAATTTTTCTTTTTTTCTTTTTTTAATTTTTTGTGCTCTAACTTTTGCCTAAATTAAGCCCTTCGAGTTTTCGGCCTAACGAGTCTCTCAGGGATAATATTTCTTCAACTTGTCCATGTTAATCGGTTGGAAAAATTCTAGGCCATTCAGGTCCATAAGAATAATAGCTCCACCCAACCAGATAGTTTTGATGATGTAAGGACCAATCCAATTGGGTTTAAACTTGCCCTTAGGGTCATGGATGGGAGCTCAGTTGTCTTTCAGCACCAAATCCCCTTCCTTGAGATTTCGAGACTTAACCTTCTTGTTAAAATCCTTGGCAATCCTGCGTTGATAACCTTGAACACGGTACAGTGCTTTCAACCTCCTCTCATCGAATAGCATCAGTTCTTCAAACCTTCTCTACTGCCAGTTTGCCTCTGCTATCTAACATTCATCCATAACCCACAGCAATGGAACTTCTATTTTGATCAGCAGAACAGCTTCCATCCCATAAACAAGAGAGTAAGGAGTTGCCCCGATGGCGTCCAAATTAAAGTCTTGTAACACCAGAGTGCAAATGGAAATTTATGCAGCGGTCCTGTAAGTCTCAACCATTTTTGCAAAATATGCTTGATGTTCTTGTTGGCGACCTCAAGCAGTTCCATTGGTTTTGCGGCGGTATATGGATGACATATGAAAAGCCACATTGTATTTCTCCAACAAGTCGATCACTTTTTCTTGAAATAGAAGCCATTATCTGAGATGATCTCGTTTGGGACTCCATAACGGCAAATGACGTTGTTTCAGATGAACTTAGCCAAATACGCTGCTTTCAACACTGCATAAGACTGAGCTTCCACCCACTTCGTGTAGTAATCAATTGCCACCATAATGTATTCATGCCCATTTGACCCTTTTGGTGTGACTGCGCCAATGACGTCAATTCCCCATACTGAGAAAGGCCATGGTGAAGTCATATTGTATAGCTTCGACGGCGGAATGTTCATGCGATTGGCATGAATCTGGCATTTGTGGCATCGCCAAACAAAATCGACACAATAATCCTCCATGGTAGACTAGTAGTAACCTTGCCTAAGAATTTTTCGGGCTAATATTCCTCCATTCATGTGCACTCCGCACTCCCCTCCATGAATGTTCTCCATTAGGCGCTTTGATTCATCTGCGTCGACACATAAGTTGTGCATTCCCAGATGACCCCCCTTGTACCGTTTACCTCCGCAGATGATAAATTGAATGGCCATCCACCGTATTGTTCTTTTATCTTTGGCATTTGCCCATGGTGGATAAACCTCCTTTTCTAAGAAATTTCAGATATCATAGAATCAAGGGTTTTGATCTTGCACTTCATCTATTGCGGTGATAATCTCGTAGGCCGGTGTATATCTCTGCCCAATAATGATCGGACGCATCCAGACTCCAAACAGGATGTCTATCATGGAAGATAAAGTTGATAAGGCATTAGCAAACCTGTTGTTCTCTCTTAGTAAATGTGTAAAGGTTAGCTTTTCTAACCTAGGAATCAGAACATCTAGGGTCTGGTGATAGATCTTCATCTTTTCTTCTTTGACCTTCCAGTCTCCTTTTGCTTAAGACACAACTAGGTTCAAGTCCCTAATAACATCCAACCTTTTTGCCTCTAATTCCAAAGCGGCTTCCAAACCAACGATACATGCCTCGTATTTTGCTTCGTTATTAGATACCTTGAACCGAAGTTTGAAGGCTAAAGGTATATAGGAATTGTCAGGTGCTATCAGCAACACCTCTATCCCATAACCATATTGATTAGACGCTCCATCAAAGTACATTGTCCAAATCTCTTCCTCAACTTGTAGAATAGCTTCATCTGGGAATAGCTATTCTCTTTGCTTCATCCCTTTCAATAGGTGATGCCAGAATTAGCTACCGCTCTCCCTTGACAAACTTGAGTAACATACTTCAAATCAAATTAGGAGAAAAAACAACTAATGAGCTAGCCTACCAGAAGATTTGGTTTCTCCAAAAGATATTTGATAGGATCTAATCTCAAAACCGAATTACAGTGAGCTAACAAGCCCATACCAAGGCTAGGCAAGCTTTCTCTAGTGGAGTGTAGGGTCTCATAATCCAACATTTTCTTGCTCGGGTAATAGATGGCTTTCTACTCTATCCTCGATTCTCGAGCAAGCATGCATCCTATTTTTGTGTATGCGTTCTTGTGAGATACAAAATCAAGGGCTTCCCCAGCTTTAGCGGTGACAACATTAGTGGATTATGAAGGTAATGCTTGATCTGGTTGAAAGTGAATTGACATCGGTCATCCCATCGGAACTTCTTTCCTTTGTTCAGGAGACCAAATAGTGGTTCACAAGTCAAGGTTAATTTAGAAATAAACCGTCTTATGAATTACACTTTACCCAAAAAGCCTCGCACCTCCTTTTCAGTCCTTAGTGGTGGCATTTCTAGGATGGCCTTGATTTTGGAAGGATCTACCTCGATGCCTCTCTGTGTGATCAAGAAACCCAGCATTTTCCTTGCTGTTACACCGAAAGTACATTTCTGCAGATTCAACCTCAACTGGTATTCTCTGATCCGTTGAAAGAATTTCTTCAAGGCGGTGTAGTAGCCCTCTCTTTCCTTGGACTTGACAATCATGTCGTCCACGTACACCTAGACCTCTTTATGGATCATATCATGTAGAATTGTGGTTGCAGCCTGTTGATAGGTAGCCCCGGCATTCTTCAGTCCAAACGGCATCACCCGATAGCAATAGGTTCCCCACGGCATAGTGAAAACAGTTTTCTCTCTGTCCTCGGGTGCCATTAGAATCTGGTTATACCTGAAAAATCCATCCATGAAGGAGAGCAATGCATGGCTTGCGGTGAAGTCAACCAATTCATCAATGTGCGGCAGAGGAAAGTCGTCCTTCGGACTGGCTTTGTTCAGATCTCTAAAGTCCACACACACCCGAATTTTGCCGCCTTTTTTTGGCATTGGAACTATGTTAGCCAACCAAGTTGGATACTCAGATACTAGCATGAACCCTGCGTCTATCTGCTTGGTGACATCTTCCTTAATCATTAAAGCCCAATCCAGGCGTATTCTCCGCAACTTCTGCTTAATGGGTCAGGCCTCGAGGTCAAGTGGGATCCAATGCTGTACAATCTCAGGATCGATTCCAGGCATGTCTTCGTAGGACCACACGAAAACATCTTTGAAATCTTTTAATAAAGCGACTAAGCACTCGCTCTCCTCCGAAGATAACATGGACCCGATCTGGACCAGACGCAGATCCTTCTCAATACCTACATTAATAACAATGATTTCATCAACGAGGGGTTTTGCAAGCCTCTTCTCCTCTCGATTAATCAAAATTTTCAAAACCAAAGGAATTCTTTCCTCATCGTTTTCATCAAAATTTTGAAAATCATGATCAATGCAATAAACAAGAGGCACAGAGAAATACTCAGAATCTGCAGTGGCATTCTCATTCAAAAGATCCAGCTTATCCAAATCCTCGATTACAACCGACTCAAAAGAAAAGAAAAAAGACGACCTGGACAAAACTTCGGCATCTGGGTTATCAACCCCAGGAATACCGGACCTAGACTCAGAGGAACCGGAATCTGATTCCGACTCCACACTACTGTGGAATCAGATTCTAGTTCACTACCCGACTCAAAACTACTAGACAGGTAGCCCTCCTCTAGTTGCCAAATGAGAGATGGTACGTCAGATGCATCCAAGATGTTGCCAGAAGGGTTTACACCCGATTCGTCCCCGATCATGGAAACGATTAGGTTATCCCCCAAGCTCTCTGAGTTGATCGGAGGATCCGAAAGGAGACATGCCAGTGTTGTTCCTATCTCAAGCTCATTGTTGTTGGAATCACTTTCTATGCCCTTAGCAGCTTCAGTAGTTGGTTCAACCATTTCTTTCGCATCAGTGCCTTGCAGCTGCAAGTCAAAGAAAATTTCAAAGCTGGGAACACGCTGCTTCTTAGAATTGAACCAAGGTTCAGGGAAACCACAGAATAGGAAGTCTTCACCCTCCCGAACAAAATAGCCATTCAAGGTTCCCGAATAGATCGATGCACAAGTTCATAATGCTTCTCGGTCTGCTTAACTCTGGCTCTTCCAGCCATTTCTTCCCCTTTTCTCACCCAATCCTCTTTGGTGGGTGTATAGCCAAGACCAAAGACATGTGAGTTATGTGGCACATCGGCCAATGCAGCAATGCCCTTCCGGACACTTCTTTCTAATCCCATTCCTAGCATGTATTGAAGTTTGTTCATGAAGTAGATCGATTGTGCACTGATATATAAGCCCTCATCTGATGCCAGAATGGTTTGAACTGCCCAGGCCTTGGCCAAGGTGAATCTAGAGGAAAACATCCTCTTCGCCATGCACAATTTCCAGCATAAGTGTAGTAACCTCTGGCGAAGAATGTATAGATGAATTCTCGAAGACTATGGCCACCCATTTTCCATGGGGGTACTTCAACATTTGGTGGAGAGTGGAAGAAATAGCTTTCACTTAGTGTATCCAAGGTCGCCCAAGTAGTAAGTTGAAAGTGGTCGGGATATCCAAAACATAGAACTCGATGTCCTGTTGAGTTTGGCTAACCTGTACTCTGATCTGCACTGTCCTCATCACCTCTCTACTTGTATTGTCATACACCCAGATCACCTGGGCTATAGGCATAAAGTCGGCCGGTTTCAAACCAATAGCATAAGCCGTACAACAAGGACAGACGTTGATTATTGACCCGGTGTCGACCAATACCACTGGTATCCACTTTTCTTGGCACTCTACGGATATGTATAGAGGCATGTTGTATGCAGAGCCTTTTGGCGGTAATTCCTTATCTGAAAAGGTCAAAGTTAGCATACGCCTCCGGAAGACTAATCCCACGGTTGTTCGGGGTTGTGTCGATAGACAACAACTTTATCTATCGCCCAATGACGTTATGCACTCACTCAAGCCATAGCGGACCCGGATAGATATGTCAGCTTGAATCTTTTTCAATTGTTTCAGCACAGCCTCTTCCTCTAACTACTTTTCCTTCTGTTTCTCGACTTCTTTATCCTTCTCAGATGCCTCGGGTTGGTCCAAATGCAGTGGTTTGAAGTATCAGCCACTTCTTGTCATATTGTCAACTTCTTTCACATGCCAAGTATTGTCAGGAAAGTCTTCGCCCCAATTATCATCGGTACGGGCCAGGTGTAGTTCATCGCCATCCCACCAAATCCCTTCAGCAGCCAATAGGCCGATGCAGCTCCATTCGGATTAATCTATTATCACAAACATTCCCCGCAGGGTGTTGAGCTTTTCTAACTTTCCGATCGTTTTCACTCATTTCTTGCCAAACCGTTCTAGCGCGGCTTTTTGTTCTGTATGTACAATACTAATAATGCCCAATTCCTAAGCCAATTGTTCTTTACCGGTGTTTTCCAGTAGTTTACCCTTTCCATCGGCTATTCTGACCATTGTAGCGGTTCCCGCTTTCTGTTTTTCCAGCTTCGATCCAGTTCCTTCATCTCTATTTGGCTCATCACTTAACCATCCAGAATTTTCTGTTGACCCGTTTAGATCAAACCAATCAATATGCACATCCCATTGATCTTACTCATCAAAGAACTGCAAATTGCCTATATCCTCCTCGTGGTCAGTCAGATCATCTAATCCCTGACTTGGTCCATCTTCTCAAACTACACTGACCTCCATCCCAGCTGGCAACACCACTTCCGGCTTAGCTTGATTGATTGGCACAATATAGTAGCTCGGGTTATACATCCCCTCAGATAAATCCTCAAAATCCTCAGGCAACGGACTGGCATTCTCCACCAATGCTGACCTTCCTTCATCTTCCACTGTCACCACCACTGGTTCAGGTTGGAGTGAAGACGTACTCATCATGCACAAGTATGCGCTATTAGGAATGAACAACGCCGACTTAGGTAGGTGAGAAGGGGTGATATATATACTGGGGTCATAAGGGACGACCAGTGTATAGATAAGGTTTATTTGCCGAGGTAGAGGGACTTGGTTATGTGGTGGGAGAGGATTTGTAGTAACGTTTGGCTTTTGGGGAGGTGATATCACCTTGTTGTTAATGAGATCTTGAATCTCATGACGTAGTCTATAGTATTAATCAGTGTCATGACCATGCTGCTGGTGAAAAGTGTAGTATTTGGCCAGGTTGTGTCTTTGGAGAAGAGGATCGAGTAGATGACGAGGCTCTAGTGGTTTAAGATGCCCCTTTTTTATCAGGACTCCTAGGGCTTTGGATAAAGGCATGTAGAGCGAGGTAAAGACCCCTTGAGATCAAGCCTGGTTGGTTGAGGTTTGTGGAGTTATGTTGGAGGTGTTGGCGAACAGATTGGCTATTTTGGGTGTGGTGGTGACCATGCTCACATCCGAAGGCTGTGCAAAAGTGCTACCACTCGTGGTTGCATTAGAGCTGTGTGTAAAGGGCCTCTTGGGCTGTTCCTTCTCATAATCTATCAGCCCCTGCTTCATTGCATCCTCAATTTGAACCCCTATTTCATGGAGCTCAGCAAATGTAAACAAAGGCAAGACTATCATCCTTTGTAACAATCTCCCTTGCAAGTTACGGACCACCATTTTGATTTGGTCCTTTTCAAACGGCCGGATAGTCATCATAGAGGCCTTGGCCCTCCACCGGGTCACAAAGTCTGAGAAACCCTCCTTCGGCTCCTGATAGGTTGCTTCAAGATCACGAGTAGTGACCTCGATCTGGGTATTGTAAGAGTACTACGTGATGAAGGCCTCGGCCATTTCCTCCCAGTTCCGTTTCACAGAGTCTTCCAACTTTGTGTTCCAGATGGCCGCTATACCCGACAGGGTCCGGCCAAAAAACGATAACTTCTGAAGTCTAATGAGACTCATTAGTCGTAGGATGTCAAAGAATAACCATAGATAGGCCATGGAATCCCTGGAGTCGTCAAACCGGTCCATATGCGGCATCTTAAATCTGTCCTGCAGAGTTACTGCAGAATCTGTGTATCCATCCTCAATGTTAGGAATTGAATTCACACCCTACACCCGCTTGAAGAGCTTTTCTAGCTTGTTGACCTTCAGTGCAATGGGGTCAACCTCGAATTCAAATGGTGCCTCCATTTGGTAAAATGGTGCCTTGGAGGTCTAAAGTGGGATTGGATCTACCGGGATGCCCATATTCTCTTGGACATTAATTGTGACCGCATGTGCTGGCATACCCGCTAGGGGTGCATGGGATGCAGAAGCTACTACCAATTGTGGTTGTTGTTGCTGAAGCCTATCTATCAATTCTACTTCGCGAGCTGCAACCTCAGCTTGGCGGGTAGCATCTAGCTGCATAGTCTCAATAGTCTGCTGGAGTTGACGAAGCATATCTTCCACGTTGACTGGGGGATTTTGAGCTATTAGAACTGGCGAATATTCTCTTTCTGGAGTAGAAGTAGAAGATTGGGCCTGATTGGGCGTAGGTGAAGTAAAAGGTGACTGTTGAATCGGTGAATTCTATCTGATCCTCCTCCGTCTGGTAACTGGTGAGAGTGAAACAAACACTGGCTGTCCCCTAACAAGATCCCCGGATCTACAAATCCTTTTCACTCAGGTCCAGAATGTTTGAGGGGTAACAGAATCATCTGAAACAATGGTAAAAAACTACCTTGCAAAAAGAAATAAAGCAAAAGAAAACAAAAATCAGAAACCGCACAGCACCTTTGCTCAAATTCTAATTAGTATACTGATGTAATCAAAGCCATAAAACCATGCTAAATACTGAATTCTGCCTCCCAAAAACTGATACCTAGACTTGCAACTGATACATACATTCCTGTAAACTCTCATTCTAAAAGCACATAACAGTCAAGTGAGAGCCAAAACACCCCTATGATGGGATAGGGTTACCCTGTCCTAGTTTCATCAGGAACTAGGGTTCACTATGCAAAACAAGCGGTTTCACACAATCCTGCATTTAGGTAAGCATCATGTCCTAGTTTGGAACAGTCTCTATGGTTTCCGATATGCAACTAGGTCGATTGGTCAAAAAGGGTACCTCAGCAAGACTACCTAATATACCTCTCACACCTAACACCGAGAAGTGAAAAAAGGATCAAACGGTACAGTGATAGTCCAGATCTAAGGGTTGTATTCCCATCGTGGCAGAGTCCACAACTGCTCAGCCTTTTGGCAAGCTTTTCCAAGCAAGCCTCTGGCAAACCATTCAAGAATAGTAGATGGCAAACACTGTGGCTTAAGCGCATCAATAGAAACACATAAATGTAGATAAAAAAAAGTCATATCGTGAGTTTGAGTCAAGTTCTCTAAATCCCCAATAGAGTCGCCAGAAACTGTAGCTCGGTTTTTTCGTGTCCCCTTTCGGAAGGTTTGAAAGAAGGCCTTACAGTTCGGACTCCCGCGGTTTTGAATCTAATCTAACAAGTGCAATGTGAAACTGAAAACACCAAAGAGTCCAAATCCGACAAATTGTTTGGAAAATTGATTTTGAATAAAAAATGCCAAAAATGGACTACTTTGCCAGATACAGAGTCGCCACCTAAATATTTTATTTTGGAGAAATTTAGGAAACCCATGACTGGTGCCAAAGGCCATGCGTCCGTCATCACCAAAGTAGCCTCGGCTCGAGAACTTAGGTACGAGAAGGAAAGGTCATGAATTGAGCACCCCCGCTCGCCCGATCGAAGATCAGCCTCTACTAATCATGATATGATATTTTATAAACATTATGTGCTCTTATTCCGGTTATTAAACTAGCTTTACTATGTGATGCGCACAAGCAAGTATAAGCTAGTTTGCTCAATTTAGAACAACTCAACTCATGTTTGTTTGCGAAAATGGTTTGAATTTGCCACCTCAAGTAGACTTAAAGATTACGGATTTGCCACCACACATAGTGGGCTTAAAACATGATTTGTCACTTAACAAAGTGGGCTTAAAATGCACATTTGTTGAATTGTTCTAATTCAAACAACAAGCCTTCATCCATAGGCATTCAAGCAGTTTAGCATTTAAGCACATAGTCTCATGGCAAGCATACTAGAGATGGCAACATTCACACTTATGCAAGTATGCTAAAGAGTAAAAACTAACCGAGTACTCCAAGCCAAAACAGAAACTAATTAGAAAAATGCATGATCCCAACTATACAAGATGTCCAATGCAACGCATATAAAGAATGCAATTAATAAGCTCGGCTACTAATATGGCATATGAAGTAGTTTGAACGACATGCAATTAAACACGTATTCAAAGAATTATTTCAAATTGCAATGCAATTTGAATGATGCGCCGAGTCTCGATGAATGCAATACGAATGAATGGATGCAAGCATAAGGTATGCTAATTGGAAATATGTTCCTAATCTATCCATCAAAAGTGGATAAATAAAAGGGAGAAAGATGTGGGATTGGAAGACATACACACACGCACGCACACTTATTACAACATTACGCCCTCGCGAATGAGGGTCCAAATGAATCAAGCTAGCTAGCTAGTTAACTAGGCTACTTAAGCTAACTAATTATTACAAAACTCGAATTAATTAACTATTCTAGTTAACTAATTACAAAACGAAATCGAATAACTAATTAAACTAACTAAGTATTTACAACACTTAATTAGTTACAACTAATCAATTACAAACACGTATTTAAGCTATTGCTAATTAAACCAATTAGCTAATCCCGGGAGGCGAGGAAGGCCCATGCATGCTCGGTTTTCACCCGAAAAGCCACTACCTTGCTATTGAATGCCTCCATTTGCGCATTGAACACCAACAACTCTGTCCACTTCCAGAACACCTCTGCTCCACCTTACCAACACACTATGCAAATTTCACAGATGGCCGACAAAGGGCCAGTCAGCTACCATTGGTGGTCGGTCGATTACTGATGGTGGTTGTCGGCCACTAATAGCCTGGACTTCCTTGCTCTTGAAGAGAAGACACAATTTGGCCAACAAATTCAAGTCACACACACCTTCTAGATCTCAAAATAAGCCCCAAGCTACTTCATCCCAAAGATTAGCAACTTCTATCAGGGGTGTATAGGCAAAAGTGTAGGATTTGTGAGCAAATGTGTATAAAATTGCAAGAGAGAGAGAGAGAGAGAGAGAGAATTTGGTTCCAAATTTTCTAACCCTCCAAAATGGGAGAGGAACCCCCATATATATAGAAAAACAAGCCTTGAGCTTAGAAACATCCCATCATACATGTGTAGGTAGATGCAGCTCAGTGTGCTAACAGCTATCACAGCTGTCAACAAATATTTGGAAAAAGACACTGTGGCCGACCGGCTACACCCATGGCCGACAACCATGAACCATGGCCGACAGCCTATGGTGGTGGCCGATAGGTCACCACAAATTCTAGGCTTGAAACAACAGGGTTTTGGTCCAAAACAAAGCACAAAATGGACAAGCTTCAAAGGCTCAAAGACAGGGTGTCACACCGAGGACTTCAGACACTCAAAGCGAACACATGGAATCACAATCATCGATTGCACAAGCAATGACGTCTAAGTCTTGAGGTCGGTCAAAAATGGGAAGTCTACACTCCTCCATACTTTTTGTAGAGTTTTTGCCAACGATTTCCGAAGAGGGCATTCGTCATCCAGGCTATTCTTAAAAGACACGACCGCCAGCTCCTAGTTGCAAGCAGGAATTCGGTTGAACAACTCATAATATCTCTTGGCATAAGCCTTGAGGCTTTCACCCTTGCTAATGTTCAAAGCTAGTAGGGAGTCTACCCTTAGTGGCTACAACTTGTTTGTAACAAACCTAGCCACAAACATCTCAGCCAGGCCTTTCCAATTCTTCACAGTTCCTTTCGGCAACTTGTGGAACGAATCCGATACGATTTCTCCAAAGGATAAGGGGACCACCTTGCATAACAACTGCTCATTCCCGCTATACAAAGCCATTGCATTTAAGTATAAACCGACATAAAAGTTCGGATCAGACTTACCATCATAAATCTGTAACCTCAGCATATGGAACCTCTTTGGGGCCTCGAATGTATCCAACTCCACTGAGAACGGCATCCTTGGCTTGAGGGGGGATGTGATCTTGGCGTTGAGCCACTTCCTCTAGAAGTAGTCCTTCAAGTTCTCCTTCGTTCGATCGGGAGCTCGGCTATCAACTGATTTCAGCCTTTTTGGTGGTGTCATTGTGTGTCCTCTTGGACTTTTCTTCATTCACTGTATCAAAACACTGGCCTTTCCCCTAAACATGTCGAGGTTTTCTAACATAAGTTCTCTTGGTACGAGGCATCTTCTGCGACTCACCCCTCACTGACTCTGCTCGCTCGATATCCTGTGAAGGCCGATGTGAGCGCTCGTTTTCCTTGCCATGATGCGAGACTACTGAGATTGTTTTCTGCCCCCCTTTCTGGGCATCAGTCTTGGCCGTTGGTACAGGTGTATCCTGCAATGGGACCGATGGTTGCATCACTTTGTTCTGCATCATGAAGCTGACAACCGACTGTAGGTCTGCCAACTTGTTTGCCATCCCTTTCATCTTGCTGTCCCTCCTTAGGCATCTATCCTTCCATATCTAGAGGTCACTTTCATTGTAATACTCATCTTGGCCAGCTTTCTTTGGGGCGTTACCCTCTTTGCCAACGTCCTTTTCCTCAGGATTCGGATCATGTGCTCCTTCATTACGATTTTCTTCCCCGACGTTAGGATCTGCATGTTCACCACTCTCGCTGTGAATGTCATCCCCCATCTTTTCTTCCTGCCCGTTGTTGGCCATCTATTCTCCTTAAGTTCCCACAAACGATGCCAAATTGTGGGTTTTGATTTTCAACCACACAACCAAAAAAGAGAACTCAGCTGGAGAGCACCAGCAGAATAGATTAAGCCCAACAACCTACACAAGAAGATGAGAATCCGACGGTGGTTCGTCTACTTAGGGGCACTCCGACAATCAAGTCAATAATCAATATCTCTCAAAGATAGCAAATTGTGCTTAAACTCACAAGAAAGAACTTACCTCAGACACACGAGGGTGCCTTACTTTTATAACCAGCAGTGACATCATCCCATTAGAAGCCTCACTTCAATGGACTCAAGTTCAATGCTCATCATGGATCCTCAGTTAGATAGAGATAAACTTTTCTTGAGCTTTATACTTATGCAAACTGAGACCCTCCCCTACTCTAGGACTCGTGTCCTTTATCTGCTTTATCGCGGACTCTGGCATCTCTATAGATAATCTTGGCCTAGCCGAGATCATCTCGGCAACATGATCAGGCCACGTGATACCTCGGCTGATACTTCGGTATCACCTTGGCAATGTATTGTTATTCACAAAATACTTCCCCACACAACCTATTAATTAGAATTAAATATTTTTATTCGTTAACTCCTATTGTGTGTGATCTTTAGGTCCAAACTAGTTTAGTTTTTTTTTTTTTTTTTCTTTTTACGAAAAGATATACAAAAAAGTAAATAAAGTAATGTGACAATTTATAATGACTTTTTGACTAAAACATATAGTTGCCAAACGAGGCCTTATTTAGGCAACATAAATAAAAATTGTTTGGTTTTAGAATTTAGAATTTACTTTTTACAAAATTAATTTTTTTTATTTTTCACAAGAGAAAATGGGGGCCTATACCATACATTCTGCTACCTCGAGACAACTGCATGTTACATCATAGCAGCATGACCAAATGGAGGCAGAAACCCCTTGTATAGGTTGGGCGCTAGCGCTTTATACTAATATTAATTAAGTTAAGGGCTTTTCCCTTATTAGTAAAGTTGCTCAAGGCCGAAAAATTAGAATACAATCTAGAAGATCTGGTCGAATGGTAGAAGAATCTATGGGTTCGTTAGAAATTGACAGTCATTGTCTGGACATACAAGTCATAGCCGGCCGGGAAGAGGAGAGATCAACGACGAAGCTACTAGCTACTAGTTGGAAAGGAAAGGACAAGACCACCTTTCGTACATTTCTACTGGTCCAGACATTCGAATAGCGAACGAAAGACCAGAAGATTGGATCTAGAAAGCAATGGTAGCCAGAGACCTCTAACTCCTATTACCACCACCCTTGCACATAGGGAACCCAGCTACTTGTACAAATAAGACTACCGCAGCTGCTACAGGCCCTTCGTCCCCTTACTTGATGTGGGAGTGTGCGGCTTCCTCCTCCGACATAGGGAGAACAACAATACCAGGAATATAGAAGTCAATATAGACTTTGACAACATAAAACAGAAAGACAGGTAAAAAGACATGTAGGAATTGGCCAAGCGAAACAATAGAGTATTGGCTCCCCCTTCGGTAGTTGTACTGGGTTGAGCGGAAGCAGAAGGGCTTATAGATAAAATCGTATTTAAACTAATCGCTTTAAATCGAACATCTGAAATGGCTAATAGGTGGTCTTGTTTTACAAATAAGCTTACTTTTCCTAAGTGAAGGCAAGCCAGCTCGTGCTTCTGCAAGCTTTCATTTAGAAGATATTGAATCGCCTACTCTTTCTTGTCTTGGTTGCAATGCCCTATATAATATAATAGAATCAACCATGATGCCCTTCCAATAAGGATTTTGTAAGGAATAGGATTCTATATGGCCCTTTCCTTTCTGTCGGCTTCGATAAACCTTTCTCTAATAAAATAATAGGAATTTGCTCTCCGACTGATAGAATGCATTTGACGTAACGACCGAGTCACAGAGGTTCGTAAACCCTACCCAAACCGGTTGAGTTTGTTATTAGGTGCCTACTCCCTCGTCAATAGTGTAAGCACTCTGGACTGACCTCGTTGATAGAAAAGAAAGAGACTCTTCTAATCATGTATGAGATGGTATGTTATTTGTTCGATTAGGGGTTCGTGTCAGCTACAGTGAAAGCCGCACTGGCCCATAATATCTTTTCAAGTCCCTTTTATAAAAAGTAAACAAGGGGTCTTTGTTAGTGTTATGGCAGGACAACCACTAGGATATTATTTGTCGTGGCCCTTCTTTCAGAAAATGTACTTGATCCGAACAACTCAACTACTAGTCTAGTATGGTAGTTTTTTCCATATGCATGTACAAGGGTTGGTCTTTCTTCGAACTGAGCAAATAAATATAGATTCGATTTGCTCTCACTAACGAGAGTGTCTTTCGCTTTAAGTAAATTAATATATATAAAAAGTATAATATTTGTAAAAACATTTTACTAAATACCAAAAATTTAAAAAAATTTAAAAAATAATTGTATTCTTGTGTATTTATTGATTTTTTAAATAATATTTTATTTTTTAGATACATTTAGGTTAGATGCATTTAAAAAGTAAAAAATTTGCTTAAAATATGAAAAAATTCACTAAAAAAATAAAAAAATAAAAAATAAAAAGCTCAATTTTTTTAAAATTAGAACCGGTGGGATTTTTTTTTTTTTTTTGGCACGAAGGAGAATAAAAAACTTTGTTCTAAATCATGTGAGATACTTTGTAACATATTATAACTATCCTAAATAAGGATTAGATTGCCCCAATCTCTAATCAGCTTGGACAGTCTAGTCTAATTCAATAGGTTCACTTTTGGATTCTGTTTTGATAATCTGAATCGTTCACATTTTAAAATTTATTGAATACAATTCGATCGAATAACGAAAATTACGTGCTCAAATCAATTTTATATGAAGTGTTTATTTTTTTATTGTCTATTTTTTCATACAAACTGATCCAAACACATAATTTTTGTTATCCGATCGACTTGATTTTTTATAGGAATGATATTCTCAACAAATCTTAAAATGTGAATGATTTTTATTATTGAAACGTGATTAAAAAATGGACTCATAAAATCTAATACTATCTCTCCAGTTCTCTATGATAGAGGATTAGAGAGAAGCTATAGCCTCTAAATAATATAAAAATACAAAATTAACCTTTTAGGAGTAGCCTCTAAATAATATAAAAGTACAGAATCAACCATTTTATTAGTAATTATCCTGAACTTCAATCCTATACAATTGGAGATGCAATTGGATCAATTTATATAAAAAAAAGTTATGGACAAATTTCACTTCTAACTCCTTGCGCGAAGCTATAGCCTCTAAATAATATAAAAATACAAAATCAACCTTTTAGTAGTAGCCTCTAAATAATATAAAAGTACAGAATCAACCATTTTATTAGTAATTATCCTGAACTTCAATCCTATACATTTGGAGATGCAATTGGATCAATTTATACAAAAAAGTTATGGACAAATTTCACTTCTAACTCCTTGCGCTTTTACTAAGGCTTAGTTTGACATTTTTTTAACAAGTTAAAAAATTAAAAAGTTATTATTCTATTTAAGTTATATCATCTTATTTAAGTCACATCATCTCTCTACTACATCACTTCAAACCCAACCTATATTTTATAAAAATTCAAAAAATGTACTTATTTAGAACATCCCAAACAATCTCTAAAAAAGTTATGGACAAATTTCAGTTTTAACTCCTTACGCGTTTACTCATATACAGGTGGTGTTTGGCAAGTTGGTTTGTGACTAAATAGCCACAAAAGACAAAATAGACTATTTTAGCCACAATAAACAAAACATCATGTCCAACCCATAATCATTACACTCTTCTCTCACAAAAAAAGTCAAAAAAACCAAAAAGCCAAATAGTCCTTGCCAAACCAAGTTTTTTAGCCCAGGCTAAAATAGCCAAAAAAACTAAAAAGCCAATCCACTTTCCAAACGGAGGCACAGTAATGGTGAAACACATGCCAAGACATTCTAGAATTAAGTGGTTATATTTTCATTTTCAAATTTTAATAGAATAAATTGTATATAAATGTATTTTACAAACTTAGATCACATATATATATATATATATATATGTATGGATATTTAAATCTTTTTTATTAAATCATTAACGAACCTAACGATATATTTTAATTCACAAACTAAAATAGGCCTATATGGTTATTTCTAAATAAAAAGGAGTAATTCACAGAGACAAAATTATATGGGGTAACGTAAAAATTTTCCCAAAATTATTATACATTTACTCAACTTCCAACTAGATGATATATGGAAATTATACTTAACTGGGCGATTATTGGGTATTCCGGGAGTATAATCATGTGGTGCTCTATGGTATTATGATTGGTAGAGAATGTGAGATATTATGATTTTGTGTTAGATGATTGAAGAATATGAGAAAGCATTGTAAATGATGATTAGTAAAAGGGTGTGGACACATAATACTCTAAGAGTATCTAATAACGTGGTGCTTCATAATAATATGATTGGTAAAAAAGGTAAAGTATTTATTATTTGTATTGGGTGACTAAGGAATATGAGAGGATATAATAAATAGTGATTAGCGAGGGAGTGTGGCCATGTGGTACTCTAGAACTATTGTATAATTTTTCTTAAAACTAATATCAGTGGTGGATAGATGCTGAAATAAATAAAAATAAATAAATAAATATATATATATTTATAGAAAATAGATGATAACTTTATTCTATTCTTTCATACAAAAAGAGATTTAAGTATTACATAAAGGGTTGGGTTTCTCTTATGTTGAGATCTCAACATGAGAGAACTTTAGGGGTCTATAAAACTCACCACAGGTCTCGTTTCGATGATATGAATTGTTTATTTTGTAGGGCTATTAATATATATTATCCATGAAAAAAAAATTAGTTTGATTCAATAATTATAGCTTTTTCATTTTAACGCATTTATCTTCGCAAAGATAGACGACAAATATATTTTTGAAATTGACATCCATTTTTTTAGACACAAATGCAACAAAATAAAAAGTTACGATTATCGAATTGACCTACATTTTTCATTGATAATATATATTGTGACCTTACAAAATGAACGGTTCGGATAATTGATATAAGACTCGTATGTATTTTGCGAACCTCTCAAATTCTCTCGTATTGAGATCTCAATATGAAAAGAAGCACATCTCTTTTGTAAAAATGGTAACAAGTGCCTCTTATACATTATTTAATATTATGATTAGTGCAGAAAGTCTTTTGAAAATAGTAAAAGAGGTGAGATGTGTTTAAAAATGAGTGAAAAGTATTATAAACTAATTAAAAGTGTATTAGACTCTATATTTGTTTTATCTTTTTCTTGTGTTTTTAGGACACTTGTTAACAAGATTTTTGTATAATTAAAATTTTAAAAATATTTACTAAAAATAAAAAATTTAATTTTTCAAAATTAAAACCATACACTGATTACACTCCTAAGACAATCCTTCTCACCCATTACAAACTCTCTATCATCTCATTCTATAATCATTTAACACAACATCATAACCTCACTTTCTCAATCAATCACAACGTCCTTGTGACCTGGCAGTAGTACCTAGACCAAACAATAATTTTTCAGTAGGGGTGAGCAACAGATATTTCGATCTATCCAAACCAATTAATTGCATTTTGGACAGATACATGACAACGAGCGGACGATTGTGGATTGATTTTTTTCAATCTATTTAGTTTTGAACGGGTGGCGGATTTGAAATTCCTTTGGCCGCAACCAAACCGCCAAACCGTGAGCACTACTAGTAATTTGTAAGATTTTGTATTTTCAATTTGTTTAAATATTCTGTTTGTATTTTCAATTAAAAACAAATTTAAATATTCTATTGTGTTTTTAATTTGTTTTCAATTTGAAAATCCTTTTATCAAATGATGAGGGTTGATATTTTGGTATTTTTGTGTAGAAAATATAAAATTTAATTTTGTCGTTTTTTTTTAAAATCAAATTAAATAATTTTTGAATAAAAAAAAGTAATGAAGTAATTTTGATAATGCATAATTTTCTTATATGTATTTACTATTGGTATTTAACAATTTCCTTGATATTCTTTTGATTAGATTGAGTTAAATTGTTATCCAAAAAAAAATATTTCTGCTATGTTTAAAATTTATAAAAATTAAAATCGTTATATCAATTCGCATTACTCCTCCGTTAATATACCAATCTACTGAATTCACGTCCATCAATTCAACCAACGAATACAAAGTAATTTTTTTCATCACACTCAGCCAACAAATAAATAACATATTAAAAATTTTCCACTGTAACCGAACAATGAAACTGTAATTCTCAGAACCTAAAGCCTTCCTTTTGGTTGCCACGCGGTACACACGCCTATGGCATGGAGTTAATGCCCACTAAATGATCGGACAAATTCTCAAATTCCCAACCTAAACCCACCACTCACTCTCTCTCTCTCTCTCACTCTCTCATACCCGATCAAGGAGATGGTTCAGTCTCTCTTCTCCCCAGCTGTCAACATGGCTCTTCAGACCTCATGTTCCAAGTTTGCGTGGCTCAATCTCCACCGTCCATCCTCCTCAAATTTCCCCCCGTCGCACCACCAGCGGCCGCTCTCGCTGCTTCATCTCCGGCCACTCCTCTCTCCTCCTGCCAGGAGCACCAGTGCACTGGCATTCGACTTCAAAGGTGGCAAAGGGTAGTCCCTTCTACTCTCCAATTTTTCATTCCTATTTATTTATTGCCTTGTTAATATTTCTAAGCCTGGTTTGGCAAGTCACTTTTTTTTAGTTAAAAAGTTAAAAAATTATTAAAAAAGTCAAAAAGTTAATAATTTATATCAAAAATTAAAGATTTCTTTTTCTCTTTACTTTTTGCACATCTTTTCGTAAAAAATTAAAAAGTCATCTCAAATATATTAATTTTTTTTACATCATATTTTAGTCAAAAAAACTTAAAATTTTCTAAAAAAAACATGTTTCCAAACGAGATTTAAGTAAAATTCATGGGTTATTGAGCTTTCAATTTGACTTTTCTTGTTGCATTGTTAAATTCCATGGTAGGTTATTTGTATGAAGGTTGTGGCCTTACATTTTTGTTTCTAATTTCTATTTTGGGCTGAATTTTGTGGACTTTCTTTGATGATGTTTCCATTTTATCATAAAATAGATTTAAGGTTGAAATTAATGATACTTGTCAATCTTTTGATGTGCGTAGGTACAAAACATTAATGAAAATTTTTACGAAATGATCAAATTAAAAGTGGACTTAAAATGTAGAGATCCAATTGTTCAAATTAAAATAACAAAACAAAAGTGAAATTTGGGTCATGCTATATGGGTGAAAAATATAATTTACCCTGACATACGTTTGGGTGAAGCTGTGAGCTTGGCAATCTTAAAACCTGTCAAATTGGTATCTAATCAGAATTATGTGGAGCTCTGGTAGGATTTTTTTGGGATCATTTTATCCATCTATATGGAGTTATACAAGTATATTTTCTATTGGGGTTAGAAATCCATTTATGTATTTTTTTTACTTGGCAGAATGAGTGGATTCCATGATGTTGAGCTCAAAGTCCGTGACTACGAATTGGATCAATATGGTGTTGTAAACAATGCTACTTATGCGAGTTACTGTCAACATGGTGAGACTGTTTATACTAAGCTGTGGTTCAATATTGAATTTAATAAACTTAGCCCTTCCAACATCAGTTAACCACATCCTTGGTGCAAGGATTTCATGTTTAACCTTTTAAATAATCTAATGCTTTAGTATCTGGATTTATCAATTATATCCTTGTTGTGTTCAAATACTTGTTGAAATTCACATGGATTTTTCTTCAATTTAGAAAAAACTGGGTTTGTTCACAATTTTAGTTCTATGTTACCCTCTGTCCTTAGATTTAGAAACAAAAAGTGCAGGTGGCCCGAAAATGTAGGGTTTGTATCATCGGATCAGGCAACGTGGGACACATTTCAACATACTTTCTTGGACTACAATATACAGTAACCGGACAAACAACACACCAGTCACAGACCCAACTAAACTTTGATACTAAATTGAAAAGTTCAATTCGCACTTCTTTTTAAAATTCAGATATTAAAGAGTAGAAAACTAAAATCTTATAACTAACACAGATGGAATAATTCCAAACGGTATGAGAAGTATTCCGATAGTTTCTCCTTTTTGAAGGCCCCGTTTGTTTTGGGCTATAGGGAGAGTATTGGGACTAGTAATACCAAGGTATTACTAATGCCTTTGTT
This sequence comes from Camellia lanceoleosa, assembly GCA_025200525.1. Taxonomy (NCBI): domain Eukaryota; kingdom Viridiplantae; phylum Streptophyta; class Magnoliopsida; order Ericales; family Theaceae; genus Camellia; species Camellia lanceoleosa. Next base: position 35,635,979 of record CM045767.1, on the reverse strand, counting down.
TGTCTGGAGAGATAGTCTTGGAACTATTAGTCCATTGGTATTACTAATACCCTTGGAAAGATGATTGGTAAGAAGGAGGTAGAGATGGTATTAGAAAATAGTAAGAGGAGTAGAAATTTTTTTATTTTTTATATATTGGAAAAAAATTTTAAAATATAATGTTTAGTTTTTTTATATTTTTTATTTATTTTATTATTTTATATAAAAATAATTTAACAATTCCTCATTATTAATCCCCTCATTAACAATTCCCTCATTATTAATTTCATTACTATTAATTTCTTCCATTCTATCTCTCAAAACAAACGGGACTAAAAAAATCCTGTAATCCCTATTGAGCTATGAGAAATGTGCCCTATTTATAGGCGTCTCCTTAGCTCAGAGGTGGCTAAGTAACCAATAGGGTTATGCCACATCACAAGTCTCTCAGATCAACCTTTTTAAAAAAGTGTAAGCCTTACATCAGCTAGGTAGTTAGCTACCTTCTGGTGAGCCCCTACTCTTAGTCATCAAGCCACAAGATCTCCAACATCTTGGTTATGGGTCATAGCATAGCCTTGTACCAGTTAGACTATGTCACGTACCATCTCAACTAGGTAGGCTCGTTTGGCCTAGGTAATTTTATCTTTAGGTAGAAGATTCTTCCCTCTTAGATCTCACTTTCTCTCTTTTTTTTTCTTTTTTTTTTTTTTTTTTTTTTTTTTTAAGTCTCCTCAGAGTATCTCTCGCCGACCGCGGAGACTAATCCCTTCGCTAATTTGTAGGCACCTCGAAAGGTGAGACAACTGGCCCAAGAATTTAAGGCTGCTCCATGCCTAAGGTGAGAATCGAACCCCCGATACTTGGTTAAGGGAGGAAGAGTCCCTTCCACTCCACTTCACTTTCTCTATCTTCACGAAAGTCATGGGTTTGACATGTCCACGGTATTTGTGATAACCCTAAGCTTGCCATCAACTCGTCGTCTCAGTGGGCACCTCGAGGATTTCGGCCCCGTTTGAGAAGCTTCTTAAATTATAATTTTATCTATTAATTTAGGGTAGTGCTGGGTCTCCCAAAATGGGACCTCCGAATCCCCCCAAATGCCCAGTCAAGGAAAAAAAAAAAAAAAACAAAACAAAAAAAAAAAAAAACAATTTTTAAAAATGAAAATTATGAGGATTAGGGGGATTATTTTTAGGAGAACAAATCATTTTTGATTAATTTAAGTGTAGTATTGATTTTAAACTTTTAAATCATAATTTTATATATATTTCTTAAAATTCAATTCAAAACATAATCATTCATCTTATTTATTTTTACTTTTCAAAAAACACTTTTTAGAAAATTTTACTTTCTTATTTTCTGTGTTTTTTTGATTTTATTGAATTTTTTTAATATTTTAAGTAATTTTTTTACTTTTTAGACACAACTAACATAAATATACCCAAAAAGTAAAAAAATTATAAAAAAAAAATCTTTTAAAAATTCACTAAATATCAAAAATATAAATAAAAAAATACAAGAATTTAGTACATTTTTTGTATTTTTATGTATTTATTAATTTTTTGAATATTTTTTTACAAATTTTTTATTTTTTAGATACATCTAAGTAAAGTGTATCTAAAAAATAAAAAATGTTTAAAATTTTTTAAAAAATTCACTAAAAACAAAAAAATACGAAAATCAAAAAAGTCAATTTTTAAAAAACTTAATCCAAAAAACTCAAACCAAATACACTGATTACTTTTCAAAATTAATAACCAAATATATAATTCAAAACTCTTTTCAAATTAATATTTAAATATTTTAAATATTTTAATATTTTAAAAATATTTTAATTTTGTTAAGATTTTAAATATTTTAATATTTAAATATGTTATGATTTTTTTAATTTTTTTATTTTTTGAATATTTTTAAATATTACGATTTTAATTTTTTAAATTTTAAAATATTTTACAAAAGTAATTCAAACTCTATTTTATAAAAATATTTTTAAATATTTTAATTTTTTTTGTTATATATTTAGTTACGATTTAAGTGTAAAGTTGTGAAATTAGTATGGAGTTTTGAGTTATGTGTTTGGTTATGAATTTTAAAAATAATTTTTTAATTGAGTTTTGTTTTATATGTTTGGTTACAACTTGAGTGTAGATTTGTTTTTAAATTTAAAATATTAAAATTTTAAATTATTTAAATTTTTTGAATATTTAAATTATTTAAATTTTTACGATTTAAATTTTTTGAATATTTATTTTAATTTTTTACTTATTAATTTTTTGAATATTTATTTTGAAAAAAAATTATTTTTAATATTTTGATTTTCGGAATATTTTTAATATTTTTAATATTTTAATTTTCAGAATATTTTTAATATTTTAATTTTCTAAATATTTTTAATATTTTAAATTTCTAATTAATTTTAAAATATTTTTAATATTTTTAATGTTTATACAGGCCTAAAAAATGAATTAACAGAAAAATTAATTGACATAAAAGTTATTTGAAAAAAAAATTATTTGAAAAAAAAATTATTCAAAAAAATTATTTAAAAACAATTAATTGAAAAAAAAATTTATTTTTTTATTTGAATATTTTAAAAATAGTTTGGTTATGACTGTTGATCAAAAATACGGATATTGCGTTATGAGTTATGTATTTGATTATCAATTATAGGTTGAATTAAGTTTTGAAAATTATTTTGAAAACTCATCACCAAACAAATTTTCTTATTTCACATATCACATCAAACTTTTAAAATTCAATTCAACACTCTATTCAAAAATCATAACTAAACAAATTTTCTACACTCAGGCCTATTTTGGGAAGTAAGTAATAATCCACTTCTCAGATTATAATCCACTTTCTCTCTCTCAAAAAAACTATTTATAAGCAGCTCTTCACCAAAAAATTAATTATAATTAACTTCTCAAAATAACTCTAAAATTATAATTTTATAATTCATAAATTTAAAATACAACTCATACGCTCTAATTATATTTATAAAATTTTACCAAACGAAACTTCATTTCCCTCATAGGCTTTCTTTCACCTCGGGGGCTTCATCTTGTCCTTTGGGTGGAAACTTATCCTCATATCTCACTCCTTTAGACTATTTTATGCTACTTCAGTAGACACCTTTCTTGGCTCAGCTAGTTCACCTATGGGTTTATAACTCCTAAGGTATATCCTATGTGAGTTGGTTTGCGTACCCCTTTGTGAGCTACTTTTGACTCAATAAAAATGTTTTGGTGCTTTAATTTTTGAGTTTTAAATGTAATTTTAATGAGTTGAAAGTAAGTTCTACTTACAGTGATATTATATTTTAATCTTGATTTATTTTTATTTTATTTTTATTTTTTTATTCATTATCATATCATTAATATTCTATTAAAATATTAAAATTAGTAGTCTGAATCATTATTATTGACCCATCTCTATTAGGATTTTTCTCTCATTCCTTTTTCCAACAGTGTTTCTCCCACCAACGCAAGTATGGCTGTAATTTCAAATTTTGAATTTGACCTTCGGACAAAGAGTAATGCCTTTATACAAAATTATTCAACCTTGTTTGTGACATCTGCTAGATTTGAACCTCATCTGCTCTCATTGTGGCTTTTTATTTTTAATTCACTATCTTTGAGTTGGTCTTTGAAACTTTGACAAAACAGTACATAATGCTATGTATCACTGATTCTTGTATTCAGCTACCATAGTGGAATTTACAGTGTGATTTTGTACCATCTCTAGATGAGATGTGAGCAGAGAACAATTGTTATTCAGTCTAGTTGGGATCTCATTTAGATAAAGGCCATTTTATGGCATGCGCTAGCTTCCAAGAGAGTCAAGATCTCCTCCTTACACTATCTCCTTACATTTCCTATTTGCAGGGCTATTGGGCACATTTTTAGATCCAGTTTTGATAATCCGAATCGTTCATATTTTAAGATTTGTTCAGTATATCATACTTGTAAAAAATCAAGTTGATCGGATATCAGAAAGCATGTATTCAGAAAACTGTTTATTAAATTTTTTTAAAAAATAGTTTTTAGTTCGATTTTTCCGAACACATGCTTTCTGATATCCGATCAATTTGATTTTTTTCAAGTATGATATACTGAACAAATCTTAAAATATGAACTGTTCGGATTATCAAAATTGAACCTAAAAGTGAGCCCAATAGCCCTGCAAGTAGGAAATGATACAAGGAGGGGATCCTTGCTCCTTCCAAGAACCAAATAGAAACAAATAAATACCCACTGTTGTTTATCAAAAAATTTATTAAAAAAAAAAAAAAATTATGTATACCCACTATATGGTTTCTAGACAAACAATTACTTGCTTTCTAAAGGTGGATCTAGTGACAAGTTCACGTCATGGTGTGATTATTGTTAGAGGCATTGTCAAAGCTGCTGAAAGAACCTTATGACCCAAAGCTACATGGAACTGCTTTTCCATTGTTCTGCAGTATCCACCTTGCTTGTAGCAATGATGTTAATTGGAATTCAATGTTGTCACCTACTCGTGATATTCTTTCTCCATCTTGTCTACCTAAGCTGTAATGGTTTGTGGAGGAAACTTAATTATTTAATTTCTTTGATAAATCCACCTTTCTGTATTACTATTATCCTTCTATAATTTTCTTCTTTGGGACAACAATGTGAACTGATAAGCACTTAATAGTCCTGGGATCCAACATTTCAAGAATCATTATGATGGTCTGCATTTAAAACACTCCAATATATGGCAAAGATGGAATGGCTGGTATTTATTTTCCTTTCTTCTTTTTTGCTTCTTTTGTATGCTTGTGTGTGGGAGCTAGGGCTTAGTTAAAGGTAAGAACTTCAACTAGATAGATGCAAATGACACAAGAAAAACATAAAAACTTAAGTGAAATAGCAGATATTAAGTTGAGGTGCGCCATGAGGTGAACAGGGATGCACCGGAATCTAGGTATCCTCTAGAGGCCAATGGATGCAGCTTTCGGTCTGACTTTTCATCCTTCGGAGAGGAGGCTATGCCATCTGGCTGGAAGCCACGTGATGGGTTGTCGTGGGCTGATCGAGCTGCTTTTGATACTGAGGAAGGCCTGAACGATTTGTTGCCGATGGTAGTATAGCCATTGAGTGTGGAGGTTGGTGCACATGGGGTCTTTCACGGTCTGAATTTGAACCTATCTCACAGTGGTGCAGAGTTGGGGAGAAATGGGGTACCTTTGGCTGAGGCCGTTTCGAATTGGTTGTTGGAACGAATCAGTGAGGTTAGTTGATTATTGGGCCTGTCTTTTGAAGGGCATGAGGAGGAAGCGTTATGCTTATTCTCGATGGTGGAGGAATCATGGAAGAAAGGACCCCTAGTAAGAAGGGGTTAAATTAGCAAAACACAGCCGGAAAGGGAACCGGAGCTTAAGAATCTTACTGTTCCATTAATTATGACCATGGAGGGTCAAAGGTGGGCAGTGACTCTCGGAGAATTCGTGGGGGACCACTTATGTTGAAATGAGATTAAAAATTCTTTTTTGGAATATGCAGGGTTTGAATGATAGGGACAAAAGGTTGGTAGTAAAAGCAGCTCTACGTAGTATGCAAGCTGATGTGGTATGTTTACAATAGACAAAAATGGATGGGACAGGTTAGGGGAGGTTATGGTACACAATATTTGGGGAAGACGGCAGGATGTGGTTCCATTTGCCACCATCTGATACGCAGAGGATACTTTTCTGTTGGGATTCCAGGGTCATTATGAAGGAGGAGGAGGAGGTGGGCGGTTTCTCTTTGTATTATTCATTTCAGTGTGTAGAGGATCAGTTTCGGTGGGTGTTTACTAAGGTATATGGTCCGGTGCAGAATACAGACCGAGGCGAGTTCTTGGCTGAGTTAGAAAATGTGGCTTTCCGTTGGTTAGAGCCTTGGTGTATGGGGGGTGATTTTAATATAGTGCGGTGGTCGGTTGAAAGGGTGGGGAGCACTAGGGGGTTGCGGTGGATGCGGTCTTTCTGTTCCTTTGTTGATGAGATGCAGTTGATTGATTTTCTTCTTCAAGGGGGGAGTTTTACTTGGTCGAATGGGCAGAGTCTATCGCGGATTGATTGATTTCTCATTTCTGGAGGTTGGGAGGAGCATTCTTTGGATGTTACTCAGATTTGCCTATCTCGCCCAGTGTTGGATCATTGGCCCATTTTACTTGATAATGGTGGGGTTCGGAGGGGCCCTACTCCTTTCCGTTTTGAGAATATGTGGCTGCATTCTGATGGTTTCTTGGAGAGGGTCCGAGAATGGTGGACTAGTTATGTGGTTATAGGATCGCCTAGTTATATGTTGGTTCAGAAATTGAAACTGCTTAAAAGGGATCTGAAAGGATGGAATAAGGAGGTGTTTGGTCATTTAGAGGGCTAAAAGGCGGTGGTGGTTAATGGGATCTTAACTCCAGTCCTTGGATGAGATAGAGGTTAATGGGGGCTTGTCTGCTGATGATGTTACTAGCAAGGAGATAGCCAAACAGGATTATGTTCGTATCTCTCGTATAGAGGAGGTGTGTTTCAGGCAGAAATCCCAGTTTGTGGCTCACAAATGGGGATTGGAATACTAAGTTCTTCCATCAGATGGAGAATGCCCATCGTCGAGTGAATCAGATTAATAGGTTGCGAGTGGAGGGTCGTGATCTAAATACGGCAGAGGGGATTGAGGAAGGGATTGTGGATTTTTATCAGCATTTGTTTTGGCAACAAACAGAGGAGTGCCGGCCAAGGATGGAAGGGGTTCAGTTTGATATGATTTCGGAGGCGGATAGGATGGCTTTGGAGGCGCCCTATTACGGAGGAAAGGTGTTTTAGGCTTTACGGGCGATGTGTAGGGATAAGGTGCCAGGTCCGAATGGCTTTACTATGGCATTTTTTTAGCATTGTTGGAGTGTGGTTAAGACGGATGTGATGGCCACTTTAGAAGCTTTCTTTGTGTCGGGCCAGTTTGAAAAGAGTCCTAATACGACTTTATTGGCTTTGATTCCTAAGACAGGGGGTAGAGGATATTCGGGATTTTAGGCCTATTAGTCTGCTTGGAAGTGTGTACAAGCTTTTAGCTAAAGTCTTGGCAAATAGGCTTCGAGAGGTTCTGCAAGCAGTGGTATTAGAGTCCTAAAATGCTTTTGTGGATGGGGGTTACCAAATTCTGGATGCAGTGTTTGTGGCAAATGAGTGTATGGATTCCCGAATTCAACAAGGCTAACCAGGTTTGATTTGTAAGTTGGACATTGAGAAGGCGTATGTGTAGACATCCCCGAACGCCCCGGGAGGGATGAGTCCCGTTCCGTTCATTTTGGGCTCACTACAGTTCAGGACTCAAGTTGTCACAGTTCTTAATCTTGAACCAAAGAGTCCAAATCCGGCAAATCGTTTTTGAGAAAACAGATTTTTGAAAGAAGTGCCAAACATGGATTGCTTTGCCAGATACAGAGTCGCCACCTAAATATTTTATTTTTAGAAAATTTAGGAAACCCTGACTCGTTGCCTAAAGCCACGTGTCCGTCATCACCAAAGTTGCCTCGGCTCGGGAACTTGGGTACGATTGGGGAAGGTCACATCCTGAGCACCCCCGCTCGCCCGATTAAAGATCGAACTCTACTAACCATGATATCTAATTTTGAAAATATTACGCATTCTTATTCCGGTTATTAGCCTAGATTTACTATGTGATGCGCACAGCATACAAGTATAGATTGGATCGCCTGAATTGGAACAAAACGTTTCATGTTTGTTTTTTGAAAGATGGTTTGCTACCCGCAAGTAGGCTTAAAATGCAGATTTTTCCACCCTCAGGTGGGCTTAGAAAAGATGGTTTTGTCACTATCTAGTGGGCTTAAAACTCACAGTCAATGCATTGTTCCAATCCAAATAACCCAACCTTCACCCACAGGCATTCAGACAGTTATATCACATGAGCAAATAGCCTCATGGTAAGTATGCTATCATGGCAGTCACTCACACACATGCAAGGATGCTAAAACATAAACACTTACCGAGTACTCCAAGCCAAAACAAAAGCTAATTAGAAATCATGCATGATCCTAACTATACAGAAAAGCCTAATGCAACACATGCAATAATGCAACTAAGATAGGCTTGGCTATTCTAAACATGGCATATGGAATGCTACAGCTAACAAGTATTCAACTTAGAATTGAAGTACAATGCAGTGAGTTATGGTGCGCCGAGCCCGGTGCATGCAAAACAGATGAATGAATGCAGACATGCGAGTCATAAGTATGCTAATTGAAACATACCCTAATCTAACCATCATAAGCTAGTAAATAAAAGGAAGAAAGACGTGGGGTTGGAAGACATACATCACACGCACGCACGCTTATTACAATTGTGCCCTCGCTCGGAGGGTCCAAATAAATAATATACAGTCCCAAATGAATAATTACAGTCCGAATAAATATAAAATCCTAATTAATTAACAAATTAATCTAGGAAAGCAATAAATGGCACACAAATCCATGGACCGCCTCGGCTCTGTTCCAAATGATGAATGATGCATGCTCGGATTGCTTGGCGCGGAAATCCATCACGATGCCTCGATTAGCCTCTGTTTACAATTAAGCCCGGAATATTGCGCAAAGCCCCAAAAGATTGCCGGTTTCTGATTTGCTGCAACAGAGAGCAGGAAAAGGGCATGGCAATGTATTTTCACATGTGTATGCTTGACTACTCTTCAGGAAGCGTAGTCTTCGATCCTCGTGCCACTAATCGCGCATCTCGATGCATAATGGCCGAGGAGCCGAATTGCACGATTCAATATGGAATGAATGCACATGAAAACATAATAAGGCCTAGACTCCATCATAGATAATCCGGAGTGTCGGCGACAGGGAATTGAGACACGTTTCAGAGTACGAAACGTCCCTCGTTTCCCGTGCTCGGGCTAACTCCTACTCCAAACACAATACAATATGCATGACATGCATGAATGCAACTAATATACAACCTAGCATATACAATGCTATGAAATAGCATACACAATGCTCGATGTAACACGGCATACACAATACTCTAATATGTAACCTAGCATACGCAATGCTATGAAATGAAATGGCATACGCGATGCATGATGGACTTACGTCAACATGAGTGGACCTCAGCCACACTCACATCAGCGGCCATGGGATGAAAATGAGACATTCGAGATGCGTACACGCATGAACGCAAACCGAGAACCGATCCTAAGGCACAAATGCCACTTTAACAAGGCATGGCAAGGCATGAAATATGGCATACAAACATGCAAGTTCCAGCACTGAAATGTGATGCAAAATGACCCCGAAACATGGAAACATGGCACCCGATGCATGGAATGGTCTCGAAACACAAAACTAGGCACATTCATTGGCCTATAGCTATACAAAGCATGCATTATTTGATCATGAAGCATAAAGACAGAACCAAGGCAGCCCCAAAACATGAACATTTCTAGTTCAAAGTATGGCCAAGAGATGCTAGCAAGATGGACTAAAATAGCATGCAATTTTGACTAGCAAACATGATTTACATGGCATGTATATGAAACAAGTGAGAACTCATCAAACCAATAAAAATCAGTGAATAAAATATGTCAAAACATGCTCAAATAACCTCTGAAATGCAACCAACATATGCACAAAGGATGGGTTCTTTTAGAGGGTATACAAAGGGGTTATTAAGCACATGCATCAAGGACACTTAGCATGGCACAAACAACTCTGAAAATCAAATATGGTAACCCTAAAACTCACCAAATTGACCCTGAAATGTGACTTCAAAGCATACAAGATAGGGTCTCTTTGGAAGACCATCAAACAAAACAAGGTGAGAGGAGGTCACCCCCCTCTGATTTTGAGACTCAAAAATGCATCAAAGCCATTGAAAATCCACTGGATTTCAGTGGCTAATAGGCCAAAACAAGGCCAATGCAAATGCTCACATGTATGACCCTAATCACGGAAGAATGAAGCATGCATAGAGGAAGATGACCCCAAACAGAGAATAGGCCTTAATCAAACATGAAGATGATGTCAAAAAAAGACTATTTTCAATTTAAATCAAGGTCCAAAAGGGCTCACAAATAAGGCTAATGTATCATGCAAAAATAGCCCTAAAAGAAAGATTAGAGACAAGGGGCAGTAGATGGCCTCAAACAGTAAAGAGCCCTTCAACAAAGTTGAAGAGGGGTTAAAAAAAAGACACTTTTCAGTTTATAGAAAATTCCAAATATGCTCACAAATAAGGTTACAATATGATGCAAAAATGACCCTAAAAGAGAGATAGAGAGTAAAAGGCAGTAGCTGGCCTCAAACAGTGAAGAGCCCTTCAAAAAAGTTGAAGAGGGGCTCAAAATAAGGTATTTTATAGTTTGGCTCGAAACCTAGAAATGCTTATAAACAGGGCTAATATATCATGCAAGAAATAGACCTAAAAGAGGGATAAAGGGAAAGGGGTAACAAATGGCCTCAAATAGAGAAAGTTCCTTGATCAAACATGAAAATGAGCTAAAAATAAGACTATTTCCAGTTCGGGTCGGAGCCCAAAAATGCTTGCAAGTATGGCTTATAAATGAAGCAAAAAAATACTAGAAAATGGAAAAAAGAGACTCACTCTTGTAGAACCAAACTTCAACAACTTTTGGACCAAATTTGTGAGCTCTCAACCTCTGAAAATCAGCTTCAAAGGGCCGAAATGGAGTGTGGAGGTGTGGTACTATGGGTTGTAGGGTAAATAGTACAAGAAGCTTAGGGTTTTGAGGGTTGAAGGAGAGAAGGATGGAGGTTTGTATGTAAAGGCTCTACCCAATTTTTGTAACCCTTCAAAATGGGTGTGGGGGTGCTGGTTATATAGGGAGAGGAGTGGAGGAAATGGAGAGAAAATCAAATTCAAATTTCCCCCACCCAAAAGGGCAGATCCCCGGGCAGGGGTCTGGGGGAAAACAGAGAGTACAACTGTAAGAAACCAGGAGAGAAGATTCTGGCCGGCCAGGTTCAGAGGGTTCATGTGGCCGGCTGGCCACCTTCCCTGGCCGGCCGGCCAGGGTCAAAAGGGTCAATGAGATTTGTTGGCCGGCCACCCCCAAAAGGTGGCCTCCCATGTGTGTACAACACAGCTATGTGGAGAAAAATCAGGAAATGTGACCTAAGAGAGAGAAAAATCAACTTTTTAGAGGGGTTCAAAAGGGTCAGGAAGAGTTAATGGCCAACCAAGCTATATTGGTGGCCTCCCAAGTGTGTACAACACAATAGTGTGGTGGAAAGTCAGAAAAAGTGGCCCGGGGATGGAAAAAGTCAGCTTTCTAGTGAAGAAAACGGGCGATGAAGAGCAATGAAGGAATAAAGCTAGTCTTCAAAACAATTGTTGGCCTCCCACCCTTCTACAACCTTCCTAACAATGAAAATAAGGTCTCTGCCAAAAATGGACCCAAACCGATGTAAAACGAAGGTTCGGGGGCCAAACGCACGCCGCCCCGGTAATCGAGCCGGAGGTGGTGTTCGACCACGAAGTTGGTCTCTCGGGCCATAGTGTCCCTCAAAAGGGAGGAAATAAGGTGTATGCCAAAAACCGGAGCAAATGGAGGTGGTTAAGCGGTCCTGAACCGAGGTACACGGCCGGCGGCTCCGAAAACTAGAAACCGGGCTCCAAACGGGAAAAATGGCCTACGACCACGAAATGTAGCCTACGGCCACTAAGAGATGATCTACGAGACCTCTCCCTCCCTTTGGAAAGGGAAAACAAAGAAAACAGGGCCTGGTTCGCAAACCGAAGCAAGGCACAAAAGAGTCCGGAAGTTCGGAGGCAAGGCTCGCGGCCGAGACTCCGCAACTTCAGAACGAGCACAATATGCAACATCACCAAGCGCTCAATCGGTGACGTCTGAGTCTTATGGTCGATCAAAAATGGGGTGTCTACAGTATGATTATGTTCGATGGGAGTTTCTTCTATATGTTTTAAAGCGTATGGGTTTTGGAGAAACTTAATGGAAATGGATTTAGTTTTGCATTTCTACTGTGCGGATGTCTGTTCTGGTCAATGGGATGTCGGCAAGTTTTTTCCCGACCTACAGAGGCCTTCGTCAAGGGAATCCTCTGTCTCCATTATTGTTTATCTTAGTGATGGAGGCATTCAGTAGATTGGTGGATAGGGCTGTTCTTAAGGATTTATTGGAGGGCTTTTTAGTAGGTCCTCTCACGGGGGCGCCTATTTGTGTTTCTCATTTGTTGTATGCTGATGATGCTTTAATTTTTTGTGGGGCCGTAGCAGAGCTAGTGGGTTATTTGAGATGTGTCGTGTTGTGTTTTAAGGCAATTTTGGGCCTTCGGGTAAATCTCAGGAAGTCAGAACTGATTCCGGTGGGAAAAGTGGAAAATTTGCTTGTGTTAACAGTGGTATTGGGATACAAGAAATCAGCTTTACCAGCTACTTATTTTGGCTTGCTGTTGGGGGCAACGTTTAAGGCTCAAGGGGTGCGGGAAGGAGTGGTGGAGTGTATTTAGCACCGGTTGGCGAGTTGGAAGAGTCAATATCTTTCGAAATGGGGTAGGTTGACTTTGATCAAGAATGTGTTGAGTAGCATTCCAATATATTTTATGTCTTTTCATGTTATTCCGGTATCGGTGGCTTGACGGATGGAGAGGCTTTAGTGAGATTTTCTGTGGGATGGTGGGGTGGGGGGGATGATTTTTGTTATCATTTGGTGGACTAGGGGCAGATTTGTCAACCAAAAGAGGAAGGGGGGTTGGGGGTCCGACAATTGGTGACTTTCAATAAAGCTTTGTTGGCTAAGTGGCTATGGTGCTTTGTTTTGGAGCCGGAGAGGGTATGGAGACGAGTGGTGGTTAGTAAGTACAAGTTAGATATGGGGGACTAGGGGGTAGGGGCTATGGTTGGATCTTATAGGTGTGGCTTATGGAAAGGTATTGAGTTGGGACAAGGGCAGTTTTAGGCGAGGGTGGAGTTTCAAGTGGGCGATAGGAAGAGAGTGCGCTTTTAGAAGGATAGGTGGTGTTGCGGCATTGCTCTAGCAGATCGTTTTCCACTAATTTATGGAATTACAGGAGATCAGGACACTATAGTCGCATCTTATTTGAAGGGTGAGTGTGTGGTGGTTTGGGACATTCATTTGCGGTGACCGGTCCATGACTAGCAGTACAACCAATTGTTGCAACTTTGGGATTATTTGTATGGGTTGGGTGTGACTGGAGTGGGGGTAGATGTTTTGGGGTAGAATGTGGTGGGGGCGAAGGGTGTTTCTCTGTTTCCTCCTTTCTACCGGTGTTTAGCGGGGGAGGTGATGAGGGATTTCCCTTGGAAGAGTATTTGGGTGCCGGGAGTTCCCTCTACGGTGGCTTTCTTCATGTGGACAACGACATTAGGACGGAATCTTACGATTGATAATTTGGTGCGGTGTGGTCATTTTCTAGTGAATCGGTGTTGCATGTGTTGTGTTGATGCAGAATCTGTTAATCATTTGTTTTTGCACTGTTCTGTGGCTAGCTGTTTGTGGGATCTTATGTGCTCTCTTTTTGGGATTGTTTGGGTTCAACCGTAGGGGATGGTGGATATGTTGTGGAGTTGGTGTGGAGCTCAAGTTGGTCAAAGGCAGTGGCGGTGTGTGTGGTCTATGGTGCCTCTTTGTTTGATGTGGCTAGTTTAATTAAAACGTAATAGGCGAACTTTTCAAGAGATTCGTCACAGTGTTTCATGGCTTGAGAGTTGCCTTCTTACAGTTTTGTATAGTTCGTTGGAAGGAAAGTTTGATCCTGATTTGTTTGTCCTATTAGATTTTTTAGATAATATTATTGGTTAGGAGGGGATAGGTCCTCGTTAAAGATTTGTATCATTTGCATCTTCTTGATGCTCTTTTAATAAAGCTTATTTATTTATCAAAAAAAAAATTACGTTGAGCCTGGCAGCAAACCTGTCTGGCATTTACATGGGATTTTTATTTATTGGATCTTGGCATCCCTATAATCTTATGAAGATTGACTAGAAAGAAAGGAAGACATCATGGAGTGGAAGCATTATGTCAGACATTGGAGCAATTTCTTTGACATCTGGCTAAAAGTCTTAGCCTGTCTGAATATTAACCTTGTCTGGTTTGGGCATGACTATGGGCTTGTTAATCTATAGATTTTAGGGACTGGAGAAGTTATGCAGTCAAATAGAATTGGAATTTTTTCATTTTTTGTTTCTTTTAAAGGCCAAGAACTGAAATATAGTTTTTGAAGGAGCTTTTGTTGACTTAAGCCTAATAGTGATAGTGTGCAGAATAGTTTTAGAGAACAACTTTGATAGTTTCTCTTTTTGTTTTTGTTTTTGTTTTTGTTTTTGTTTTTGAATTTTTTTTTTTTTTTTCCCCTTGTTCTATGGAAATAAATGAGTTGCTTGCTTGTCATTTACATCTACACTGTCTCTCAAGGTAAACCCTTATTTCTCATATCAAGATGTGTCCATACACAGCTAAAGTGGTATATGCATGATTGAAAAATACGTGGTGATATAATGAGGTGAGAAGCGCACACAAGAATTTGCAATGAGTTTAAATTGTTTTGTTGTTTCTTTCTGATGCTTGGTTGAAACAGACTCATTACTTGTCCTTCATTATTTTGAATAGGTGTTCATGAACTTTTCGAAAGGATTGGTGTAAATGCTGACTCAATTGCCCGGGTTGGTGATGCACTAGCACTGTCAGATCTGTCGCTCAAGTTCCTTGCACCTTTACGAGTACGACATTCATCTACTCATTCATTAACTACTAAGCCTTGGGTTTTGTCTAAATTGTTACTCCTTGTTTTGAATCATTTTTCAAAATAACATACCTCATGGGATACCTTTAACTGCTTAAGGTGAAGTTGAATGGCTTCTTATGGCCACCGGACTTGAGGATGAAATTCTACTTGGAGAACATGAAAGCATTAAGCATCTTACTTTAATATTTGCTTAAACATTGTAAACAAAGTGATCCACTGAAAATGCAATAACAACTATTAACTGGTTCTCCATAGAAAGTGAAAAAGGTTTATTATGTAGCATCGTTCTTAATATTTTGAAAGTTCAGTGATGGGTTAGGTCTAGTTGTTGTTCTCACATTGTTCCTTGTGCAACCAGAGTGGAGACAGGTTTGTTGTGAAGGTGAGGGTATCTGACTCTTCAGCTGCTCGTTTGTTCTTCGAACACTTCATCTTCAAGCTACCAAATGAGGAGGTTTCTTAACTTTTAAACTTTCTTTTTTGTGTTAATTACATTTTAACTCCCTATAGTTTAAACTGAAAACATATTACCTCCCTATAGTTAAGAAATACACACTTAAACCCCTTGTGATTTGAAGTGAAGTGTAAAATTCTGTCTAAGTTAACCGTGTGTGAGTAACACGCAACGAATTAAGTGCGTGAGACATCTCCTAAAGACATTGACCCTAAAATGGATTGATAAAATGACATTTTTGTCCTTTTTTTTTCCCATCATATCTGCCCCTTCATCACTGTATATCACTGTATAGCAGCAACTGACCCACTCTATCCTTCCTCACCTCTTCTTCTTGCCCACACTCATTATCTCCTCCATCTCTTTTCCCCTTTTTTTCACCGTGACTGATATGTATGTAAAAATTTACGTATGTGTGTGTGTGGGTGGGTGGGTGGGTGGGTCTTAGTTGGCTGGGACAGCCATGGCTGTTTTCATGGAAAAAAGAAAAAATAAAAAAAAACGAGGACAGAAAATTGCACAGTTCGAAGCAAACGTGGTGGGTGATTTCAATTATATGGTATATATCTAAAGGAAGCATGGCTGCGGATACGAGTACAGTACATGTACGAGTGTACAAGTGCAGGTACGTCGATTCGGTAAAATTCAAAAAAAAAGTACGATACAGGTACGACTGCGATACGCTGATATTTTTTTTTTATATAAATATAATTATGGTTAAAGGATTGAACCTACAAATTAAAATTAAATATCAAAGCTAAAAAAAGAACTACTCATTTTCCTATAATTTAAAACCATTAAGCGTTAAAAATAATATTTGTGAAATTTCTCACTTTGACATGTTATGCATTGGAATTTGTGATAATAATTTATTTTTAACATCTTTCTTTTAGCTCATCAATTTGTTATTTTTATAGGGTGAGACCAAAGAAATAACAGGAGACCAAAGAAAGATTTAAAGTTAATTGTCAACAATAAAGAAAAAAAATTCTCAATTGGCTCAGGTTGTCAATTGCAATTTGTATAATACATAAAATTGCATCATTCCCAACCACTACTAATTAACTAATACAGTATCAATTTTTAACATTTTGTGCATAAACCTTAAAAGTTTGTTGTAATTAAAGATTTTATAAAGAAATTCTAGGAGGATCTGAAGCAAAAGCATAATGCATAGTCATACACAGAACGACCCTTTATAGGCCTTGTTATTTTTTTTGGTTCAAATTGTTTTTTAAAAATATCAAAATCATTTGCTGATATGCTTATACAATTTATATAGACATAGGACAGTAAAGAAATATCAAAATTACTAACCTGCAAGGGTACAAAAAAAAAAATAATTGCTTATCTGCAAGGGCAGAAAAAAGAGAGGAAAAAAAAAATTTTAGCCTTGGCGCATCATTCAAACGCATAGTACCAATGCAGACTAACGCAATACTCGAATGAACCAAACGTGCAGACCTCTCTTTGCCGTGCATTCGTAAGCGCATCAAGATCGGTACACGATTTCTGCACCCTTAGCACCCACTACTCTTACGGCACTATTTTTGGAGTACCCATGCTTCATAGATATCTATGAAGCACCAGCACATCCCCAGGCCCTACATACAAGTGTTGGACACGGACACATGTCGGACACGTAGTAAACACGTGTCCGACTCTCTCTCTAACGTGTCCCCTGTTTTTTTTTTGAAATTTTTCAGTCGGACACGCCATGGACATGCCGGGACACTTTCCAAACATGCGTGAGTGGATCGAAAAAGGCCTAACTGTTGGAGAGGAGACAAAGAAAGAAAGAAAGTAATCGAGGGAGACCAGAGAAAGAGATTGAGGGAGGAGAGGAGAGAGAAAGAAAGAGATCAAGGGAGAGGAAGAAGCCTCACCTGTTCAGATCAATCGAAGAAGCTGAGATATGATTCTTCATCTTCTCTTCGTCTTTGTCTCATTCTTCTATTTGTCTATGTCTCTATCTTCTCTGTTCTTCTTCTTCTTTTCATTTTCTTCCTCTTCTCCTCCCTTTCATCTCTGCCTTTTTTGACTCTCTCTCTGCGCCTTCGATTTCACTCTCTCTCTCTCTCTCCTCTATTGTTTCTCTTTTTTATTTTTTTTTCTCTTTTCCCATTTCTCTCTCTCTCTCTCTCTCTCTCTCTCTCTCTCTCTCTCTCTCTCTCTCTCTCTTTTCTTTTTTTTTTCTTCTTTTTTTTTCAATTCTTATTTTTTGTTAAACCTAAAATTCATAAAATAAATTATTTTTATTTTAAAAAACTCATTTTTTATTAAAAAATTAAAAAAAATGAGTTTATTAATTTTATTATTATTGTAATTGTATAAGAATTAATAATTTTCTTTTTAGTTTAAACATATAATAAATAAATAAAATTATATATATTAAACGTATCCTCAACGTAACGTGTCTCTTATTTTTTGAAAAATTACATGTCTTCATGTCCGTGTCATGTCCGTGCATCATAGGTACATATACTTATATATTAATTGATATATATGTACTTAGGAGTATAACATATATATATATATATAGGGCTGCAAATGAACCGAGCTGTTCGTGAACAGGCTCGGCTCGGCTCGGTAAGGGCTCGGCTCGTTTAGTAAACGAGCCGAGCTCGAGCTCGATTATTGGGCTCGTTTCGTTAACGAGCCGAGCTCGAGCTCGCCTGTGTTCGGCTCGGTAGGCTCGGCTCGTTTATCTATAATTAAATTATATAATAAATATATTATTTATATATTAAATAATATATAAATACATTATTTATATATTAAAAATATATAAATATATATATAAATAATAATATAAATGCATTTTTTATATATTAAATAATATAAATAATATTTTTTATTTAAAAATTTATATTTAAATAATATAAATAATATTTTTTATTTAAAAATTTATAATTAAATAATATAAATAATATTAAAAAAAATTTATCGAGCCGAGCCGAGCCGAGCTCGAGTTCAACAAAAATTAACGAGCCGAGCCGAGCTCGAGCCCAGTCCCTTATCGAGCCGAGGCTCGATGAACGAGCCGAGCTTAAGCCAGAAGGCCTCGGCCTGCCTGCTCGTGCACCCATAATATATGTTTTTGTGTTATTTTAATTTGAAATTTTTGTGCGTCAGAAATGGGTGTGCGCTTCGGAAATGAAAAATTATTTTGGTTGATTTTGTTGGCTAAAAGAAGACGGGTTGGCCATGACATGAGGTAGGGAGGAGAGACAAAAAATTGTGAAAAGAAGGAATGAAAAAGAAAGAGAAAAAAAGGACAGAAAGTGAAAACCTGGTTTTGACTTATGAGATTAGGATGGCATAGAAAACAAAATTTGAAAACATATCAAGGGTAATATGGACTTGTAAAAATATTGTTAACATAGTTTGTCCTGACACTTCACTCGAAATCAAATCACAAGGAGGTAATTTGGACCAAACTACAGGGAGATAAAATATAATTAACCCTTTCTTTTATTTGAAAAAAAAAAAAAAAAAAGAGATGAAAATTTTTCTTGTGAACATATCTTGATGCTAATGAACTCCATTTGTCTGGTTGCCCAGCCCATTCTGGAAGCAAGGGCCACTGCAGTTTGGCTTGACAAGAACTATCGTCCTGTCCGTATTCCACCAGAGGTGAGATCAAAGTTTGTTCAAATTGTTCGCCACGAGGAATCCAATCAAGTGAAAATTCAGCAAAATGGCCTATTTGGCTGAAGACCTGGTGAAGCTAATTTACTTCCCCACTTGCTCTCAATTCCCAAAAGCACTTTTTTTGGGTTGGTTTGGGTTGCTAAAAGATTATCCAAAATGGGGAAAGTAACAATATTCAGATAGAAGGATTCCCGTTCTTGTAAGTTTTGATTTGATATAAAAACCTCATGGTTACAAATTAATAGTGAAATGGAGTAGTTAGAAATTGCTCCTTCTGGAATTTTGCTCACTTGTTATGTTCTTGAAATTTCTGCTTTTCACATGCATCCCCATCATACTTTTCTCACAAATTAATTGTGAAATTCAGTCCTTATAAATTGGATCGTTTTTTCTGTGATTGAGTTGGGTGAAAGCTGCAACATTGTAGAGGCTAGACCTGAATTAGGCCTTGGTCAAGTGCTTCAAATTGGGATTTGTTCGTTACCTTGGAAAGCACTCCATACAGAAAATGCCTGTGATTTGGTGGGTAAATTTCTAGACTGCAAGATTGTGAACTCGAATTGGGATTTGTTCCTTTCCTTGGAAATCTATATACTCTCTCCGTCCCAAAATAATGGTCCCTTTTAAGAAATTTAATTTTTTTTGGTAGTATAATTATTACTTTTGAAAAAAAATTGATTTTCCAAAATTATCCTTTTGATAGTACATTTTTTGAGAATATCAATGTCATAATTATACTTTTTATATTGTTTATTAATTTAAAAGAAGGGCAAAATAAGAAATTTATATTATTTTTGTACTTGATTTTTGAAGAGGGACTAATATTTTAGGACAATGAAAAATAGAATAAGGAACTAATATTTTGGGACGGAGGGAGTATTATATAAGGAAAAACAAGCTTCGTGGGAGTTTTAATAGTTTAATCTCAATTTTTTAATTTTTTGATTTAAAAAAAATAATAATCTCAATATTTATTGACTTCTCCCAATCCACAAGCCTTTTTGACTTCTGTCATAGTTATTGCAGCACCTTTTTCAACTTCTCTCATACACTATAGTTAGTGATGGGATTATTAAATTATTTTTATAAAAAATCTAAAAATAATAATTTGTATATTAAAAAAATATCTAAAACAAATATAAATATCTATATATATTTATATATTATATAAGGAAAAGGATTGTGAGAGTTTCAAACTCTCATTCCACAATTGTTAAGTTTTATGATTTTAAAAATAATTCTATTGGCTAACAAATTAATTATAGATTTAAAAAAAACAAAAACAAAAAACCACCTCAAATTTTGAATTACAAGTTCTTAAAATCTACCCCTCCCCCCTCCCCAATATTTCTCTCTTTCCTAAATCTCATCTCATAATAAAGTAACTATACATTATAAAAAATAAAAAAATAAAAAAAAACAAAAAACAAAACCACAAATCTCATCTCATAACAAAGTAATTATATATTTAAAAAAAAATTATAGATTAAAAAGAACGTAAAACCACAATTGCTATTTTTTGCAATTTTAAAAATATTTAAAAGTAGTGGTATTGGCTAACAAAATAACTATAGATTAAAAAAAAAAAAAAAAACTAAAATTGCTAATTTTTGTAATTTTAAAAATATTTAAAAATAATACAATTGGCTAACAAAGTAACTATAGGCTTAAAAATAAAAATAAAAATTGAATTACAAGTTTTTAAAATCTCTCCCCTAATATTTATTTCTTTCCTAAATCTCACAATCTATCTATGCTATATATATATATCAAAGTGACTTTTCATCTTCGAGACCCTAAGTGTTTCAAAACCTTAAATTTAATTTTTTAAAAAGAATATATAAATCTCATACAATCTTCTCTCTCCTAAAATAAATCTAATGAAAAGAAAACTCTCTCACATCTCATAAAATGTATACTATTTAAATATTTCACAACGGGTCTAATCTATATAAATCTAAAATTAAGCCTAATATAAAATAAAAATTAAACCTTATACCTAAATTCTCTCTCTATTCCATAATTAAACATAATTTTATTTCCAAATAAATTTAAGCATATCTATACTATATATAATTTTTTAGAAAATATTATAATTTTTTATTTTTTATAATGATTCTATGATTTATAATTTAGAAAAGAAAAAATGAAAAAAAATTATTCTTATGCATTTTTTCTTTAACCAATTCTTTCTTCTATCCAAAAATCTTAGCCATCATACATTATACTTTTTCCAAGCCATTCATGTCTTGCTCGCCCTATAAATATTATATTCATGAAATAATGAAACTCATTGTTTTTTAACTTTATTTTTATGAGACAAATTGGAGGTTAGTTTATGTTTAATCTGTTCTATTCTTTAAATAGACTCTTTTATCTTTTAGGTACACCATTTTTTCTTCTTCTTTTTTATCTATGACCATTTTTTTGTTTTTGTATTTCATATTTTGTGTGTCATTTAACCCTCCTTTCTACCAACCATTATCTGTTTTTGATTATAACTATTTTTTGTTGGTTAATATTGTTTTCCTAGAATTTTTATACTAAAGATAGGGTCATTTGTATAATGAAAAAACATGTCACTCACTATAAAGTGATAGATAAAAATCCAAACAAAATCTTTATTAATAAGTTTTTCATATTAATTTTATGTCTGTATATATATCATTACATTTTTTTAAAAAAAAATTACTTTTAATATTTTTTTGATATCATAATATGTGTTAATTGACAATTGGTGCAGAGCATTATTTCAAAGGCATATAATATTTTTTCAAAGTTATAAATAGAAAATTTTAATTTTAATCATTTTTTTTAAAAACTATTAAAGGTGTTAGTCAATTATTTAATTATTTATCTTTAATATGTGCAGCTCTTCTATTCCTTCATGGTATTTCTCTCTTTACTTCACTGTGAGTTCATATATTTTTTTTAAAAAAATCATATGTAATTTAAAATTTTGAATCTTTTTATATAGGAAATTAAAAAATAAATTTTAGAATTTAAAATATAGCTATACAAAACTATATCATTTTAAATATAACTATATTTATTGATGATACTGTTCGTTCCATGCGGAACGGGTCGGACTGATCCACGCTCCTCAATCCTACGTTCGAATGACCAAGCCCACCGGAAGACCTTCACATGAGTTCAACGGGGAATGGGGAGTCCCCTAGCGAACCCTCCGACGAACAAGTTAGAAAGAGAAGTGGAGTGTAGGGATGGATTAGAGACAGAAAGCTTAACCTTCTTTCTATCTTCGGCGTCTGCTTATATCCTCTGGTAATCATTTTGTTGTCCCTTCCAATCTATCACCTTGGCCAAAAGTCTATACTCTAGCTCACCTTGTTCATGGTGAAGCCGTTCTGTCCTGACGGAGAGAGGGGTTATCGTCATAAATGGTGTAAGGAACTTCATTAATGGCGATGTGCAGTGGCAATAACTTTGCAGGATTTTTGTCTGCTTTATGTGGCTTGTCCTTCACCTGCCACGTGTCTGAATATCATTGGTTGTTAATGCCATGTTGATTTCCAGCTATGTTGGGCCTCATCAGTTGAACTATGTATTGGGCCCTAAATGGTAGGCTTGGGTTGTTTATAGTGAGCTATAGTCTTTATGGGCCTACCCATGTCATTTATAATTAATTTAATCTATCTATTACCTATCCTTATTTATATTATTATATAAATAAAAATGTTGTACAATAATTGAACTTCAAAGTCCAAATATATTTTTTTTTCAAAATTTAAAATTGTTAAAATGCATATGTTGCAATATCATTAATTTCTTCATATTATAAATTTTATTTTATAAATCTTATAAGATTTGTTTAATGACTAATACTCAATTTTTGTAAAAAAAATTCCAATATATTCCTTCCAAAAGTTAATATAGTAAGTCTACAAAATCATATTTTAAAACTCAAAATTATTAATATTTTTATTTTTATTTATTTTTGTTTTCAATAAGCATGTTAAAATATAAATGATATCCAAATAAAATTATACGTATTAATAAACATGACATTAGTTTTAATTGTAATCACATCTTTTTAAAGTCTTTATTCATTTTTAATTTTTTTTTTAGATATTTTAAATTACATGTTATGATTATTCTTTCTTATTCATCAAGTTTTTAAAATTTCTTTAATTATTTTCCTTTCAAAAACCAATATAACAATTTTTTAAAATTCATATATTTTTATTTTAAAATAGTGAAGTATTAGAACTATGTCATTTTTTTTATAACAAAGCATAATTTTAATTGTTAATTGTCAATACAATAATTTTAATCTATGTTTATGAATAAATATTATAGTAAAAGAATATTTAAAATAAAACTCTTAAACTTATATATAAACTTTTATTTATGAGAGAAAAAAAATAAAAAGTTAAATATAATTATTATATTTTTAATAAATAATATATTATATTTTTAATAAATATTTTATCCCGTGCATAGCACGGGTGACATGTTAGTCATTCTTTAAACAAATTGCATTATTTGGCGGGTCAAACCCTTGATTGCTAAGATTGTGAGGTCAAAATCTAGTTTTCATGTAGTGCATTGATACATTCATCAGATGTCTTGTTTTTTTGTATCAATTAACTTTAATATAGATGTAACCTTTCAACTTGCACAACTCCCTGGACTTGAATGAGGTCTTGATTTATTTCTTGGATAGCTAGGAATTCTGTGTTGATACTGCTCTTTTCCATTGTTCTGCATCTCATTATTAGTAACATGCATTCTCTGATATGTGAATGATCAGCGTTTGTTTCTCTGCATTGGAGATCCTTGGAAATGCTTCGAATCAGTTTTCACTATGGCATGCATGAAAGCTTGATGGTTACACATCACACAATGCACAGATCTCTTGCACTTGCAGAGGCTTCACAGCTCCACCACAAGTGTAATACCATTGTAAGCTTTCTATGATAATGATCCCGAGCCAAATTGTTGGAAAAAATGGTTTTTTTGCTAACTTTAATTTAATATTAAAGTGTGGTGACTTTAATTAAATATTAAAGTGGGTCCCAACCATCTATTGTGTTGGGTTCAAGTGGGCCAAAAATCATTGAGAATTAAATAAGAAATTGCCAAGAAACTGTCTCATGATGTTAGATTCATGAATGAGATTTTAAAAGATATTTAAATCATTTTTCTTGACTAAAGGGTGTGAACCTGTTGGGCATCTAAACTTTTCATCTTTCTGGAAAGGGGGTATGGATCCTGGTTAATGGAGCTTTAATGACCAGCCATAAAGGCTAGAGGCTCTTCCTCTCTCCCCTAGACATGTATAAATTAAGACCCTCTTGTCAAGTCTCAAGATAGAAATTTTTGCTTCCATTTTACAAGTCAGTTTGCTAGAAAGTTCCTACTGTGAGAGAGTGCTGCCACTGTTTTTGTTCGCTAAGGTAGACAGAAAGTGCTTCTGCCGTAGCTGGTTTTGACCGTCATATCCTGGGAGACAGACGCCGGGATTCCTCAAGCACTCGACCCTTGAGGCGGCGAAATCTGTTTTAAGGAAACTGCTTCCATGCAGGCTTCGATTTGATTTCTTTACCATTTTCTTGTTTTGTGTATTTCTGTTGAAATTTAGTTGTAATTATCAGCATATGTTCTTGGTATATAATTTTGATTTTTTCATAAATCTATTTATTTAATTTCACAATTTAGACAACAAGCTTAAAACAGATTTCTTATATATTTTCTATGAAATTGATTGAATATATTTATATAGACAATTAGGTTAGCTTTGTATAATGTTACTAGGAACTGTTGTGGAATTGCTCACTATTTCAATGATTGTAAATTATGCAATGTTATTCTCTAATTGCTTAGTTTAATTAGAATGCTCTATCATAATTTGCATACTTAATTGTATTAGTATGATCTTATTTTATACGTATGGTTCATCATTCCCCTACCATGATTTGCATGAATTTTAAGGTTATAAAATATAATTTATGGATGTTGCAATTTTGACATGCTAATTCTATTCTAGTTTTTAATTTGTTACATGCTTATTATTTTCTAGACTAGATTACATAATTTAATGTTTTTAGAATTATTTGCATATGTTAATTGCTAAAAGGTTATTGGTTTGTAACTCTTGCCTATTATTTTTAGTTTAATGTATTTTGGAGTTATAGAATTTTTATGAATTGTGTACATGATTAATTTGAATTTAATTGGGTGCATTAATCTAGATTATCTAATTGGGTGCATTAATGTGAATTATTTAATTGGGTGCATTAATCTAAATTATCTAATTGGGTGCATTAACTTTGAATTTAACTTATTTATTTGGAGTTATTAGTTTAAATGTTTATTATAAATTAATTTCATTCATAACTCATGAGTATTGAACTTTATTTTAAAGTTTTAATTTAATTGGCATTTTAATTCATTGGTTAATTTTATAAATAGTTGGCTAGATGGTTTCAATTATTTATTATATTTATTTTTTGCTTAGATTATTTGTTTGTATTTTGTTATGATTTTTTTCTGCTAACTTTCTTTACAGGAATACTTATGCGAAAGGGAATGGAAAAAAAAAACAAATACAAAACCAAATGAATAGTATTTGGGATGTAAAAACAAAAAAAAAATATTTGGACTACTAACCTTTGTGTTGAATAGGAATACCTAAGCGTGGAAAGGCTTTTGGACTAAATAGAATCCTTATGGATTGACTATTTTATTTAAATGTTTGAAGCATGTTTGCTTGAGATGTAGTTAGTTTGTTTACCAATTTGTAGTAGGAAGTTTTATTTGCTTGTTTTGTTAGAAGCATTTTAAATGCGTGTAATTGTTATAGCAATTTTTAAAGTGCTTGTAAGTTTGGAACTTGGCTTGGTTTTCTATGATAGAAACCAAAGTGTTTAGCTTTGGCTAAAGAGGAGTTCTTATTTGTTTAGAACTGACAACTAAGACGGATTTGATTTCAAACCTTTGGAGTTTGAGAAAGTCTTTGGGTTTAATCATTTTATTCCCAAAGTGTTGGAAAACCAAATTTAGAGAAAAGTCTTTGGTTGTAATCTGATTATGTCCAAAGTGTTTTGGTTTTGAGAAAGGAAACCAAATTTTAGCATTAGCTAAAATATTTCTGATTTTATTAAGAAATAATGGGCTTAGTTCTGGGAGTACCGGTTAACTTTTATGAGTGGTGTAATTCTGGTAGCAAATTTTATTTGCTTGGAAATCGGTTTGTTATAACCTGGTTTATCCTATGAAAATCTTAATTTTAAAATTGTTTTCTATGGACTAGGAGTCAACATGCTCTTGGAAGTTTTGTCAAAAGGTTAACTGGATTTTAAGTGGGACCGATGTGACCCCAATTGTTTTCTATGGACTAGGAGTTAACATGTTCTTGGAAGTTTTGTCAAAAGGTTAACTGGATTTTAAGTAGGACCGATGTGACCCCTCCAGTCTTTCTGGGAACATTTCTGACCATGTTCGATTCTAGGTTAAATGGTGAGACTAGTTTTGAATTAAATTTCCATCTGAGGGATTTTCTAAGGGTTAGGTATAATTTCTAGAATCACAGAAGTAAAATTCTGTTGTGATGTTTCAAAAATGGCTTCAAAATGTGATAAACAGAAATGTTGTTCCACCTGACAACCTTTGCCTCACGAGATTCTTAAAGGAAGATCTTGAGAAATTAAGTATGATTAAAGGAAATCATAAGATTGCATTAAAATATCTCTAAATTGATTAGAGGCAATTAGTATGGTATTCTTGTATTTTTTATAGCATTTATAATTGCTATGTGGCTTTGCTTGAAAGCAAAGATGAGACAACCTGTTATAGTGGGTGAATATTTTTTTGGATTTTTAAATTCCAAATATATTCTTAAATTGGTGGCTCCTAGTGAATACAAGATCACTGATCACAGAGATAGAAAACTGGTGGTTCCTAGGAGATGTTAAACCACTGGCTACAGAGTTATGAGATTGTGATTCCTAATAGTGAACAGATTACTAATCACATCTCAAGACATCATGGTTCCTAGTAGTGGAGAGACTACTAATCATATGTCAAGACATGATGATTCCTAGTAATGAGAGTCTATTGATCTTATGTCAGGATTGTGTGATTTCTAGTAGTAAAGTGACTACTGATCACAGGTTAAGACATTGTGATTCCTAGTGGTAGAAAGTCTATTGACCACATGCTGAGAAATTAGTGATTCCTAGTGATATGACTACTGGCCATGTTATGAAGTTCCAAATAGTAGACTATTGAACACTGGATTTGTGTTTCCTAATAGTAAGACTATTGGCTTCAGAGTGATAGGTTGGACCAAATATATTTAGATGCCTAATTCGGTTGATGACATTCTGAGAATGTATTTACTGTAATATGATTTTGAGAGTTTCATAATCATTGTGACACAAGGATTTGTTCAAAAGACTTTGTATAAATTCTACAAAGAAGACTTAATTATTCGACTCCGAATTGAGGAGGATAATAGAAAGAAAGAAATGAGTACCTCCTTAGTAAAGGCTAATGTCATTGAGCATGGCAAATTTTTTAGGATGAGGAAGAAGCCCCCTGTGAACAAGGGCTCTATGCTGGGGCCAAGGGGTGGTGTTGCAAAGAAGCTGGTATACAAGCTGCGGGAACCTGGTTATCGATTCTTTGGGAAGTACTACAACTGTGGTAGTGAAGGGTTTTAGTTTTACTAGGGCTAAACGCCACATCTACTCTGAGAATGAGCTATTTACAACTTTCAAACCGGTTACAAATAGTAAGAAGTTGTTTATGAGAAACTCTACTACCTCATTTGTTGAGGGAAAAGTGGTCCTAAAGTTAACCTCAGGAAAAGAGCTAACCTTAAACGAAGTCCTGTATGTTCCGGACATTCGGAAGAATCTTGTCTCTAGGTCTCTTCTTAGTAAACATGTTTTCGCATGGTTTTTGAGTCCGACAAGGTCGTTCTGACGAAACACAAGTGTGAAACTTGTGTTGAAGCGAAGTGGACAAGATCCCGTATAAGTTATGGAAAGGCGTTAAGCCTTCCGAATGTGGGGGTGTCTTGCAATTGTGGCGATTCCTACACCCTAACGAGTTAGGATAGGCCCGAAATCCGTGGATTATATATTCATTGGTTATGCACATAATAGTAGTGCATAACCTCAAGTTGAGAATCAAGGTGATGATCAGCCTAAAAAGAGTAAGAAGGGTAGGATGTCCAAGTCTTTTGATCCAGACTTCTTGATTTATATGGTTGAAAACAAACCTCAAACTTTCCACAAAGCTGTGACTTCTCCTGAGAGTCCTTTATGGAAAGAAGCAATCAAAAGTGAGCCTGACTCTATCTTACAGAACCACACCTGGGAGTTGGTAGATTTACCTCCAGGTTGTAAGCTTTTAGGCTGCAAATGAATTTTTAATAGAAAGATGAAGGCCGATGGGTCAATTGACAAGTATAAGGCGAGGCTCGTTATCAAAGGGTACAGGCAATGAGAAGGCCTGGATTACTTTGATATGTATTCGCCTGTAATTAGGATAACATCCATTCGCATGGTGATTTGGATAGCAGCTTTGCGCAAATCTGGAGATACACCAGATGGATGTAAAGACAGCTTTCTTAAATGGGGATTTGAATGAAGAAATCTACATGGAACAACCTGAAGGGTTTTCAGCTCTAGGGCAAAGCAAGAAAGTCTGTAAACTTGTCAAATCATTGTATGGTTTGAAGCAAGCACCTAAACAATGGCATGAGAAGTTTGACAACGTAATGTTGTCAAGTGGGTTTAGAATCAACGAATGTGACAAGTGTGTTTATGTCAAAGACACTAACAGAGGTTATGTCATTTTGTGTCTTTATGTTGATGATATAGGTAGTAATGATGAAATGATTAAAACTACCAAGAAGTTGTTAAATTCTAAGCTTGACATAAAGGATATGGGCATTGCAGATGTTATTTTGGCAATTAAGATTACTAGAACATCTGGTAAGATACTTGAGAAGTTTAGTGGATCAGACACGAGTGTGTCGTCGACACCTGTAGACTTAAGTCTACATTTTACCAAGAATAATAAAGAAAGTGTCTCTCAGTTAGAATATTCTCGGGTAATTGGAAGTTTAATGTATCTGATGAGTTGTACTAGGCCGGATATAGCTTACTCAGTTAGCAAGCTTAGTAGATACACAAGTAATCCCGATACTTCTCATTGGAAGGGCATTGTGTGGGTGTTAAGGTATTTACGCTACACTCGGGATTATGGGTTGCATTATACTCGATATCCAACGGTGCTTGAAGGCTATAGTGATTCAAATTGGATATCAGATATAAAGGACTCAAAGTCCACTAGTGGATATGTGTTCACTTTTGGTGGGGCAGCCGTGTCTTGGAAATCTTCCAAGCAAACGTGTATATCTAGATCAACGATGGAATCAGAGTTTATTGCTTTGGATAAAGCAACGGAAAAAGCTGAATGGCTTCGCCATTTCATTAAAGATATTCCACGTTGGTCTAAACCTGTGCTAGCTATTTGTATTCATTGTGATAGTCAATCTGCAATTGGTAGGGTACAGAGTAATATGTATAATGGAAAGTCTAGACATATTCGTCGTAGACATAATTTCATACGACAACTACTCTCGAATGGGGTTGTCTCTTTAGACTATGTAAAGTCTAAAGGACAACATTGTAGATCTGCTAACCAAAGGGTTTAATCGAGTGTTAGTCGAAACGTCGTAAAAAGGAATGGGGTTAAGGCCTTTGGAAGTTACCGGAAAGGAAACCCAACCTAGTTGACTGGAGATCCCAAGATCTAAGTTCAATGGGACAACCTAATTGCGTGTAACGGTGGTATGCCACTGAGGTGGTTAAACCTCCAGCCATTTCTTTTATCAGTGATACCTGCAAGTGTAGAGGTTAAGCTGAGCTTTTAATGACTCTAGTGTGTTAAGCTGTTGAGCTGAGTATAGCAAGATACTCAAGTAGAGTCACCTATGTGAGTGTGAAGTGGGGCCGCTTTTAGAAGAATTGGGCAGGCCAAGATTCTTTGAAACCACTCGCTGAACCAGGCTAGTGCCCAGGGCCATACAGGGCACACCAGTGAGAACAGAATGGTAGTAGGAGTAATTCCTGTGTGAGATCTATTGTCTCAGTTTACATAAACGGCAGAGTAGTTCAAGATGTCATATTCACTGATCAGCCAGTAAACTCGATAGGTTTTCACTGAGAGAGGTTCAAAGCCAAAAGCTACCTTCTCTGATGTCGGGGTTAGTTCGTTGTACTCTCTTTCCGAGTCTTTATTGTTGAACGGTGTCTGTTTGTTGAGTTATTCGGTCAATTTTTATTCATGTGGGGAATTGTTGGAAAAAAATAATTTTTTTGTGACTTTAATTTAATATTAAAGCGTGGTGACTTTAATTAATATTGAAGTGGGTCCCAACCATCTATTGTGTTGGGTTCAAGTGGGCCAAAAACCATTGAGAATTGAATAAGAAATTGCCAAGAAACTGCCTCATGATGTTAGATTCATGAATGGGATTTTAAAGGGTATTTAAATCCTTTTTCTTGGCTAAAGGGTGTGAACTTGTTGGGCATCCAAACTTTTCATCTTTCTGGAAAGGGGGTATGGATCCTGGTTAATGGGGCTTTAATGACCAGCCATAAAGGCTGGAGTCTCTTCCTCTCTCCCCCAGACATGTATAAATTGAGACCCTCCTGTCAAGTCTCAAGATAGAAATTTTTGCTTCCATTTTATAAGTCAGTTTGCCAGAAAGTTCTTACTGTGAGAGAGTGCTGCCACTGTTTTTGTTCGCTAAGCTAGACAGAGAGTGCTTCTGCCGTAGCTGGTTTTGACCGTCGTATTCTGGGAGATAGACGTCAGGATTCCTCAAGCACTCGACCCTTGAGGCGGTGAAATATATTTTAAGGAAACTGCTTCCGTGCAGATTTCGGTTTGGTTTCTTTACCATTTTATTGTTTTGTGTATTTCTGTTGAAATTTAGTTGTAATTATCAGCATATGTTCTTGGTATATAATTTTGATTTTTTCATAAATCTATTTGTTTAATTTCACAATTTAGACAACACAAATCACCTCCTATGCCTTGTCGACTAGGGTTCCCTTTTGCACTTGCATCTGTGTCGACCTTGACAGTACTTGCAGGTGGAAGCATGAATACTTCTTAGTTCATTTATCTTAAAAAATGGAGGTTACAACCCTCTATACTCCAGAATTGCTGCTCTTCAAAAATGGAGGTTGCATCCCTCCTTCGACAAAAGAAAAAAACTATGAGTTGGAACCTTTTAATACCTAGTTGTTTAAAGAAATGGTTAATTATACTTTGCCCTTTTTAAGTTTCATGGATTTTCCACTTTATCCCGTTATTTTTTTTCCCCTCTAAACATTTGTAATTTTTTCCAACTTACTCTCAAAACTAACTTTGACAAAAAATGTCATGTGGCATAAAAATAAATAAATTATATTTTACCTACCTTAATTTTTTTTATTTTCTTGCTTTGGCATTTAATTATTTTTTTATTTTTATTTTTTTCACTTTAGTCTCTGCTGTCTGCAATTTTTTCTTATGATTTTCCTACTTTAGACTAGAGGTGGGCATTGGCCCAATCGGCCTAGCTCGACCTTATTTTTTAGGGTTTGGGAAGGTTATTTTAACCCATAGGGTCAGGTTGGGTCAATATTTTGGCTAAGCTTGAGGATTATACTTTTAACCCAGCTCAACCCAACCGGCTGTTAAATTAATTAATTATAATATATTAAAATATATAATTTTTTATTGGAATTTAGATTTTATCTTTGTTGATTTTATTTAAACTCACATTTATGGTGATGTGTGAATGAATTTATTTAAGAAATCTTTCAATTTATACACAAATCTTTCAATTTATAATAATGTCATTATATTTATTTAAGAAATATAATATGTGATTGAATTTAATTATAGAATGTCTTAAAAAAAAATTTGGCATATAGTCTGATAGAAGGGCTTGGTATTTATAATTATTTTTTGGGTCCGGCTTGGACAGATGTAGAGACCTAATGTTAAGGCTGAGTCGGCCTTGGACAGACACAAAATCTTTTATTATGTAGTGTTGGCCCAGCCTGGCCCGACAAATGCCCACCACTACTTTAGACACACTACTTAATACCAAAAGTAACCTCTAACATCTCAAACCATAACCTTAACTCTATGCCCATCCTTACCCTAACACTACGCACTACCATACCACTAGTTCTTGCTACCATTCCAACCTTTGCTTCGATTACCACTCCCCACCCTTAATGTCATCCCAAGCCCTTATGTACCCTCTTCTGTCTACTTTTCCATCCTCACTATAACTCCTTTACCTACTGATGAGGACGACCCTACCAAACTACTCTTCTGGTCCCTATACCACCTCAACCTTCCATTGTTAATCACTTTACTACATTGATCTCCTTTTTCCCAACCCAGCCTCTTTACTACCATGATCAACACATCCTTCCCACTAGATCTCTCTTTCATAACTCTAGGGTTTCGAAAGTAGTGGCGACAAATGGCAACTAGGGTTTCAAGAATGATAAAAGGGGTAACATATAGGTTTTCAAAGAAGAAATGAAGCATTAGGATGAGAAAATGTGGAAAGGAAGGAGGAGTTGTGGTTAGGGGTGCTTGCGGATTGAGTTGGGTTAGGTGACCTCTCATCCACCATTCGTCCGAACTTAAGAAAATTGAGAAAAATTAATTTGCATTCGTTCGTTTAGTTAGCAGATGTGAAATGAAAGGGCCATGTGAGTTAACGGGCAGATACAGATTGGTTTGGCAGTTTAGCGGTTTGGCTTTATTCTTTTGGGAATTTTTTGAAATATTTTTTAATAATTCTTTACTATTTTGGGCTCAATTTTTTTTTATTCTTTATTTTTTTATAATAACTTTTATATTTCAAAAATATAAAATATAATTACTAAATAATTTTTTTTTAAACGCAAAAAGTATAAAAGTATAACATCATTTTCTTAGTGGTGTTAGCAGATTGAGTTGGGTCAAGTGGCTTCATATTTCCCATTTGTTCGAATTTAGACGGATTGAAAAAAATGCATCCATGCTTATCGGCTCATTCATTAAAACCGTCTATTTTGTAGCGGATTGATTCGGCCCATTCGATTTTAGTGGGTTGAATAAATGCTTGCTCAGGCCTAGTTATGGTGGTGTGTGGCTAGCGGTAAAAAAAGACGAGGATACGCGACTAAAGGTGAGAAAGGATTGGTGAGTGATTAGGGCAAGGGAAGGTGGGGACGACTAGAGATGGAGGAGAGTTGGAGTAGTGGATAGAGGTAGGAAGGAGCATGGGTGATCTCATGAATTGTGATGGTGGGTAATAGTAGATAAATGGGATGGGGGAGGAAAAGCGATTGTAAGGGTGTCTTTGAGAATTAAGATTTTTAGTAAAAAAATCACTAAAAAGTTAAAGATTATTTTCTATTCTCTATTCTCTATTCTTTTTGCTCTTTCTTTTTCATCGAAAGCTAAAAAAATCATTATTAGACACTCCAGTTTTTTTCCATCTCATATTTTTAGCCAAACAACCATTAAAAAACTACTTTCCAAACATACCACAAGTGTACAATTGAAATTTTAAAGGGTAAATTATAAATACGCCTTTTAAGATTTACTTAAAATACAAATTGTCTTTGTAGTTCTAGAAATTACAAATATTCCATTATCGAAATTTGACAAATAAGAGTTGATAGACAAATAAAATTCTTCTCCATCGTTTTACACAACAATTAAATTATCAAAATTTTAATTTGAATATGAATAATGTTTTGTAGCTCGAAACTCTTCCCCCCGAATC
This sequence comes from Camellia lanceoleosa, assembly GCA_025200525.1. Taxonomy (NCBI): domain Eukaryota; kingdom Viridiplantae; phylum Streptophyta; class Magnoliopsida; order Ericales; family Theaceae; genus Camellia; species Camellia lanceoleosa. The sequence continues at coordinate 35,602,296 of CM045767.1, read as the reverse complement.
CCCCTAATGCCCAAAATGACGTTGTTTTGGGCATTTTTCTTTCTTTTTTTTCTTTTTTTTTTTGAAACAGAGGGAGAGAGAGGGAGAAACAGAGGAGAGAGGGAGAAAGAGAGAGGAGGAGAGGAGAGAAGTGAGAGAGACGGCGATGGCGATGGCGGAGGTGCGAGCAACGGTAGGTGCGACGGTGGATGTCGATCGCAGATCGTAGCTCGTCGCTCGTGGCAGCTCGTCGGTCGATCGTCTCCGTCTCTAGCTCGTCGGCCGATCGTCTCTGTCTCCAGCTCGTCGGCCGATCGTCTCCGTCTCCACCCCGCCTCCGTCTCCACCCCGATTGATATTGGCCCTCTCCAGTCCTTCTTCTTCTTCTTCCTTCTCTTCTTCATTTTTCTTTCTTCTTTCTTCTTCTTCTCTTCATTTTGGGGGATTCGGGGGCTCCAAATTCTAGCCCCCCAGCATGACTGTTTGAATATATTGCTTACATTATTAAAAATTATTAATTGACTTATGATTGATTAATGAAATGAATTATTTATTCTGCGATTAAATTTTTTAAAAGGCGGGATTTAATTATTAAAAATATAAAAATAATTAGCATTTTAAGCAAACTTTGTAATTTATCCAACTTTAAAATAAGATATAATTATAATTTTTTTAAAAAAAATTATGCATATGATGTGATAGTCTAGTCCGGCCCAGTAGGTTTAATAAGATATAATTAGATTGTCCCGATCTGTAATTGAATTGGATAGTCTAGTCCGGCCTAGTAGGTTTACTTTTGAATTTTATTTTGATAATCTGAACCGTTCATATTTTAGAGTTCGTCCAATACAAGTCAATAGGATAACAGAAACTACGTATTTGAATCAATTTTATATGAATCGTTCTCTATTTTTTCATACAAAACTGATTCAAACATATAGGGTATGTTTGGTTTGGATTTGTAGAGTGATTTTGGAAATTTTTTTCTAAAACACTTATTTGGTTTGTAATTTTTCCAAAATAATTTTCAAAATCACTTTATCTCTCTTACACATCAATCAATCACTTTTTTACTCTCCTCTCTCTTTTTCAATCACTTTTTCTTTCACACACATCTATTCAATTACAACAAAATATGAAATCATTCCAAACTCTCAAACTCCAAAACTACTTTCAAAATATACAACCAAACAAACTAAAAAAATTTCTAAACTCTCTCTCCAAAACAATTTTTAAAAACTACTCTCTCAAAACCAAACCAAACATACCCATAATTTCCCTTATCCTACTGATTTGATTTTTTACAAAAATAATATAATCAATAAATTTTAAAATATAAATAGTACGTATTATCAAAATGTGAACCAAAAATTGACTCATAAGATCTAAGAAAAATGATTTGTGGCACTAAAAAGTTGGGCACTAATGCCCCTAATTTCTATTTTGGATAACTATTTTGTTTTTTTTTTTTTTTTTTTTACCTTATATGAAAATTAGGAACATTAATGCCCAATTTTTTAGTGTTACAAATCAAAACCGAAGATCTAATAGCTTCTCTCCGGTCTGACAGTAGATTGGAGGGAAGTCATAGGCTCTAAATAATATGAAAGTACAAAATCAACCTTTTATTAGTAATTATCCTGGACTTCAATCCTATACAATTGGAGATGCACTTGGAACAATTTATATAAAAAAGTTACGGACAAATTTCACTTTTTAACTCCTTCGGCTTTTACTCATATACGGTAATGGTGAAACACATGGCAATACATGTCAGAACTAAGTAATTATATGTTTATTTTTAAATTTTAATGAAATAAATCATACACAAATATATTTTACACACTTTAGATTACTTATACATATGAATATTTTAATCTTTCTTATTAAACCATTAAATCATTAATGAACCTGACGGTCCATTTTAATTTATAAACTAATAGGGCTAATTCACATAGACAAAATTACAAGGGTAAAGTAAATTTTTTTCAAAAATTATTATACATTTACTCAACTTCCAACTAGATGATATGTGGAAATTATACTTAATAGGTGATTATTGGATATTCTGGAAGGATGACCATGTGATGCTCTATGGTATTATGATTGGTGAAGCATATAAGATATTATAATTTTGTGTTGGGTGATTAAAGAATATAAGAGGGTATGGTGAATGATGATTAGTGAGGGAGTATAAACACATGATACTCCAAGAGTACCGAATAATGTGGTGCTCCATGGTAATATAATTGGTGGAGAAAGTAGAATATTGATTATTTGTGAGAAAATGCTATAGATCCCAAAATTTCTACCAAATAAATAATCAAATGTCTCACATAGGTGTAGACCCCCACACTTTTATGGACCCCACACTTATGTGAGACATTTGGTCATTTATTTGATAAAAAAATTAGTATTTCTAGCATTACTCTTATTTGTGTTGGGTGATTGAGGAATATAAAATGGCATAATAAATAGTGATTGGTGAGAGAGTATGATCACGTGGTACCCTAAGATTATTATATAATTTTTCTCGAAACTAATATCAGTGGTGGATAGATGCTGAAATAAATAAAAATAAATATATACTTTAATAGAAAATAGATGATAACTTTATTTTATTCATTCATACAAAAAGAGATTTAAGTATTACATAAAGGGTTGGGCTTCTTTCATGTTGAGATTTCAATATGAGAAAATTTTGGGCTCTATAAGACTCACCATAAGTCTCGTTTCGATAGTATAAACTATTCATTTTCTAGGGCTATTAATGTATATTATCTATGAAAAAAATTAATTCGATTCAATAATCATAACTTTTTCATTTTAGTGCATTTATCTTCGCAAAGATGAATCACAAATATATTTTTAAAATTGACATTCATTTTTTTAGAGACAAATGCAACAAAATGAAAAAGTTACGATAATTGGATCGTCTTAAATTTTTTCATGAATAATATATATTGACAGCCTTACAAAATAAACGGTTCAGATAATTAAAACAAAACTCGTGATATATCCTACAAATCTCTCAAATTCTCTCATATTGAAATCCCACTATCAAAGAAGCCCATCCCTTGCGTAAAAGCAAATGGTAACAAGTGCCTTTTGAAAAATGATTTGTGGCACTAAAAAGTTGGGCATTAATGTCTCTAATTTCCATTTTGGGTAACTGTTTTGTTTTGTTTTGTTTTTTTTTTTGCCTTATATGGAAATTAGGGGCATTAGTGCCCAACTTTTTAGTGCCACAAATCAAAACCGGTGCCTTTTATACATTATTTAGTGTTGGGATTAGTGCAAAAAGTATTTTGAAAACAATAAAAAAGTTGAAAAGTGTTTAAAATGAGTGAACAGTATCATAAACAACTATGCTGCAGACCCCTAGTGAGGTGGCGAGTCCCCATTGGCTGAAACTCAAAAAAAATAAAATAAAATAAAACAGTTTTTTTTTTGCCCAATCACGGCGCGCCACCTCACTGGGGGTCGACCCCAGTGGGGTCCGAAGCATTTTTCATAAACTAATTAAAAGTGTATTAGGCTCTATATTTATTTTATCTTTTTCTTGTGTCTTTAGGACACTTGTTAACAACTTTTATGTAAATTAAATTTTTTTACAAAATCAATATAATTATAGAAAAATTGGGTGACTAATCATATTTTTTTTAAAGAGAGGTACTACATCTCCTTAATTTTGTTCCTTAATTCCATCTCTAATGATGTGGCTCACTCTCATGTGAAACGATTCCACACTCTTTTCCCATATTACATCCCTCTATTTCATCATCTCTAATTACATCTCTAATGATGTGACATATAATTTTGAAAAGAAAGAGAAGAGTGTGAAAAAAATTAATTGATTGGTATTATTTGCTATCTCATTAGAGCTGCAATTAAGGGTGAAGAAATGGAGGATGGGACATTTATCCTCCCTAATTTCACGTCATTGATGGTAGAATTGAGAAAGCAAAATTAGGGATGAATTATTGTTATTAATTTTTTTTTTTTAAATCTTGATCCAAATGAGTGTCATTTAATCAATTTTTAATTTTAAAATTCAACCAATAGAACCTAAAGAAAAATTATTGAGATTGTTTGGTTTAGATTTTCAAGGTTCACTTTTCAAAAAATTGATTTTTTTTTTTTGTTTTTTACTAATTTTTTTAATATTCTAAGTAATTTTTAAAATTTTTAGATATATCTAACATAAATACACTTAAAAAAATATAATATTTGTGAAAAAAAATCTTTAGAAAATTCACTAAATATGAAAAATATATAAAAAAAATTGAAAATTCAATATATTTTTCATATTTTTGTATATTTATTGATTTTTTAAAATATTTTTTTACAAATATTTTACTTTTTAGATACATCTAAATAAGGTACATCTAAAAAAGTAAAAAAATTATTTAAAATTTTAAAAATATTTACTAAAAATAAAAAATAAAAAATAAAAAATACAAAATACAAAATACAAAATACAAAATACAAAAAATAAAAAATTAATTTGTAAATAATTAAAACCAAACACACTGATTGATACTCATGCAGCATTACTTTTCACTAATTACAAACCCCTATCACCTCATTCTATAATCATTTAACACAAAATTGTAACCCCACTATCTCCATCAATCGCAACGTGTTGTGCCCAGACCAACCAATAACTTTCCAAAACCTAAAACCTTCATTTTGGTCAGCATACGGTACATGCCTATGGGGTGCCTCTATTTATACACCACCTTTCATCTCAAGGCACACCTTTAGTAATTTGATAAAAAAGAAATTTGTTCAACACACATCATAATTTTTCATCTTTACCTTTACTCACACATCCCATTCACAATCTTCAATCTTCTATATTTCATGTAGTACACACCTCTATTTCAAAAACACACACAACGTCCCCCTTCGTTTTCTGTTTCATTGTTATCACAAAGGTTTAGACTGTTTTCGGTCTCCATTCGTGCTAAAGACAACTTCACTCCATTTTTCTCTAGTTCACGACCCCTTCTATTATCTATTTCATCAAAGATGCTAGTAGTGATCGTTATTATCATCACAGTTGGAAACAACTTCACATTGGAGATACAGTGGGTGAGAATTCTCATTTGGCTTAGATTTTAGGATTTTATGTATGTTTTTCTATTGCCATGAGCATTGTATTTGAAAATGTAATTTTTGCGAACCATTCGACACTAGTCTTTCGAACTTTAAGCTTTTGTTCGAAGTGTTTATGTCAAACATAATAAAATTGTTCAACATTTTAGTGTCGAACATAATTAAATTGTTCAGAGTTAGTTTGTCGAACAAAAGCATTTTGTTCGATATTAAAGTGTCAAACAAAATGGAATTGTCCGGTTTTAAACTTCCGAACGAACTTATCCTTTATTGTTTTCTGTTCCATTTTGAAAAATGGATGACCCTTCGAGTATTCCATCTACTGCCTTAGAGAGACGACATCATACATTAACAAATTTATCATTCAATCCAATCAAAATCTTTAATAATACGTATATTTTTTATTATTTTTTTTAAGAATTTTTAGTTTTTATTTTAGGATTTTTAGATTATTAAGAGAGAAGATAAGTAAATAACATTTCAAAAAAGATGTAAGTATTTCATTATTATCTTTTATGATAATTTTACATAGAGTGTGTATCATAACTTATAATCCTTTGTTTTTTTGTAATATTTTACATTAGATTAATATCGTAATAAAAAATAAATATCACATGGAGTACAACGCCCACTAAATGGTCAGACAAATTCTCAAATTCCCAACCTAAACCCATCACTCTCTCTCTCTCTCATACCCGATCCCGATCAAGGAGATGGTTCAGTCTCTCTTCTCCCCAGCTGCCCACATGGCTCTTCAGACCTCATGTTCCAAGTTTGCGTGGCTCAATCTCCACCGTCCATCCTCCTCAAATTTCCCCCCGTCACAGCCGCTGTTCCACCAGCGGCCGCTCTTGCCGCTTCATCTCCGGCCACTCCTCTCTCCTCCTGCCAGGAGCACCAGTGCACTGGCATTCGACTTCAAAGGTGGCAAAGGGTACTCACTTCTACTCTCCAATTTTTCATTCCTATTTATTTATTGCCTTGTTAATATTTCTAAGTAGAGCTTTTAGCTTGTAAAATTCATGGGTTATTGAGCTTTCAATTTGACATTTCTTGTTGCATTGTTAAATTCCATGGTGGGTTATTTGCATGAAGGTTGTGGTGTTACATTTTTGTTTCTAATTTCTATTTTGGGCTGAATTTTGTGGACTTTCTTTGATGATGTTTCCATTGTATCATAAACTAGATTTAAGGTTGACATGAACGATTTTTGGATACTTGTCAATCTTTTGATGTGCACACGTACAAAACATTAATGAAAATTTGGACGGAATGATCAATTTGAAGGTGGACTTAAAATGTAGAGATCTAATTGTTCAAATTGAAATAATAGGACAAAAGTGAAATTTGGGTCATACTATAAGGGTGAAAAATGTAATTTACCCTGACATACGTTTGGGTGAAGCTGTGAGCTTGGCTGTCTTTAAACCTGTTAAATTGGTATCTAATCAGAATCCATCTATATGGAGTCATACAAGTATATTTTGTATTGGGGTTAGAAATCCATTTATGTATTTTTTTACTTGGCAGAATGAGTGGATTCCATGGTGTTGAGCTCAAAGTCCGTGACTACGAATTGGATCAATATGGTGTTGTAAACAATGCTACTTATGCGAGTTACTGTCAACATGGTGAGACTGTTTATACTAAGCTGTGGTTCAATATTGAATTTAATAAACTTAGCCCTTCCAACATCAGTTAACCACATCCTTGGTGCAAGGATTTCATGTTTAACCTTTTAAATAATCTAATGCTTTTCTAAGTCTCTTGCTTAAAATCAAGTGTAGTGTTTGGGTTTATCAATTAATATCCTTGTTATGTACAAATACATGTTGAAATTCACATGGATTTTTCTTCAATTTAGAAAAAACTGGGTTTGTTCACAATTTTAGTTCTATGTTACCCTCTGTCCTTAGATTTAGATAACAAATAGTGCATAGGGTTTGTATCATCGGAGAGGTGAGTAATCTGAGCAGTAAACCGACGGGAGTAAAGATGAGTCGATGGGTGAGAGTAGGTCCACCAAATTAGGAAGAGATAGATTCTTATAACCAGTATAGATGGGGCAACTCCAGGTAATGTGGGATACATTCCAACACACCCTCCTGGACCACAACATACAGTAGCCGAACAAACGGCACACCAGTCACAGACCCAACCAAGCTCTGATACCGAATTGAAAAGTCCAACCCACACGTCTCCTTAAAATTCAGGTGTTAAAGTGAGGAAAACTGAAACTTTATAACTAGCACAGATGGGGCAACTCTAAGCGATGTGGGATGTATTTCAATAGTTTCCCCTTTCCCAAGAAACTCTATTGTCCTTATCGAGCTGTGAGAAATGTGTCTTATTTATAGGCGTCTCCTTGGCTCATAGGTGGCCAAGTAGCCAATAGGGTTATGCCATATCACAAGTCTCTCAGATCAACCTTTTTGGAAAAGTGTAGCCTTGCATCAGCTAGATAGTTAGCTACCTTCTGGTGAGCCCCTACTCTTAGTCATCAAGCCACAAGATCTCCAACGTCCCGGTTATGGGTCATAGCATAGCCTTGTACCAGTTAGACTATGTCACGTACCAAGTCTCAAGGGCTTCTTGGGTCCTACCATGTCGACTAGGCAGGCTCGTTTGGCCTAGGTAATTTTATCTTTGGGGAGAAGATTCTTCACTTTTAGATCTCACTTTCTCTATCTTTACGAAAGTCATGGTTGTGACATGTCCGCGGTATTTGTGATAACCCTAAGCTTGCCATCAACTCCCGGTCTCTGTGGGCACCTCGAGGATTTCATTTCCCTCAGAGGCTTTTTTCACCTCGGGGGATTCATCTTGTCCTTTGGGGATGCCTTAGTGAGTTCAAAAGGCATGCATGGAGACTTATTTCTCATTGCTTTAGACTATTTTATGCTAGTTCAGTAGACACCTTTCTTGCCTCTGCTAGTTCACCTATGGGTTTATAATTCCTATGGTATATCCTATGGGAGTCGGTTTGCGGACCCTTCATGGGCCACTTTTGACCCACCCATTTCTATTAGGATTTTTCTCTCATTCCTTTTTCCAACAATGTTTCTCCCACCAACGCAAGTATGGCTGTAATTTCAAATTTCGAATTTGACCTTCATACAAAGAGTGATGCCTTTATACAAAATTATTCAACCTTGTTTGTGACATCTGCTAGATTTGAACCTTATCTGCTCTCCTTGTGGCTTTTTATTTTTAATTCACTATCTTTGAGTTGGTCTTTGAAACTTTGACTAAAGCAGTACATAATGCTATGTATCACTGATTCTTGTATTCAGCTACTATAGTGGAATTTACAGTGTGATTTGTACCATCTCTAGATGAGATGTGAGCGGAGAATAATTGTTATTCAGTCTAGTTGGGATCTCATTTAGATAAAGGCCATTTTATGGCATGCTCCAGCTTCCAAGAACCAAATAGGAACAAAATATACCCACTATTATTTATCAAAAAATAAAAATAATAAATTATGTATACCAACTATTTGGCTTCTAGACAAACAATTACTTGTTTTCTAAAGGTGGATCTAGTGACAACTTCACGCCATGATGTGATTATTGTTAGAGGCATTGTCAAAGCTGCTGAAAGAATCCTATGACCCAAAGCTACATGGAACTGCTTTTCCATTCTTCTGCAGTATCCAGCTTGGTTGTAGCAATGATGTTAATTGGAATTCAATGTTGTCACCTACTCATGATATTCTTTCTCCATCTTGTCTACCTAAGCTGTACAAATGGTTTGTGGAGGAAACTTAATTATTTAATTTCTCTGATAAATCCACCTTTCTGTATTACTATTATCCTTCTATAATTTTCTTCTTTGGGACAACAGTGTGAACTGATAAGCACTTAATAGTCCTGGGATCCAACCTTTCAAGAATCATTATGATGGTCTGGATTTAGAACCCTCCAATATATGGCCGAGATGGAATGGCTGGTATTTATTTTCCTTTCTTCTTTTTTGCTTCTTCTGTATGCTTGTGTGTGGGAGCTAGGGCTTAATTAAAGGTAAGAACTTCAACTAGATAGATGCCAATGACAAGTGAAACAGCAGATATTACGTTGAGCCTGGCAACAAACCTATCTGGCATTTACATGGGATTTTTATTTATTGGATCTTGGCATCCCTATAATCTTATGAAGATTGACTAGAAAGAAAGGAAGACATCATGGAGTGGAAGCATTATGTCAGACATCGGAGCAATTTCTTTGACATCTGGCTAAAAGTCTTAGCCTGTCTGAATATTAACCTTGTCTGGTTTGGGCATGACTATGGGCTTGTTAATCTATAGATTTTAGGGACTGAAGAAGTTATGCAGTCAAATAGAATTGGAACTTTTTCATTTTTGTTTCTTTTAAAGGCCAAGAACTGGAAATATAGTTTTTGAAGGAGCTTTTGTTGACTTAAGCCTAATAGTGATAGTGTGCAGAATAGTTTCAGAGAACAACTTTGTTAGTTTCTCTTTTTGTTTTGTTTTGTTTTGTTTTTGTTTTTGTTTTTGTTTTGTTTGTTTTTTTTTTTTTTTCCCCCCTTCTTTTTTCTGCTTGTTCTATGGCAATAAATCAGTTGCTTGCTTGTCATTTACACCTATACTGTCTCTCAATGTAAACTCTTATTTCTCATATTAAGATGTGTCCATACACAGCTAAAGTGTTATATGCATGATTGAAAAATACGTGGTTTTATAATGAGGTGAGAAGCGCACACAAGAATTTGCAATGAGTTTAAACTGTTTTGTTGTTTCTTCCTAATGCTTGGTTGAAACAGACTCATTACTTGTCCTTCATTATTTTGAATAGGTCGTCATGAACTTTTCGAAAGGATTGGTTTAAGTGCTGACTCAATTGCCCGTGTTGGTGATGCACTAGCACTGTCAGATCTGTCACTCAAGTTCCTTGCACCTTTACGAGTACGACATTCATCTCCTCATTCATAACTACTAAGCCTTGGGTTTTGTCTAATTGTTACTCCTTGTTTTGAATCACTTTTCAAAATAGCATACCTCATGGGATACCTTTAACCTTTTGAGGTGAAGTTGAATGGCTTCTTATGGCCACCGGACTTGAGGATGAAATTCTACTTGGAGAACATGAAAACATTAGCCGACCCCATTTGATGGGACTTAAGGCTTGGTTTGGTTAGCACATGAAAGCATTAAGCATCTTACTTTAGTATTCGCTTAAACATTGTAAACAAAGTGATCCACTGAAAATGCAATAACAGCTATTAACTGGTTCTCCATAGAAAATGAAAAAGGTTTATTATGTAGCATCATTCTTAATATTTTGAAAGTTCAGTGATGGGTTAGGTCTAGTTGTTGTTCTCACATTGTTCTTTGTGCAACCAGAGTGGAGACAGGTTTGTTGTGAAGGTGAGGGTATCTGACTCTTCAGCTGCCCGTTTGTTCTTTGAACACTTCATCTTGAAGCTACCAAATGAGGAGGTTTCTTAACTTCTAAACTTTCTTTTTTGGGTTAATTACATTTTAACTCCCTGTAGTTTAAACTGTAAACACATTACCTCCTTATAGTTAAGAAATACACACTTAACCCCCTTGTGATTTGAAGTAAAGTGTAAAACTAACGAATTCTGTCTAAGTTAACCGTGTGTGAGTAACATGCAACGAATTAAGTGTGTGAGACATCTCCTAAAGACATTGACCTTAAAATGGATTGATAAAATGACATCTTTGTCTTTTTTTTTTTTTTTCATCCTCTGCCCCTTCATCACTGTATATCACTGTATAGCAGCAATTGACCCACTCTATCCTTTCCCACCTCTTGTTCTTGCCCATACTCGTTATCTCCTCCATCTCATTTCCCCTTTTTTTTACCATGACTGATATGTATGTAAGAATTTACGTATGTGTTTGTGTGGGTGGGTGGGTCTTAGTTGGCTGGGACAGCCATGGCTGTTTTCATGGAAAAAAGAAGAAAAACAAGGACCAAAAATTGCAAAGCTGGAAGCAAATGTGGTGGGCGATTTCAATTATATGGTATATATACATATATATTAATTGATATATATGTACATAGGAGTATAAAATAATATATATATATGTTTGTGTTATTTTAATTTGGAATTTTTGTGCGTCAGAAATGGGTGTGTGCATCGGAAATGAAAAATTATTTTGGTTGATTTTGTTAGCTAAAAGAAGACGGGTTGGCCACGAGGCAGGGGAGGAGAGATCAAAAAATGTGAAAAGAAGGAATGAAATAGAAAGAGAAGAAAAGGACAGGAATTGAAAACCTGGTTTTGACTTATGAGATTAGGATGGCATAGAAAATAAAATTTGACAACATATCAAGGGTAATATGGACTTTTTACAAATGTTGTTAACATAGTTTGTCCTGACACTTCACTCCAAATCACAAGGAGGTTAAATGTATATTTTTAAATCACAAGGAGGTAATTTGGACCAAACTACGGGGAGGTAAAATGTAATTAACCCTTTTTCTTTTTTTTTTAATTAAAAAAAAAAAAAAGAGATGAAAAAATTTCTTGAGAACATATCTTGATGCTACTGAACTCCATTTGTCTGGTTGCCCAGCCCATTCTGGAAGCAAGGGCCACTGCAGTTTGGCTTGACAAGAACTATCGTCCTGTCCGTATTCCACCAGAGGTGAGATCTAAGTTTGTTCAATTTGTTCGCCACGAGGAATCCAATTAAGTGAAAATTCAGCAAAATGGCCTATTTGGCTGAAGACCTGGTGAAGCTAATTTACTTCCCCACTTGCTCTCAATACCCAAAAGCATTTTTTTTTGGTTGGTTTGGGTTGCTAAAAGATTATCCAAAATCGAGAAAGTAACAATATTCAGATAGAAGGATTCCCGTTCTTGTAAGTTTTGATTTGATACAAAAACCTCATGGTTACAAATTAATTGTGAAATGGAGTAGTTAGAAATTGCTCCTTCTGGAATTTTGCTCACTTGTTATGTTCTTGAAATTTCTGCTTTTCACATGCATCCCCATCATACTTTTCTCACAAATTAATTGCGAAATTCAGTCCTTATAAATTGGATTGTTTTTTCTGTGATTGAGTTGGGTGAAAGCTGCAACATTGTAGAGGCTAGACCTGAATTAGGCCTTGGTCAAGTGCTTCAAATTGGGATTTGTTCGTTACCTTGGAAAGCATTCCATACAGAAAATGCCTGTGATTTGGTGGGTAAATTTCTAGACTGCAAGATTGTGAACTCGAATTGGGATTTGTTTGTTTCCCTGGAAATCATTCTTTAAACAAATTGCATTATTTGGCAGGTAAAACCCTTGATTGCTAAGATTGTGAGGTCAAAATCTAGTTTTCATGTAGTGCATTGATACATTCATCAGATGTCTTATTTTTTGTATCAATTAACTTTAATATAGATGTAACCTTTCAACTTGCACAACTCCCTGGACTTGAATGAGGTCTTGATTTATTTCTTGGATAGCTAGGAATTCTGTGTTGATACTGCTCTTTTCAGTTGTTCTGCATCTCATTATTAGTAATATGCATTCTCTGATGATGGCTTTATGTGAATGATCAGCGTTTGTTTCTCTGCATTTGAGATCCTTGGCAATGCTTGGAATCAGTTTTCACTATGGCATGCATGAAATGTTAATGGTACACATCACACAATGCACAGATCTCTTGCACTTGCAGAGGCTTCACAGCTCCGCCACCAGTGTAATATTATTGTAAGCTTTCTATGATAATGATCCCCGAGCCAAATCACCTCCTATGCCTTGTCGACTAGGGTTCCCTTTTGCACTTGCATCTGTGTCGACCTTGACAGTACTTGCAGGTGGAAGCATGGATACTTTTAGTTCGTTTATCTTAAAAAATGGAGATTGCAACCCTCTATACTCCATAATTGCTGCTCTTCAAAAATGGAGGTTGCATCCCTTCTTCGACAAAAGAAAAAAAATATGAGTTGGAACCTTTTAATACCTAGTTGTTTAAAGAAATGGTAAATTATACTTTGCCCTTTGTAAGTTTCATGGATTTTCCACTTTATCCCATTATTTTTTTTTCCCCTCTAAATATTTGTAATTTTTTCCAACTTACTCTCAAAACTAACTTTGACGAAAAATGTCATGTGGCATAAAAATGAATAAATTATATTTTACCTAGGTTAATTTCATGATTTTCCTGCCTTGGCATTTAAATTCTTTTTTTTCACTTTAGTCTCTACTGTTTGCAATCTTTTCTCACGATTTTCCTACCTTAGGCTAGAGGTGGGCATTGGCCCGGTTGGCCTAGCTCGACCCTATTTTTTTAGGGTTTGAAAAGGTTATTTTAACCCATAGGATCAAGTTAGGTCAATATTTTGGCTAAGCTTGAGAATTATACTTTCAACAAAGCCCAACCCAACCAACTATTAAATTAATTAATTATAATATATTAAAATATATAATTTTTTTTATTGAAATTTAGATTTTATCTTTGTTGATTATATTTAAACTCGCATTTATGATAATGTATGATTGAATTTATTTAAGAAATCTTTCAATTTATATATAAAATCTTTCAATTTATAATAATATCATTATATTTATTTAAGAAATATAATATTTGATTGAATTTAATTATAGAATGTTTTAAATTTTTTTTTTTGGCATGTAGTTTGATAGATGGGTTTGGTATCTATAATTATTTTTTGGGTTCGGCTTAGACAGATGTAGAGACCTGATGTTAAGGTTGAGTTGGCCTTAGACAGATACAAAATCTTTTATTATGTAGTGTTGGCTCAGCCTAGCTCAACAAATGCCTACCACTACTTTAGACACACTACTTAATACCAAAAGTAACCTCTAACATCTCAAATTGTGACCTTAACTCTATGCCCATCCTTACCCCTAACACTACGCACTACCGTACCACTAGTTCTTGCTATCATTTCAACCTTAGCTTCGATTACCACTTCCTACCCTTAATGTCACCCTAAGCCCTTCTGTACCCTCCTCTGTCTACTTTGCCATCCTCACTACAACTTCCTTACCTACTGAAGAGGACGACCCTACCAAACTATTCTTCTGGTCCTTATACCACCTCAACCTTTCATTCTCAACCACTTTACTACATTGATCTCCTTTTCCCTAACCCAATCCTTTTCACTACCATGATCAACACATCCTTCCCACAAGATCTCTCTTTTGTAACTCTAGGGTTTCAAAAATAGTGGCGGCAAATGGCAACCAGGGTTTCAAGAATGATAAAAGGGATAACATATAAGATAAGAAAATGTGGAAAGGAATGAGGAGTTGTGGTTAGGGGTCTTGCAAATTGAGTTGGGTTAGGTAACCTTTCATCTATCATTCGTTCGAACTTAAGCAAATTGAGAAACATTAATCTGTATCCGTTTAGTTAGCAAATGTGAAATGAAAGGGGCATGTGGGTTAACAGGCAGATGCGGATTGGTTTGGCAGTTTAGCGGTTTGGCTTTATTCTTTTGGGCATTTTTTGAATTATTTTTTAATAATTCTTTACTATTTTGGGCTCAATTTTTTTTATTCTTTATTTTTTATAATAACTTTTATATTTCAAAAATATAAAATATAATTACTAAATAATTTTTTTTAAACGCAAAAAGTATAAAAGTATAACATAATTTTCTTAGTGGTGTTAACAAATTGGGTTGGGTCAAGTGGCATCATATCTGCCATTTGTCTAAATTTAGACGGATTGAAAAAAATGCATCCATGTCTGTTGGCTCGAACCATTAAAACCGTCTATTTTGTGGCGGATTGATTCGGCCCATTTAATTTTAGTGGGTCGAATGAATACTTGTTTAGGTCTAGTTGTGGTGGTGTGTGGTTGGCAGTAAAGAAGGATTGGGATACGCGACTGGAGGTGAGAAAGAATTGGTGAGTGGTTAGGGTGAGGGAAGGTGGGGATGATTGGAGACGGGGGAGAGTTGGAGTAGTGGATAGAGGTAGGAAGGAGCATGGGTGATCTCATGAATTGTGATGGTGGGTAATAGTAGGTGAAAGGGATGGGAGAGGAAAAGTGACAGTAAGGATGTCTTTGAGAAATAAGATTTTTAGTTAAAAAAATCACTAAAAATTTAAAAGAACATACAAAAGAGTTAAAGATTCTTTTCTATTCTCTATTCTTTCTACTTTTTTTTTTTTTTTTTTTTTTTTTCATTGGAAGTTAAAAAAATCATTATCAAACACTCCATTTTTTTTCCATCTCATATTTTTAGCCAAACAACCACTAAAAAACTACTTCCCAAACATACCCTAAGTGTATGATTGAAATAAAAAGGGTAAATTATAAATATACCTTTCAAGATTTGCTCAAAATACAGATTGTCTCCGTGCTTCTAGAAATTACAAATATTCCATTGTCGAAATTTGACATTTAATAAGAGTTGATAGACAAATAAAATTCCTATCCATCCTTCTATACAATAATTAAATTATCAAAATTTTAATTTGAATATATTGTTTACATCATTAAAAATTATTAATTGACTTAATAATTGATTAATGAAATGAGTTATTTATTGTGCTATTAAAT
Source organism: Camellia lanceoleosa (assembly GCA_025200525.1). Lineage (NCBI taxonomy): Eukaryota > Viridiplantae > Streptophyta > Magnoliopsida > Ericales > Theaceae > Camellia > Camellia lanceoleosa. The sequence goes on along the minus strand of CM045767.1, from coordinate 35,586,676 downwards.
TTTTTAAAAGGCAGGATTTAATTTTTAAAAATACAAAAAATAATAAGTATTTTAAGCAAGCTTTGTAATTTATCCAACTTTAAAATAAGATATAATTATAATTTAAAAAAAAAAAATTACGGATATGATCTGATCCAAACAATTTTCCGGAAGCATTTTAAAAGCTCCTTTTCAAGATTAGATCATTATTTGCTGATGCATTTATTTACACCAATAACATTATTGCATATTTTTGTGAAATTTTTCATTTGAATTTTATGTAAGAATATTTTTTAAGGGAAAATTAGTCTAATATCCCTATCCCATTTTTAGTAATGGATAAGATCCACAATATTATTTTGTGATGTCTAAGGTTCCTTAATCTTAACCCTATATATCACAGAGAAATTTGATTCTCTTCCATGCCAACTTTCAAAACCCCCTACTCTCTCTCTCTAACTCTAACTCTAACTCCATGAGAGCTCATCAATCCTTGGTGATTCGTTTATTGATCTCAACAATCATTCTTCTTCTTCTTCTTCTTCCTCTTCTTCCCTACAATGCTTTCTCCTTCTACCTTCCTGGTGTCATTCCTCAGGAATTTGACATGGTCATTTCTCTGACATGGTCATTTCTCTCTCTCTCTCTCTCTCTCTCTCTCTCGTTTTGAATTCACTATGTGTCAGTATGGTATAGGATTTCATATTTTGCACTTTCTCTGCTCTTTTTCTGTTTCGAAAATACTTGATTTGCATATTTTTCTTAGATTTCTGTTGGTAGTGATCTTACATTATCAAAAATTGATTACTTCGTCAAAAAGCAACTGGAGGACGACTGAAGATCAAACACAAGAAAAATAAGGTCAAGCTCACAGTCTTGCAGTTCTACAAGGTTGATGACTTCGCAAGGTTCAGAGGCTGAGGAAGGAGTGCCCCAATGTCGAGTATGTGAGGAAATCAAATTAAATTTTCTTTGGACTATGTGAATTTTCTCTAGACTGTGTAAATTTTCTCCGGATGTGTGGATTTTCTCTAGACTGTTCTTTAGACTGTGTGAATTTTCTCTGGACTGTGTAAATTTTCTCTGGATGTGTGGATTTTCTCTAGACTGTGAATTTTCTTTGGACTGTGTAAATTTTCTTTGAATGTGTGAATTTTCTCTAAATCATTACTATTTTTTTTTTTCAAAATCTAGAACGCTGCATAATACTTTTGATTCTACAATCAGTAGGACAATCAGAAGCATTTTAATTATTGTAGAATTGTAGTCTGAGCAGAATTCTAAGGCACAATAAATTTGTGTATTAAAAATAACAAAACAAACTAAAAATAATTTGTTTTATTACTTGTAGTGCTTGAAGAAATTCTTGTTCAAGCTCACCTAATGACTTTTTCTCTTTATTGTCTATGCTACAGCATGGCAAGATCTTACTGTTAACCACCTTATCTTGTTGGACTTGACCTACAAGGAGCACTGGTATTATTAGCAAACAAAATTTTGATAGTCTCCTGAACTGTATGAATTTTTTCTGAACTATCTGAATTTTCTCTAGACTATCTGAATTTTCTCTGGATGTCTGAATTTTCTCTTGATGTCTGGAAAGAATTTCTCTGGGAAGTTCAGAGAAATTCTCTAGATCAAATTTTCTCTGGATTGATATTGATGGACCTTAGATATCATGAAAATATTGAATGTCCTTTATACTATAAAAACTTAATACCAGGGATCCTAAAAAAAAATCCTCTATTTCTTATCTGTCTATAATTTTGGGGAAGTTATTGGTTAGGCTTAGATACCGTTATCTGAGATTTTAATAATATAGATTTCTTTTAAAAAATGATTAAAAAACACTTTATAATTTTTAATCCATTTTAAGTCACATTATTTCTAATATTTTTTATACGTTTTTTACAAAAATTAAAAAATTAATTTTTAATTATTTTTTTTAAAATAATAAAAAAAATTTATATTAAATGATTGAAAGAGACCTGATAAATGGATGAATAGCATAGTCTAGACCATGAATAATTTGGACAAATTACACATACCTCTTTTGAAGTTTAGTTAAATTACAAATATTCTTGAGCTTTCAAAAATTACAGATGTCTCTTGAGATTTATATTTTCATAACAAATTATCTCCTAAAATTTATATTTTTATAACAATTTATCTCTTAATTTGTTATATAAATAATACCTTTAGAGAGATATCTGTAATTTCTCAAACTTCAAAAAACATCTGTAATTTTCCTAAATCTCGAAGATATAGATAATTTGCCCTTTGATATAAGGTTGGGTAAGGAGCAGACTGATCGCTGCATATGGGCCCACCGTTTGACTAACCGGTTTGCCCCCAGCTACCATAATCCCTCAAAAGTCCAAAACGCAAACTGTGCCTTCGTTTGCTAATTCAATTGACTTAGAAACATAAAACGATAAAATAAATTAAATAAATTAATAAGGTAAAGTATTATATTTAAATTATAATTTTTATTTTATTTATTTTTATAAAAATTAAAAAAATCAAACTAAACAAATTTTTTAACTTCAAATTAAAAAAATTTCCACTCAAAAAAATTAACTAAAAAAATCAATGTCGCTAATTTCTCAATTTTTTTTATTATAAAAAACAAACAAACAAACAAAATAAAAATTGTACTTGGTTTTTCTGACACTCAAGCCAAATTCAGAACAGGGCCAGCTCTATAATTGTAATGAATTTCCCATATATAAGTTTAGATATAGCCATATAACAGTCATTGTTATCTACGAGGGATTATTCTCGTTTTGTCTGTTCTTTCAGGTGGACCTTCTACTTGATATTTCTTGCAAATACCTTACCATCATCAATCAGTGAGTTGTTATACTTTTGTTATCCTTTTTTTTTGTTTTTGTTTTTTGTTTTTGTTTGTTCTGGGTTTTTGTGTTTGAATCTGAAAGAAACTTTGAAAATTCCTAAAAAGAGTAGAAATGGCAGTGGTGGAGAGTGAGAAGAAAGTGATGGTGGCAATCGATGAGAGTGGGTCAAGTTACCATGCTCTGATGTGGGTTCTTGAAAACCTGAGAGAATCGATCAGCAGATCTGCCAATCCCCTCATTATATTCATGGCTCAGCCTTCTGCGACTACCGCCAATGTCTTTGCTGCGCCTCTTGGCTCTGCTCGCATGTATTGCCCCATCTTAGCCAGTTATGTCCCCTCTCTCTCTACACCTGTTGTTGAAATTGTTCATTTTCTTTTTTCTTCAATTTGAAGAGCTATTTGGGTTCGGATTTTTAATCTCATATATGGGTTGGGTTGGGATTGGGAGAGCTATTTCACGATTTTTGATAATCTCCATCATTTATTTTTTAAAATTTATTGAGTAAAATATTTATATAAAAAATTAATATAATCAGGTATTAATAGTTATATTTTTAAATTAAATTTGTATTATAAAAATTATATTTATCGTTAATTTTTTTAAATAAATATAATCTAAGCATGTAATTATTGGTATTTCTACCCAACTAATAATCTTTTTTCGTGTTTTGATTATGTTTTTGTGATTAGTAAACTTTTTGTATTTTAGTTTTATATTTTATTTTTATTTTATATTTGTTTACTAGTTTATGTAAAAGAGATTTATAAAAAGATTTGTTTTTTGTTTTTTTATATTTAAATCTAGATGTACTAGATATATCAAAAAGTAAAGTATATGTAAACAAATATTTTTCTTTTCTTTTTTTTTGGTCTATTTATTTATTTATTATTATTATTTTTTGTATTCGTTCTTTTCTAATTTTGTGTCTTATTGATTCTAGTTAGGGGATTCTTAATTGGTAAAAGGTTCATGTATACAAATATATGTTTGATAATATAAATAATGAAGTTAATATTCTCTAATAGCTTAAGTTTTTTTGATGAGACGAACGTTAACAGTTTAATATAGTGGTGGTGTTTGGGAATTTTTTTTTTTTTTTTTTTTTTGGGGTCTAAAAAAACACAAAAAGACGATATTGGTTAAAAAATCAAAAAAAATAAATTCAGGCAAAATGTCACATCAAATCCAAATTATTTCACTTTTTCGCTCACAAATATCACATCTAATCACAAAAAAAACTTAATTATCTTTTCAAATATAAAAATTTTAACCTCCTAAAATAATCAAAAACTAAAAAAAAGTACTAAAATAACAACTTTCCAAACACCCACAGTATTATACCTCAGTTAAAGATTTGGTGTTGGGTGCTCACCACATAATTATAATACTTCCACATAATATATGAGATCCCATATATAAGAATGAAGTGTTTTTGTATTTGAAATACTAATTGATAATTATTGGAGGTTTAAGGTCTGTATTAATAGGTATATATTTCTACTTGCAAGTTGTGCTGAAATTTTTTAATGACAGATTCTGAGTTTGTGAACTCTGTTCAAGAACAGAACAAGGTGGTTTCAATGGGGATTTTGGAGAAAGCTAAGAGCATCTGTGCCAGTTATGGGGTATGACCATGTTTCAATTGTGATTTTACACAGATATTTGCTTTGTTTGATTTTGTTGTTCATGTGAAAGGTAAATAAAGTGAAATCCTAAGTTGGTTTGTTTTTAGGTTCTGTTTGGATAATGAATTTGAGGATGAATTTGTGGAGAGGAAAAAACAAAAAAAAACTAGGAACAACAGAGAGAGATATAAGAGCATCTTCGCCCAAAATTTTGTATCTAAGTTGGCAAACATAACAAACAGAATTGGCTCGTGGTGCTTAAATCTAACATGGAATTGACAGAGACTTTAACCATGTCAATTTTGGCATGGGTGAGAGACATATCAATTTTGATTCGTTTTTTAATTTTAATGGTCCATGTTAATTTTGGCATATCGGGTAGAGTTCTTTTTACTGATGTCAATTTGTCACTTGAGTCTTCAAATGACTTACCAAATTTTGAATATGAGCTCTTTTTTTTTCACCTTTTACACATCACTCCTCAAATCCAAAATCCAAATATCTTATTTTTGTGGGTAATTGGATACCATGTGGAAAGAAAGAACAAATAATATCATGTGATAATGGATGGGTTAGATATGCTTGTAGCTTTGTTAGATAATCCTTTGTGTATCTTAGTTTCACAATTATTGCACGAGCAAACAGAAACTGTGTACAACAAATTGAATTTGGCCAGTTTGTTTTCTCCACGGTACTTTGTTTCTTTAGAAAATCACTTCCATTATTTTCTAAAATTAATAATGTTTTTCACACTCGAGAAGATGCCTATATGCAGTTGAATACACTCATTTTTTTAGCACACCACATGCAATATTAAGGAATGGTATTCATGATCTCTTCTTCTCTACAGGTAAATGCAGAAACTATAACAGAGGTTGGGGATCCTAAACAGGCCATATGCAATGCAGTCGAAAAGTACAACATCAATCTACTTGTTTTAGGTGATCATGAGCTCGGAAAAGTCAAGCGGTTAGTTTCCTTTCTTCCAGTAATTTGTTGAAACAATGTGCTAATCCTATGTACCTTCTGCCCCGTCCATCTTATAGTGATCTTATAGATGTCATTTTTTTGTCTATATCACGGGCACCCTATTTCTTGAATGTTGATTTGTTGCGATTATTTCTGAAGAAGCAGAAAATTGGGCATGCTTTTGTAAATTTGTTGTTGCTAACCCTTTCTGCTAGATCTCAGATATCTTACTAGAATGACTTGTAAGGTTAGCATTCATATGCATTATTGTGCAACTTCACTCGTATTATATAGTCCTACATAAAGATTCTCAAATAGGTCCTAAAACCAAATTTGTTGATGCAGGGCTCTGATAGGGAGTGTAAGCAACTATTGTGTTCATAATGCCAGGTGCCCTGTTCTTGTTGTGAAGAAACCAGAATGATAGTATAAATCATTTCTAACATTGAGATAATGTGGCAAAATTGTGTTTGTACAGTCAAATTCTCTACATTGATCAAATTGTAAACTATCTAGACAAAAATGATGGTATGCTAGGTGTTTCTTTTGTTAAATGCAATGATATTGAATTTGGCTTGTTTTTTGTTGTCATAAAGCTATGTCCTTCCATTAAACAACAGTTTTCCTTATATTGCAATTTCTGTTTTGTTAAACATGTTGCTGTGTGTCGATATCTGAGGAATTACAATCACTCTCTTAATTGACTGTTTAGAAATTCAGCACATTATTGTGTATGACAAGTATTTATATATGTAAGTGATGGGGCATATGCGATGCGTGCGCAAAAAGCTAATGTTTATGAGTAAAGAATATCAATAGAAAACTATCCATGTTTGTGAAGTTTTAAGCATCCGAATCAATTTAATTTTTTCGTAGGTTAGTTTTCAAACTCATCAATTGGTGAGACAGGTTGAAATCAACAGTGAGACAAAGGTAATTTAAGAATCAAAAAAGTTGTGACAAAACTGTTCATACCAAGTAACTGTATGTATATAGTATATTTAAATTTTTGGATGATTTGATGATTGAGCTGCCAAGGGTCTTGTGGAGAATGTAGTGGCGGTCATTAAGAAAGGGGATAGGATTATGTTAGTTAAACTAGTTATTGGAGGAAATATAGTAAATGTTATTAGTGCATACGTCTCTCAAGTAGAATTAGATGATCAGATGATTAGACTAAGAGGAATTTTTGGGAGCAAATAGATGAGATCTTACAGGAAATACCCGTAGGAGAGAACCTGGTTATAGGTGGAGATTTTAATGGCCATGTAGGCGCAGATAACCTAGCCTATGAAAGGGTGCATGGTGGATACGGTTTTGGTGACAGAAATGAGGCTGGAGAGAGTATCTTAGATTTTGTGTTGATTTCTGACCTGATGGTGGCCAATACTATGTATAAGAAGAGGGATGAGTATTTGATAATCTTTAAGAGTGGGTTAGTTAAGAGTCAAATAGATTACTTTGTAGTGAGAAAAGTGGACTGTCTAAAATGCAATGATTGTAAGGTGATTTCTGGAGAGAGATTGACCTCTCAACATAGGATTTTGGTACTAAATTTATGTTTTAGAGGACAATACCAAGTTAGGAAGGATCGTGGGTGTCGTAGGACGAGATAGTGGAACCTAAAAGAGGATAAATTAGAAATATTTAAGAATAGAATAGATAAGGAAAGTACTTGGGATTTGGAAGATGATGCTATCACTATGTGGAACTCGATGGCCAATTGTATGAGGAGAATCTCAAGGGAAGTGCTTGGAGTGTCGAAAGGAACGGGACCCAACTCTAGGGAAACTTGGTGGTGGATGGAAGAGGTTCAAGCGGTAGTTAAGGCAAAAAAAAGAGTACTTTAAAAAGTGGTAAAATGATAGAATTGAGGAAAACCTTAAGAGTTATAGATTGGTTAATAAGGAGGTCAAGAAAGTAGTGAGAGAGTCTAAGTTGAAAGCTTATAATGACCTATACACTAAACTAGATAGTAAGGAGGGAGAGAAGATGGTATACAAATTTGCTAAGATACGGGAGAGGAAAACAAGAGATTTTAATCAAGTGCATCAAGAGTGAGGATTCTAAGGTATTGGTGAGGGATAAAGAGATTAAGGAAAGATGGAAGAATTATTTTGAGAAACTATTAAACTAGAAACATGGAGGTACGACGATAGGGGAAGAAATAGCCAGTAATACGATAAATTAAGACTATAAGTTCTATCGCAGAATTCGGAACTTTGAAGTGGAGATTGCACTTAAGAAGATGAAATCAAATAAGGCTTTAGGACCAGATGATATCTCTATTGAAGCTTGGAAGTGTTTGGGTAAAAAGGGGGTTGCTTGATTGACTAGGTTGTTTAGCAAAATTTTGTTGACTAGGAACATGCTAGATGAGTGGAGGAAGAGCATTTTAATGCCAATCTATAAGAATAAAGAAGATGTCTAGAGTTGCAACAACTATAGAGGAATCAAACTAATGTGTCATATAATGAAAGTGTGGGAGAGGGTGATAGAACGCCGATTGCGAGATATAATAGAAGTGTCAGAGAATCAATTTGGGTTTATGCCTGGTAGGTTAACAATGGACGCGATCTATCTTTTGAGGAGAGTAATAGAAAAGTATAGAGAAGAGAAAAGAGACATTCATATAGTGTTTATTGACCTTAAGAAAGTATATGATAGAGTATCTCGGGATATACTATGGTGGGTGTTAGCGAAGAAAATGGTGACAAAAGGTTACATTGATGTGATTAGAGACATGTATGAAACGGTAGAGACATATATGAAACGGTGGTGACCACTATTAGATCGCTTCCTGGAGAGACAAATGACTATCCTATCATTGTAGGGTTACACCAAGGATCTACCTTAAGTTCTTGTTTTTTTGCTTTAGTTATGGATCAGTTGATGAGAAATATCCAGAATGACGTGCCATGGTGTATACTTTTTGCAGACGATATAGTGCTAGTGGATAAGACTAGAGAAGGAGTTAATACAAAGTTGGAGATTTGGAGAAAAACTCTTGAATCTAAAGAATTTCGGATAAGCAGAACTAAGACAGAGTACATGGAGTGTAAATTTAGTAACGGTAACAATGAAAGCAGAGGAGAAGTGAAAATTAAGAACCAAGAACTGTCTAAGAGTGAACATTTTTGTTATTTAGGGTCGATTATCACACTAGCCGGGGAGATTGATGCGGATGTGGCCCATAGGATTAAGGCGAGATGGTGTAAATGGAGAAGTGTGTCTGGGGTATTGTGCGATAAACGAATACCCACTAGACTTAAAGGTAAGTTCTATAGAACGGTTATTAGACCAGCGATGTTGTATGGGACGGAGTGTTAGGCAACCAAGAAACAACATGTAGATAAGATGAGTGTGGCTGAGATGAGAATGCTAAGATGGATGTGTGGCAAAACTAGACAAGACATGATAGAATTATGAATGAGTGTATTCAGGAATGAGTAGGAATAGCACTGATAAAAGATAAGTTGAGAGAGAATCGATTGAGATGGTTTTGGTATATTTAATGGACACCAACAAAGGCAGTAGTGAAAAGATGCGATGTTGTAACAGTAGATGGAAGTGTTAGGGGATGGGGTAGGTCTAGATTAACGTTGGTTAGCGTTGTAAATAGAGATATAGATTTACTTAATTTGATTAACGAAATGGTCTTTGATAGGGTCGCGTAGAGAAGAAGAATTCATGTAGCCGACCCCATTTAATGGGATTTAAGGCTTGGTTTGGTTTATTTGATGATTGAGCTACAGTTTGATGAATGAATATAATTTGGGATGTCAAAGACATTCGTGAAAGGAAAAGAAGAAAAAAAAGTTACACCGTTCACATCAAATAGATTGTACGCTTTATATACTACTTTGAAGTATATGCACACTAATGTGTGCAAAAAATCATGGGTGCGAGTGAATATAGAGAATTGTGTATGGTGGATAACAGCTATTGGTTTAGTGACTCTACTTTTTGATCCATATAATGAATACCCATGTCTCTATTTCTTTTCTCACCACCCGATGCCACAAAAATGAGTGATGAAAAAAACATTACATAACTTCGTTCACACTAAATGAGGTGTTGACATTACGTAATAGTATAGTATATATATTTCTTTCATAGTTGGGGTTGCTACAGGAACATAAACTTCATCATTAAAATGCAACTATAGAAGTTGAAATATAGACAACCTAGTAGCTTTTAATACATAGTTCTAAGTTTACAGTCTCAGGAAAGATCTGTTTTTCCCATGACACCAAGAAGTGAATCAGTACTCATCCAAATATACGGTTAAGAGTGGCTGCCAAACGAACCCCTCCTTGAGCTAACCGCAAATTGACAATTGGTACACGGGAATGGAAGTAGTCATCTGCAAAAACAACTTTGAGATTACTAATCCTTTTTGAAGATACGAATGAACTTGCATTTCTATCAATTTATACGGAAAAAAAGAGCATTTGTTGCTTGCCTTGTAGTACTGAATTTTCGCTTACACCCTTGTATGCCCAGTCACAGGCTGCTTTAATACCTTCAGATGCATATCTGCAATGAGCAATCGGGCTTAGTTTACAGACTTTTTTCATGTTTGTGTGCTCCTGAGCTATTGTGTGTTTACAAATTTGAGATGGTTGTTATGTGTCACAAAATGATTTAGATGAGTCAGACCACGACACTGACTAAAGGACATCCACCAATAGCATCTTATCTCTTTCTGAAGATAGTATGTTACAGACCTTTCTTAATCCTTACCAAGCTTTTTCTAAACCAACAAAGTGAACAATTTGACAACTTTTCTCTACAATCAAACTGTCTTCTGTTAAAGAATATGTTCAGTCTGTATCAGTGTCCTCTATCATAGTACTAGACATACCCACGTGTTGTTCATGTGTCCATTGTAATTTTCTCGAACTCTCTTATTTTCCTACTAATGTTCTACATCTTTGGAGACATCTAGGTTACCCGACCTCCACTTTGGAGCAGTGAGACTAGCTGTCAACTTTCATGGCCGAAAAGGTCCAAAGAAGTTTGTTGAACATTTGAATTTTTTCCTCTAGAGGTCAATTTTCTGAAATTATGAAGTTGCTCAAAATTAAAATTTTATTAATTCACAATAAACATACATGTCGGGGCATGCTGTCTGGTTCCCGCTGCAATCCTCCCATGTCTGGACTTGATCTGCCCATTCACTCTGTCACGGAAAGATAGCAGATTATCACAAATGCAGGCAAGACATTACAAAAATTAAACAGAAAACAGAAAACGAAAACACAAAAAATTAGCAGATTCTTGTGAATAGCTGCAGGTTGAACATACCGTAATATTCTTTTGGATTGCATCAATCAGTCCATCTACATTAGAATTATATGATCTATCTTCTGAGGTCATAATTATGCTGTCATCCCAGACCTGTATGTATGCTTTGAAATGAGAACACAATATGTTTTTCTAAAGCAACTATATGCTACTGAATCATATGCATATATATACACTAACATGATGGAGAACTGTTTTCCTTGTATACCAATGGACATCAATTGTGTTGCCTCCTTGTCAAGTAAAACCGACATGTAGTGGCTGCATAAACAACAACATTCAGTGATATGAATGGACAAAAATACATTGAACCTGAATTATGTTTGACAATACATTCTCGTACATGTCTGTACATAAACCAACCATGAATTTACGTTTCTTGATTTGAAAAATACCTGGTGAATATCTCCTATGAAGTGAGAAAGGAAGAGAAGTGCTTCTGTGAGATTATCTGATATTCACACAGTTAAAATGCATGTAAAATCAACTTAGTCAATCAAGGTCCATTCTACTAAATAACCTATCTAAATGAATCTGTTTGTACTCTCGGTTTGTTTGGATAGAAAATATTTTTAGAATTTTTTTTAATCATTTTTTGGCATTTGGTACAATGAAAAATGAAAGTCAATGGAAAATGTTTCCTATTGTTAGGAAAACAAGTTTGTTTGAGATGAAAATAGCTTTCACTTTTGAAAGGTGAAAAACATTTTCTAAATTAAAGTTGTCAGAGTCATCACCTCCACCTCCACATCCACCCTACCACCACCACCACCACCACCACCACCACTAATATGATCACTAATTAATACATTAGTTTTAAGATGCAACCAAACATAGGAAAACATTTTTTATGGAAAAATCTGCTGAAAATTCTGTTAGAAATTTTTTTTTTTTTTTTTTTTTTTTTTCTGCTGAAACAAGTTGATAATTCCATCCTGATAATTCATTATCTTCTACTCCGTTTTGGATTGTAGGGTGAAAAAAGAAAAGAAATGATTATGTTTTCTCATTATTACGTTTGGATGAGTAAGAAAGCAAAGCATGTGAGCAATGAATATGAGTGAGATTTCTTTTTCTTCCTTTGTATTTTAATGATAAATCTTGGTATTATAAATATTTTTACAAACAATCAAATTGTTTCTCACCAAATCTCGCGAAAAGTGGTAAAATGAAATACGCTTAGTATGAGAGTCCTCTTGCTTATCACTTCCCATCATTTCTCGCCATTTCTTACTCACCAAATATGAGAGAAGAGTTCTCTTTCTCATTATCATTTCTTAACAAATCACTCCATCCAAACAGAGTGTTAGACTTTGTTGTTTATTAATTAGATCATAGGGTGTATGTGTACATATATATAAGAAAAAGAAGAGTTTTGGTTTTAAGGGTTATACATTGGGAGGCAGCATTGCCATAGCTGAGGAGCTGGCTAGTGTAATTGTTAATTGCCCCTGCTACACACCTGCCCTGTACTCCATATTCATCTTTGCAATCCCCTGTTCATCATCAAATTACAAATTGTAAACTACTTAAAATTGAAGCTTTGCTGTCAACTAAGACTGACATAATCTCATCATCGTCGAGCATGTTGTGAAGTAAGTAATATTTAGATGTTCGATCAATTGGAGATTATAGTTTTACATTTTGAGAAACGGGGAAGCTCCCAAACAGTATCAAGTTGCAAAAATGAAATGTACACTGCCTTGTTATGTATCACCCCGCCTTGTTGCTCGTGATCAGTTCCTTATTCTGAGTTTATCATTAAGAAAACAGTGAAGGAAAAATTGCTAATGTATGGCATTGATCAATTTACATAGATGGTGAGATCTCTTGAAATATGACTAACCGAAATTTTGGCATTTATTATTTATCATTTATCCAATCAAAACTTAAAAATCCTTGGATTTTTAAATTCACATGATCTTTCAAATAAATACAGATATTGTATCTTTATTGCATACCAAAAAAAAAAAAATCTAGTATACTGTCAGGTGGGTTTCTTGAGGAATACAAATAATCTCTTTATTTATTTATATTCTTTTTTTAAAGATTTGGCGAGCATATGGAATAACTAGTGAATTACAATTACGTTGTCACAATTAATACATTGATCTTTCCAGCATTAAGGCTTTCTGTTAGTTGGTTCCATCCATAAAGTTGGTGCAAAATTGGTTTCGTTTCAGGAAGATCGATCTACATTGAATCATTATTAGTAGGAAAAAAGTGTGGTGACAATAAAAAAGTTGTCGCCAAAATTGTCACAATGTTCTTTTATTTTATTTTAGTTTATAAAAGTGAAGTGAACCCCACCAAATTTGTGCTTTGGTGACAAATTTCTTGACAAAATTTTCATTGGGACTGTTTGTTAGAGTTTTTGGAGTGATTATAACTTATTTTGATTTGAGAGTTGGTGCCAGATTATTTAATACAGTTTCTGCTTATAGTTTATTAGACAAAAATAACTTAAATAAGTTGAAAAAGATAATTATTTAAAAGTTGGAATAGAAATACTTTTAACTTTTACTTTTTAATTGTCAATTTTTAACCTAAAAAAAGCTCAGGGCCATTGTGTGGAATAAACCTTTGGCTAGGCTATTGGAATAAACCATTGTGGGGCATTGACTAGTACACTTATTTTTACTGCTTAACCGATTTATAAACGCTTGAATAAATGTAAAGAAGTATCACTTTCTCATGAATTTATTTTGAATGGGGATATTTTGGTTCAACTATATCCCAATTGGGCTAGGCTTTCCTCACGTGTGTGATTAGATTAGAGGTATTGTTAGACATGTTAAGGTCTACTAATTCGAACTGTTCAATGTACAGAATTCGTTGAGTATTATATGGCTGTAAATAAGTATGTTGATCAGATATTGATAATTATCTTATCGGATCAGATTTCTATCAACCGTTTATTTTTTCACTGTCTATTTTTTTAATATAAAACTGGTTTGATCACATAACTATTAATATCCGATCAACGTGATTTTTTTCAAATATATAATACTTGATAAGTTCTACACATTCAACGGTTTAAATTATCGAAACGGGACCCGTTATAAGCCCCACGAGCCCAACAATACCCTCCAGTAGCCCCATCCCAATTTTATCAAGGGAGCAACCCCATTTTTCACATGTCAAAATGAAAAATATTTCAAAACTATTTTAAACAATTGGGGGACTAATTTGCCCTTTTTGTAGCTTAAACCATTTGTCATATGAATGGAAACATGACTGAATTTGGTCACATTATTTAGTACTGATTCAAAAATGATCATTTTTTTTATTTATGACATATATAAGAGAGAGGGGGTAGAGTACATATACATACTGGTGTACTGGTAGGTACAGAGATTATCAGGGGTGTCAATGAAATGAAGAGATGATGACCAATGATAATGGAACTTGACTCTGTCTGCCCATGAACACTCACTCCCTAAATCATCACCGGCCGACGCCGGAAGGAGTGCCTTGACCGCTGCTGCTGCACCTTCACTCAACCGCGACTGCAACAACCACACAAATTTAGAGCCCATTTGAAAAGTGACTAATTTTTTCCGGTTTTGATTTGTGGCACTAAAAAGTTGGGCACTAATGCCCTAATTTTCATTTTGGCACAAAAAATAAAAAAACAGTTATCCAAAATGGAAATTAGGGGCATTAGTGCCCAACTTTTTAGTGCCACAAATCATTTTTCAATTTTTTTCAGTGAAATTTTAACTAAAATCTGAAATGAAAAAATCAACCTTTTTTTTTTTTTTTTCTTGTTTTTAATTGTTTTTTTGAAAGTTGAGTTTCTTTTTTTAATGATTTTTTAAAAATAATTTAAGTAAATTTTTTTAATTTTAGATGCATGTACCTAAAAGTAAAATATTTTAAAATTAATAAAGATATACAAAAATACTAAAATTTATTGAATTTTTGTACTAAGTGAATTTTTTAATTTTTTTATTATAAATATTATACTTTTTAGACTTTTACGAATAAGTTATTTTAGTAAATTTTTTACTTTTTAAGAAAATATATGCAAAAAAATAGAGAAATGATGTGATCTAAAATAAATAAAAAGACAAAAAATATGCTATTTTAGTAGCATCCCAAATAAAAATTATGTAAAATATATAAAAAAGTTCCTAAAAATTTAAAATAAAATATGAAAAGCAAAAAACTTAATTTTTAGAAAATCAATCTAAATCAAACAAGGTGAGGGCAAGATTTTTTAGCTTCCTTCTTCTTCTTCTTTTTTTTTTTTTTTTTTTTTTTTTTTTCTATGAGTTGAAAATTTGTTAGTTTTTGATTTTTTTAAGTGATTTTTTAACTAAAATATGTAATTGTCAAACCAAAGGAGAGAGGGAGAGAGAGATAGAGTTGAGAAGCTGACCTGAGCAATTCTGCAAATAGTGAGATGGCCATCAATTCCCCAACCATGAACAACAACTGGAGAGAGGATCAGAACAAGTGAAACTATAGAAATTATATGATGAGCTCTGCAACACTCCATTTTGCTTCTCTCTTGGAACTTGAAATTTGTTTTTGGGAAGGTATCTGTGCATAATATATATAAAAGGCATGGACAAATCAAAAGTGGAAATAGATCCATACGTTTGATGAGATGGGTTGGTGTGAACTGTATGCAAAAAAACAGTTATTTTGATTGTCTTATTTGGCCAAAAATAAAGAAAAAAGAAAAAAGAAAAAAGGAAAAAGGAAAAAGTTGCTTTTGTAACTAAATAAACTAAACTCAATTTTTGTGCTTGATTTGGTTAAAATTATAATATGTGATAATAAAAAAAAAATCCAATAAAATAGAAATTATCAAGCGTTTCGGAAACACCACCTGACTATGTGTTCAACCAATTATATTTTGATATTTTCTTATATTGTTTCTATTTTTTTGGACGATGTAAATACATAATTCCTTATTATTGAATAGACACACTACTACCTTGAAATTTCTGAAAAATCATATAATTATTCCAAACAAATGTCCAACCTTTGATGGTAAGGGGTAATATGATCATTTCTGTCAAAGAAACAAAAGTTCAGAAGAGCTCTTTAAACTTTTATCTTAACAAAATAATAACAATTTTAATAATTGTCAAATGAATCAATTTTTTTTAGCATTAATAATAATAATAATAATAATAATAATAATAATAATAATAATAATAATAATAATAATAAAACAAAAACAAAGAAGTTAAAAAAACAACTAAGAAATTGTCAAACCCAACCTAGAAAATTCCATCTAAAAAAACCCCAAACAAATAAATTAAAAATAAAAATTTAATACTATAGTGATATGAAGCCATCGTCGATATATGATATTATCATTCATTCAATATATGTAACAATTACAAAATTAACTAGGAAAATATATTTGCATCAGAATAGTGAATTTATTATTACATGTATAAGTTATTATTGACAAGTGATGGTACTACATATATCATAATGTAATATCACTGTTACATTATTTTTTACTCTCTATACATTTATTTTTGTTATCCAATTACCGGCCGACATGAGTGGAGGTGATATTTCAAGGGAAGGGAAATGAAATTAATTGGTGGGAAAATGAAATATTTTTGTTCACACTTTTGGGTTGTGATGATTTGGCCTTTATAATGTTTGATTGTGTGTGAATGAGAAGCTCCTACTTTGGCCATCTTTTGAAAAAGTGCATTATATTTTTAATGCTTTTATTGTGGGTACGTGCTTTAAAGGGAAAGGAACTTCAAGTGAGATAACACAGTTCAAACGGTGTTGGGTTTGTGATTGTAACGTAACGGAATTGTAACGTAACGGCTCTAAAGAATATCCCAAATGGAACTGGGTGCTGGCTGTTTATTGAGCACAGCAGGTACTGTTGTACTGTTTTATGAATTTATTTTGAGGTCTGATTTAATGATCTAAACCGTTTAAATTTGAGAGTATATCAAGTAAAATATATTTATAAAAAATCAAGTTGATCGAATATCGTTAACATACATATGGGGTGCCTGCCTTATGGGCTCATTTCGGGATTTGATTTGATGATCCGAACCGTGCATATTTTAAAGTATATCAAGTAGAACATACTTAAAAAAAATTAAGTTTATCGAATATCGTTAACTCTTTTATCTACTTACATTTGTATTCATTTTAATACTTGAAATCACAATGTCATTATTTTTGTAGATACAAATGTGAGTAGATGAGATGGTTAACGATATTCGATTAACTTGATTTTTTATAAGTATATTATACTTGATATACTTTAAAAGGTGAACGGTTCGGATTATCAAACTAAATTCCGAAATAAGTTCATAAGACAGCATAATAGTGCCTGCTGTGCACCCAGCACAGCAGGCACCCCAATGTATAGAGATTCTATACATAATTAATTGTAGCAAGTATATGATAATATCGAAAATGTTTTTTTTTTTGGTTAAATTTTAAAACTTACGTTAGCCTAATTTAAGGGAAAAAGAAAATGAGATCATCCACAACGTCCCAAAAGGGTTTCGAATTCGCAACTTCTATTATGAGGGATGGAAAACATATCACTGTAGCACAAGGTCATGAATTGTGCGTGAACAATGCACAGGTTCTAATTGGTTGAAAATAATGGATTCCATGTCCAAATAGTATCTTCGTACTACTTAAAAGTGTAGATCCCACTATTTTTTACCAATTAAAAAAAAAAAAAGAAGACATTCTTTCATATCAATAATTTAGATTGAAGGGTATTGTTTGGGCCACCACGGATATTATTTTGAAGATCCAAATATGCTTATTTTGTTAGGCATTTTGTACATTTTATTCAAAAAAATAAAAATAAAATTAAGTCGATTCGATAATTATAACCTATTTAATTTATTACATTTGTCTTTAAAAAAAAAAAGAAAAAAAAAAGAAATGACAACAATTGTGTGTCAATTACAAACTTGCAACATGACATCTTCAGGGGGCTTGCTCTATGGGATTGTTTGATCGGACGGATTATAATATAAGATTAAAATTATTAACTCATGAGACTGACAATTTAGTATTTGATTGTAATTTTTGTTATTGCGATTAGATTTCGATGGACATTCTGTTGAACAAAATTAGTGAACTTTTTAATCTTACAACTAATAATACAAAATAAATATATAATTAATAATATGTGTTGGTGTATACATCAGCTCATGCTATTTTAATATTAAAATTATATATGTTCATTCATGTGTTTACATATATCATGTCATAAACTGTAGTCCAAGATCATATAATAATGCAATATGATGAACCGAAAGGGTTTGAATGTATCATGTGAAAGGTTATGAGTTACAATTGATTTATGATCATATTAATATGTGTATTTCATGTATTTGATGATAGGCCTTTAAAGAGTGAGTTACATGCATGCAGTATGGTGGTCATTTACATTTTGTTAATGGTAGAGCCGTATAGTTGGTGGAGGAATGTGGATGATGAGAAATTGCTGTTACCAATAGAGTTAAAAGGAATTTAACAATTACTATTGGGTGTTATGGTGTTTAATCGTTCGTTGATTGTATAATCTCTTCATATGGCTCTTTTGTAATGTAGTTTCAAGCATTAGTATTGTGCCCCCACAAAAAAAACAAGCCTCAGTATTGTGTGTCCAAATTTTATGGATTACAAGTGTATATATACAAAGAAGGATACATGAAGAATATGAGTGTGTATGCATATTTTATAGGGAGCTTTTTTCATAAATTCATCTTTAATTACTTATGTTCCATTCAATCCATATTCTTTTTTACTATTCCATTAGGCCCTATTTGAGATAAGAAGACCAAAATATCATTTTCATCTACTTATGTTCTATTTAGTTCATATTATTTTCTTATGTTTTAATAAGTCCTATGGGTGACATAATTACCAAAATACCCCTAATGTATCTACTTATGTTCTATTTAGTTCATATTATTTTCTTATGTTTCAATAAGTCTTATGGGTGACATAATTACAAAAATATTCCTAATATGAATGTTCACACTGTCAATGTGAATGTTCATATCGTCAATGTGTAGGGGCCCGGCCCATGTACAATGTGAATATTCACATTGACATGTTAACATTCACATTGATAGGAGTGTAAAATTAGCCCGCGGCCCGGGGCAAGCCCGGTCCGACTCGTGACAATGTGAATATTCACATTGACATATTAATATTCACATTGATAAAACTGTAAAATTGACCCATGCCCCGGCTGAAGCTCGTCGGCGAGCAGCTCGCCGTGACAATGTGAATATTCATATTGGCATATTAACATTCACATTGATAGGAGTGTAAAATTAGCCCGCGGCCTGTGGGCAGCCCGAAGCCCGTGGGCGACCCGGGGCGAGCCCGGCTCGGCCCGTGACAATGTGAATATTCACATTGACATGTTAATATTCACATTGATAAGAGTGTAAAATTGACTCAAGGCGAGCCCACCGACCCAGCCCGAGAGAATGTCAATATTCACATTGACATATTAACATTCACATTGATAGGAGTGTAAAATTAGCCCACTCGGGAGGCTCGGCCCGCCTTGCCGGGTGGGACGGCCGTTCGTAACAATATGAATATTCACATTGACATATTAACATTCACATTGATAGGAGTGTAAAATTGGCCCACGGCCAAAAAACGACAGCCTCGGGTCGAGCCGATGGGCCTGGGCCTAGGCTTGAGCTTAGGCTGGGCTTGGGCGGGCCTGGCTATTTTTTTATAATTCTTTTTAATTTTTTCTACCAAAATTTTATTATTTTTCACAAAAAAAGACATTGTGCCTCAAGTGGGCTGGGCTTCAGACCGAGCCTTGAATGGGCCTTAAGCAGGCCGATGGGCCGGGCTTCAAAGTGATGGCCTAGGCCCTAGCCTAGGGTCTCGGACATGCTCGGGCCTGGACCCAAACGAGCCTGCCCCGGGCCATGGGCGGGCTTCGAGCAGTCCACGGGTCGCGGGCCAATTCTACATTCCTATCAATGTGCATGTTAACATGTTAATGTGAATATTCACATTGTCAACGGGTCGGGCCGGGCCTACCCCGGGCCGAGGGCGAGCTTCGGGCAGCAGACAAATTTTACACTCCTATCAATGTTAATGTTAATGTAAACATGTCAATGTAAATATTCACATTGTCACGGGTCGCGAGCCAATTTTATACTCTTATCAATGTGAATGTTAACATGTTAATGTGAATATTCACATTGTCAACGGGCCGGGCCGGGCCCGTCCCGGGTCGCGGGCGGACTTTTGGCCACCCATGGGCCACGAGCCAATTTTATACTCTTATCAATGTGAATATTCACATTGTCAACAAAAGTGGAAGGGTTTGAGCGACCACGGCACGGGCTAATTTTATACTCTTATTAATGTGAATGTTAACATGTCAATGTGAATATTCACATTGTCAACAGGTCGAACCAGGCCCGCCCCGGGTTACCGATAGGCCGTGGGTGGGTTTTGGTTAGCCACGGGGCGCGGGCCAATTTTATACTCTTATCAATGTAAATATTAACAAGTCAATGTGAATATTCACATTGTCAACGAGCCGTGCCCGCCCACGGGTCGTCGGCGGATTTCGGGCAGCCACGGGGCGCGGGCTAATTTTACACTCCTATCAATGTGAATATTAACAAGTCAATGTGAATATTCACATTGTCAACGAGTTTGGCCGCACCCGGACGGGCCAGCCAATTTTATACTCTTATCAATGTGAATGTTAACATGTCAATGTGAATATTCACATTGTCAACGGGCCGGCCCGGGCCGAGCCCGCCCAGGGCCGTGGGCAGGTTTTTGGCCGCCCATGGGTCGCGGACCAATTTTATACTCTTATCAATGTGAATGTTAATATGTCAACGTGAATATTCACATTGTCAACGGCCTAGACCGGGCCTGCCCTGGGCCGCCCATGGACTGCGGGCGGGTTTCGCGCCGCCACGGGACGCGGGCCAATTTTACACTCCTATTAATGTGAATGTTAACATGTCAATGTGAATATTCACATTGTCAACGGACCGGGCCCGCTGACGGGTTTCGGCCGTTCACGGGCCAATTTTACATTCCTACCAATGTCAATTTTAAAATATGAATGTTCACATCATAAATTGCTAATCGTTCAAAAAATATTTATAAGGGTATCAAAATTAAATATAAGGGCATAAGTGTCCAAGAAAATAGTGTAAATCAAGAAAAAAGACTTTTTGGAATAAAATTAAACATACATGGGACTAAATGGGTTAAAAAATTCCTTCATGGACTTCTTGGGCTAAAACACTTCTAAATAGGATTTATCAATAATTTTTCCTATTTTATATTGTGTTTATATATAAATAATTAGGCAGCGTGTAAAGGTGTTTTTATGGTGGAATTTTGGATACTTGTGCAAGGTAAGTGGAGTAAATACGATTAAAAGTCGGGTTGTTGTATCCTAGGGGAGATAGACTAATTTGAGAATTCTGCTGCATCAGGGAGTGGTAGTTTTACCAACCTAGAAAGACTTGAATCTCTTTACAGAGAGCAAGATTACCGCACCTCAGTTCGATTTATTGTATATTCATATATTTAGAGATGTGATGTGTAATACATATTTAATATAGTGGACAATGGGTAAATTTGCTTACATCCATGAGAAGACACCAAATTCATGTGGTTCAGCAAATCTACCTACATCCACGGATATTATCCCTCGTCCACTATATTAAATATGTATTACACATTGCATCTCCAAATATATGAATATACAATAAATCAGACAGAGGTACAGTAATCTCGCTTTCTTTAAGAAGATTCAAACCCTTCTCTGTTGGTAAAACTATCACTCTTTGATGTAGCAAAATTCCCATATTAGCCTATCTTCTCCAAAATACAATAGCCCGACTTTAACGCCCCAAAGAAGTTAACACCAATTGACTCATTATCTTCCAACAACATAATCTTGTTTTCCAAATTAATAGCTTCCATTGCTTAAAGTATACGAAGTATAAAGCCTTATCATTAATATCATCACCAATCTCTAATATTTGTATTTATTAAACTATAGAGATTTACAAAAATACTTCACATGCGATTATATACTCAACATTCCTAGAATATAAATCTATAGAATGTGGCATAATAAGTCAAGTATAGTTTAATGTCCTCAAGGGTTATAAATTTCAAGGCTTAAGTCTGGTTACACAAAAATAATTTTCAAACCCATACATGTAAAGCCTTTAGTTTGTCAAAAATAATTACAACAAAAGAAAAGAGCCTTGTGCTCTCAAAATGCATTCCACGCTTTTAACTCGGTGGGATCACCACATCATTTCCTGCACAAAATCTCATAGGGTGAGCGGAAAGCCTAGTAGGAATATCTTAACAAAGTATATACATTTTATATAATCTCCTGAGATGAATGCATATGTCATGTCATGCTCAAAACATATATCTCTATATTTTGAAAATCTTGTGCTAAATGCAATTTGAAAACACAACAATTCAATAACTTTAATGTAGTTCAATGGGTGGTAAATATGACTCAAGTAATCCCTAGGTTGGTGTCTGCAAGTAGGCATATCATGCACTACCAATCACCACTTTACCAGTTGCTAACTGGAAGGCACGTGGTACTTCCTCTGCGCGTGTTTTCGGTCTTTCACCATGGACACTCAGGCCAACTTAACCAATACCAACTACACCCCTTATCCAAACTTACCAACGTATTTAGCCTAAAACAAATCCAAATAATCTTGTTTTACAAGACAATTCCTTTCTCAAGCAATAATTTTTCAATGCAAGATTCAAAATCAATTGCAACAATGATTCAATGGAATGGCAATGCAAAATTTACAATGCAATAATATAGTTCCATTTTCAATTCCACCACACAATCTTCCATTATGATCAAATTTCCATATCTCTTATCAATGTAATATCATAATACATTTTACAAGAGACAATATATCAACATCATCATTCATGAATGTTTCACATATTAATCATCATTGTTTTAAAATTTGATCTTTCCAAGACAAGCAACAATAAGCTATTCCTCAAGTTTCCCAAATCAACAATTCTTATTTTCTTATGAAATTTTCCTATTTGATACAACTATAGAAATTTCTTCCATCATTTATTTACATAACAACTTATCAAGCATAAATTTCATAATATCTCAATTTTTTTTCCCCCAAAATCCCTCAATTCTAGGATTTTCACCAAACTAGGCTTTTGTTCCATTTTTGAATAGATTTTTCCCAAAATAACACCCACACTTTAGAATATAGCTAATACTATCAAAAGCTTTGGGAAAAAATAGAGAAAATCCATTTCTAATATTATCTAGGGTTTATCAACCTAAAACCATAGTCCAAACATGAAAGAAATACCCCAAACAAGGATAAACTTACAAAAACATATATATAACTCTAAGAATATCCCTACCTCAAGCTTGGGAGATGAAAGGGGTGAAAACCTTAAAACTCAACGTTGATGAAAACTTGATTCAATCGGTGTAAAGTAGCACTTGTCCCCCTCTTCGATTTGGTGTAAAAAGTCTTCTCAAATTCTTGATGATTTTTGCTAATTCTTAGAAATGAGTTTGGATTTGGGTGTGTTTGTAGAGAGAAGGAAGAGAAAAGATGGATATATATATATAGAGAGAGAGGAGTGAAAAAGTGACTTAAACACGTTTTTGCCATTAGTTTTGAGGAAAAGAGTACAAAATTCAAGACAGACGTGTCGAAATCTGCACAAGTGGTTTCAATTCCGCATGAGTAGAATCCCAAATTTGCACGAGCAAATTCTATGCCTCCACGGGTGATTTACTCCAGAGAAAACTCAGATTTTTCACAGAAAATCCGCTCGAGTGGAACCCAAATCCGCACGAGCGGTTTTGTCCATAAATTTTCAAAAGACTTTGTGTGATTCCGCTCGAGGTGTTTTGCCCAGAAAACTTAGAATTTGATTTTGCATCCCAAAACAGGTTCCAACGCCTAAAACTCAACTCGAAAGTGTTAATGGGAAATTAGTAAGAGTAGTAAAGAATGATCAAGGACTTAACACGATAAACAAACTCCGAAAGTAAATCACACTATCAAATTACACAATACTAGCCAAGTCCAACACCCAGAACATCACACTGACTTTTAGTCGTGTTGACTCCACTTACCCTGTACAAGTAGGTGAGTCCAAAGCTCTACCATAAAAACATATTTATAGGCTGCCTAATTATTTTTGTATAAACACAACATAAAATATGTATACACATACTCATATTCTTCATGTACACTTGTATATATACACTTATAATCCATAAAACTTGGACAAATGATACTAAAGTTTGAAGCTACATTTATACATACAAAAGAGCCATATGAAGAGATTATACAATCAATGCACAATTAAACACCATAACACCCAATACTGATTGTTAAATTCTTTTTAACACCATTGACAATGGTAGTTTCTTATCCTCTACCAGCATGCAATGCGGCTTTGTTGGTGCAAATTATTGGAAAATTATGGTTTTTATAGGCTTATTTTGGACAAACTTTGAGTCCAAAATTGAGTGGGTCCCACACGTCTTTTGGGGTGAGTCCAAAGAAGTGATGTGTTCCTTGCTGCATGGCAAGTCACACGGTGAAGACGGTTCGTCAAAACCATTTATGAGTGAATGGGAAGTTAATGTCATTTTCGGGTTCACAGAATGGACAATTCAAGAAGTAAAATGTAGGTTTCCTTGAAATGGTTATCCTACATTGGAAACTTAAGAGAACTTATATGTTTATATAAGTTCTAGGTGGCAACACTTGGGTTAGACCCCAAAGGGCACCCCAAGTTTGTAGAAGGGAGGAATTATGGACAATGTGAACCTTAGCCCAAATCACCATACAAGCATGCGCGCGCGCGCGCCGCTGCCTCTGTCGCCGTTCGTCTGACTGACCGGTCGAGCCAAGCCGTGCCTGGGATGAGTTAGTTCTAATATTAATTTTTTGGACAAAATTTATTTGAACTTTTTCTAAAAATTCTTACAGGAAATTAATTCAAAATTTGCACTAAATTTGAATTCAAATTTTCTATCCATAATTGTGCCTCTTATAGTCCGAAATTCCCAACAGATAAACTGTCTTTTAACAAGTTTAAAACTACCAGAAACTGCCCAGTAGTTACGGGTTCAAAACTGCTGTAGATCTGTTCAAATTTCAACTGTATCTGTTCATTCAAATTTCATATCTGTTCGGTTCAAATCTGTACCTATTCGGACAGATCTGTTGGTCACCATTTTGTCTATAAATACTAGCATATTCCAGCAGTTTGGTGATCCAAAAAAAACATCCAGAAAAATTCTTTTCTTCCTGATTTTGCTCTTTGGTTATATTATTCTTCATATTATTTTTAGGGAAAAAATTTAGAGAATATAGAACACAGGTTTGGTTCACCGTACAAATTGTTTGGAGTACTACTATAATTTGTGAAGATCATTGTATCCTAGGAGATAGACGCCTTTTATCCATAAGCACTATAACGGGGCCAATATGTCTTAAGGACAAAGTGTCACACATTCGACTTGATCTTTTGTAATTTTACATTTCGGTGAAATAAATTCTGTAAGTAATTTATTTTTATTTGTTTGATTTGTTTCAAGTTATTTATTTTACACAGAAGATTTTTTCAACAATCTTAAGATAGATTCGAATTATTCTGTTTATATAGAATTTTTCGTTCGTTTCCTTTCTTTTTTTCTTATTCTTACAGAAATTATTTTCAGTGGTTTTACAAGTAATATCCTGGTTGGAAAAACAAATAGTAGTAATATACTGTTTGAAAAATAGTAGTAATATACTGTTTATTTTCTTTGACAATTAGTAGTAATATACTGGTGTCATTAACAATTCAGAATATTTATTTGTGAAGTTTGTCAGAAATTAATTTTGGTTTTACGAAATAATTTTTGAGTTTTCATTAATTAAAATTCTATTTTTAGTATTTTAATTTTTGAAGTATTACAAAAATATTTTTTTGTGTGGAATTAATTTGTTTAAATAATATTTTATTTGCAAATTAATTAAAAATAAAAGTTACAATTCTTTTTATTTTAGAGAATTTAAAATTTTGTGTTTATAGTTTAATTTTCTGTATAGTATAAAATTCTAATTATAATTTTGTTTTATAATTTAGAATTTATGGGTACTAAAACTGGTCAAACTAATGCTCAAACAAGTACTAGTGTGGTGGTTGCAATTGCTCCAACCCCTCCTCTTGTTGTGACTGTGCCAGTGAATCACGGTGAAAAATCAGAGAAGTTCTTAGGAACTAATTTTAAAAGATGGCAACAACAAATGCTGTTCTATCTTACTACTCTGAACTTGGCTAATTTCCTCCGTGAAAATGCTCTTACGTTAAAAGGGGATGAAACCCACCGGCAAGTAGTTGCTGTGGTCGATACCTGGAAACAAGCTGATTTCCTTTGTCAGAACTACATCTTGAATGGACTTGACAATACATTATATAACCTCTACATTCCTATCAAAACGGCAAAAGAACTTTGGGAGTCTTTGGAGAAAAAGTACAAAACAGAAGATGCTGCCTCAAAGAAATTTGTGGTTGTCAAATTCCTAGACTTTGTGATGGTTGATTCTAAGACTGTGTTCAGCTAAGTTTAAGATCTCCAACTCATTCTGCATGACATTCATGCAGAAGGCATGTCTCTCAGTGAATCCTTCCAAGTTGCTGCCTTAATTGAAAAATTACTACTAGGCTAGAAGGAATTCAAGAACTACCTCAAACACAAGTGAAAAGAAATAACTTTAGAGGAATTAATTGTGCGCTTGAGGATTAAAGAGGACAACCGCAATTCAGAGAAGCGGGCTAGTAAGCATCCAATGGAGTCAAAGGCTAATGTGGTGGAACATGCTCCAAAAGCAAATAAACGAAAGGTTTCTGGAGAAAGTTCTTTACAAGGCTCTAAAAGAGGGGGGAGGGGGAAACTAAAAAGTACAAGTTTCATGGCAAATATTACATCTGTGACAAAGAGGGACATCGGGCCAAAGATTGTCGTAGTAAAGGTAAAAGCAAAAGAAGAACAAACAAGAAGCCTGCTCAAGCCAATATAACCGAAGTGGATAAAATTTCCAATGGTGTTGATGACATAAATCTTTCTACAGTTATTTCCGAGGCAAACCTTGTCAGAAATCCTCAAGAATGGTGGGTGGACACTGGTGCTACTCGCTATATCTGCATCGACAAAAAGATGTTCACATCTTATTCTATAGTGGACAACAGTGAACAACTTTTTACGGGCAACTCCTTGACTTCTAAAGTTGAAAGACAAGGAAAGATTATTCTGAAGATGACATCTGGAAAGGAACTCACTTTCAACAATGTGCTGTATGTACCGGACATTCGCAAGAACCTTGTTTCTGGATCTTTGTTGAGTAAAAATGGGTTTAGGCTAGTTTTTGAAAGTGACAAGTTTATACTTACCAAAAATGGGATGTATGTAGGAAAATGTTACATGTCTGATGGCCTTTTCAAAATGAATGTAATGATTGTTGTACCCTCTATTATTAATAAAAATACATATTCTTCTTACTTGCTTGAGTCTTTAACTTTATGACATGGTAGACTAGGACATGTTAATTATGGATCTTTGTATAGATTTATTAATATGGAATGTTTACCTGAATTTGACATTGATTTAAATCATAAATGTGAAATTTGTGTTGAGACAAAATTATCTAAAACTCCTTTTCATTCAATTGAAAGAAGTACGGAATCACTTGAATTAATTCATAGTGACATTTGTGATTTTAAATCAATTCAAACTAGAGGTGGGAAAAAATATATTATCACTTTCATAAATGATGTGGGAGCTGAATAATAGAGGACTCAGATAGGCCGAATAGACATTTACAGAATCCGAGTATATATTATATTCGCCCGTCTCTTGCGTGTCGAGTATCCTAATCGGCCATAAAGTCGGTTGAGCGGAGTGCCGAATAGAAGTAGGAATACAACAAATAGAAGGTCGAATGAACAATCACACGAGAGATTAAAAGCGGGCTATATCCTGAGGACCAGAGGCATATATAAATAGAGAAAGAGCAACCAAAAAGAGGTATGCGAGAACTAGTACGCTTACCTTAAGATACAAGTAACCAAGAGAGTATACAATGACTTATCCGCCCGGCATCCCCGACCGGAGTGTTCATTCCTTTTCAGGTTACTAGTTGAGGATCTTGAGCGTCTCATTGGATCAAAAGAGTATTTCCAAACCACCTTCCTCCACAATTGGCACTGTCTGTAGGAATACTCCAGCACATCCATGGCGGGCGTGACGGTAGATCCTCCGGTAGTCGCTGACAACCTTATGCCACGAGTCGATACAACTCCAAGCACCATGCTGGGACTAGAAAACATTACTGCACGAAGAGCCTTGAACTTCGACTCAGCTGATGAAACATTGCAAGCGATTATGGAATAGGGGAAGTGAAACGAACAAAGGTTGGGGAACATGATGGCTGAAAACGAGCGCCTTCGACAGGATTTGGCCTTGGAGGTGGCAAAATCCCAACAAGTTGCACGCCAAGACCTGGCATAACCACTGAGAAAGAATGTTCGACGACCTCGAGCTCGAAGACAAGGTAGTGACAGTATTCTGACTCCTCATCCCCAGACCCCAAAAAGAAGGGGTGAGTTAAGGTCTCTAGTTCTTCTAAGGGAAGTCTGCGTGCACGGAATAAGAGAAGAAGAAATGATTCAGACGAAGAGGACCAGCATGACCCCTTTGTGCGACGGATCACAAGGGCAGTACTACCCAAAAAGTTCAAGGCTCCATCATTCACCCTATATAACAGAAAATCGGATCACACTGACCACATCCATCATTATAAGCAAGCCATGACGCTGCATGCAGATGACGAGGCTCTCATGTGCCGAATATTTCCAAGCAGTTTGGGACCATTGGCCGTCAGATGGTATTACAAGTTGGAACCGGCGTCGATTAAGAGCTTCTATCAATTACAGAAATCCTTCAGGACAAGATTCATCACCAATGAGGTCCAGCCGAAGCAAGCCGACTCTCTCTGGGCAATGCAAATCCAACCAAGGGAAACCTTACGAGTGTATTCGGGACACTATTGGGAATGCTTTAATCTTGTGGATGACGCCTGTAATGACTCCATGGCCATTACCGCCTTTAAAATGGAGTTGCATTCTGATAGTGCCCTCCGTAGTTCCTTGACTAGAAGGCCCCTCAAAACAATTTGGTCGTTGATGAAGAAAGTCGAGGCATACTGCAGAGTAGAAGATGACGCTCTGCGAGTTAAAGCCGAGAACAAGGCCAACAAGACGGCCCCTTCTGAGATTGTTCAGCCAATAAATTCTGTATCATCACGAAGCCCTAAACCACGGAATTGGGCTAAACGAGACAAGAGATGGGATTCGCGCCGAACAAATGACCAATGTTCCCACCGTGCTAATGAACAACTTCAAGCAGATAGCAGGCGCACAAGGCGTGCGGACAAGAAATATATGGAGCTGTCAGAGCCGATCAGCACGGTTATGTCTAGGGTCCAACACCTTCCGTTCTTCAAATGGCCATCCAAAATGGTAGGACCTCCCGACATGAGGAGACGAGATAGACGGTGCAAGTATCACAAAGATCACGGCCATGATACCGAGAGTTGTTATGCATTGAAGGACCACCTTGAGGAATTGGTACAAGATGGTCGACTTAAGCAATACGTCTGAAAAGACAACTCAACCAAAGCAGTAGCTTTATGGCAGGATTCACCTCCACTCGGCGTGATCCATATGATATACAGCCTGCTAGCGTCATCTACAATACATACAATTCATTCGCATCCTGACCCCCAAAAGCAAATCACACCAGCAAAGCAGCCCCATGAAGCTCCAAGTATCACCTTCGACGATTCTAATTTGATCGGCGTAACACTCCCCCATATTAATCCACTGGTCATTGAACTACGTGTAAACTGATTCACCATTGAACGCGTCCACATAGACCAGGGGAGTACTTCAGAGGTTATATATTACAAGACCTTCATCAAACTAGGGTTCACCGAGTCAAACCTATCTCCGGCTCTTTATCCGTTATTCGGCTTCAACGCTAATTCGAAATATCCCGTTGGGCAAAATCACACTACCAGTTCGGGCGGGCTCTCGGTCAGTGGATGTAGAGTTTTTGGTTGTCAAGCTGCCTTCGCCGTATAATCTTATCATGGGAAGAATTTGGTTGCATACCATGCAGGCCGTGCCTAGCACATATCATTAACTACTTTGCTTTCCGACTGAACACGACATCGAACAAATTCGAGGCTCCTAGAAATCGGCGTAGGCATGTTATCTTCTTGCCGCAAAGACACCAAGAGAATTGGAAGTGAATTTTATCGAGGTGCCAGATCGAGAAAGCCTTGACGATGTTGGTTGGCTCCCAAATGAAAAAGCAACGGAATCCTTGGATCGAGTTGAAATTGACGGGAATTTTGACAGGTTCTTCATGATCGGAGCCTCTTTGGATCAAGCCGATAGGCAGTAGCTAATTTCCTTCTTGCTCGGCAACCTTGATGTATTTACATGGACATCGTATGAGATGCCGGGTGTGGATCCATCTGTTTCGCAGCACCGTTTAAATGTTAACCCCAAATGCAAGCCGATTATTTAGAAAAGCCGGCGATCAGCCGCAGAACATACCGCTGCCGTTGTTGAAGAAGTTAACCGGTTGCTTGATGCCGGGGCAATTCATGAAGTGACCTATCCTACATGGTTGTCGAATACTGTGGTTTTAAAAAAGAAAAATGGGACTTGGCGTGTTTGCGTGGATTTCATGGATTTAAACAAAGCATGTTCCAAGGACTGCTTTCCCCTCCTCAGAATAGACCAGCTCGTAGATGCCACGACACATCATCAACGAATGACCTTCCTGGATACCTACAAAGGCTACTATCAGATTGCCTTGCATCCGGAGGACCAAGACAAAACTGCATTCCTCACCCTAAGAGGAACCTATTGCTATAAGATTATGCCTTTTGGGCTGAAGAATGTAGGGGCAACTTACCAAAGATTAGTCACTGCCATGTTCAAGGAGCAACTCGGCCGTACTATGGAAGTGTACATTGACGATATGGTGGTCAAATCTAAAGAAGAGGAAACTCATCTAGCCAATTTGGAAGAGACATTTGGCATTTTACGCAAGTACAAAATGAAGCTGAACAATTCCAAATGTGCATTTGGGATCGGATCCAGCAAATTCCTTGGCTACATTGTCAACCACCAAGGAATCGAAGCCAACCTAAGGCAAATCACAGCAGTCCTGGAACTCGGCTCCCCTCGATCGGTGAAGGAGGTTCAAAAGTTGATGGGGATGGCCGCCGCACTCAACAGGTTCATCAGTCATTCCATAGATCGTTGCCGATAATTCTTTTATACCCTACGGCAGGGTAAAGCTTTTGAATGGACCTCTGAGTGCGAAGCCACTTTCAACGATTTGAAAACTTACCTCCGATCAGTTCCACTCTTGACAACACCTTCAGTAGGCAACCCGCTCATTTTGTATCTGACAGTTTTCGATCGGGCCGTCAGCGCCGTGCTATTAAAGAAAGAGCTTGGGGAGCAGCAGCCAGTGTATTATGTGAGCAAGGCAATGGTTGACGCCGAAACACGTTACCTTCCGTTGGAAAAACTCATCCTAGCCCTCATCATGGCAGCAAGAAAACTGATGCATTACTTTCAGGGGCATACCATCGGGGTACTAACGAACTACCCCCTCCGATTAGTACTCTGTAGTGCAGAAGTATCAGGGCGCGTTTCAAAGTGGGCTCTTGAATTTGGCCACTATGATATTCAGTTTCTTCCTAGAACCTCAATTAAGGGGCAAGTGCTTGCCGACTTTGTGGCCGAATTCACTGGAAGTTTTGCCGACTTCAAGTCTGATCAAACTCAACCTAAGCCAAACTAGAGAATTTATGTTGGGGACATTTGGTAGTTGTACTGTGATGGATCATCCAATCAACGCGGCAGTGGGGCCAGAGTAGTGATCATGGCTCCTGACGGAGCAATAATCGAGCAGGTTGTCAAACTTGGCTTCGAAGCGTCGAACAATGAGGCTGAATACAAAGCCTTGCTAACCGGCTTACGGAATTCACATCTCTTGGGTGCTCATCGTTTGCTTATTTTTTGCAATTCAAAACTGGTGATCAATCAGCTAAAGGGGGAGTACGTGGCTAAAAACGACCGTATGGTAGCTTACATGAAAACAGTGAATTCCTTGCTGGCAAAATTTGACCATCATGAATTGAACCAAATAACCTGTGATCAAAATACACATGCAGATGCCCTGGCTTGCCTAGCCTCCGCCATTAACTCAGAGATTAAACGGACAATTGAAGTGGGTTTCATCCCTAAGAGGAGCATTAGCCCTTCAGAGGAAGTCCAGATCAATGTCATAGAGTCAGGTCTGAGTTGGATGGACTCCATTGCTGCATTCCTATCTTCCAAATGGCTCCCATCAGATAAGAAAGAAGCACACAAGCTGCGAAACAAAACCCTGCGATACTACTTGGATCCGCAAGGAAAACTTTACAAAAAATCCCTTTCTGGTCTGTACCTAGAGTACGTTCATCTGGACAAAGTCGAGGAACTCTTGAATGAAATACACGAAGGTAGCTGTGGTGTCCATTTTGGTGGGCGCTCTTTGGCTCATCGAGCTGTGACTTAGGGGTATTATTGGCCGACAATGAGAGCTGATGCCGAATGTTACGTAAAGAAATGTGAACAGTGCCAGAAGTTTTCTCCTTTAACCCATCTGCCTGCTGAAGAGTTAAGCTCTATAACTAGTCCTTGACAATTCGCCCAATGAGGACTTGACATTGTTGGACCATTGCCTCGCACCCCCAGCAACAAGCGATTTTTGATTGTTACGATAGATTATTTCACAAAATGGGTAGAAGCGGAGGCGCTAACGCACATTCGAGATACTGATGTGAAGCGTTTTGTATGGAGAAATATCATAACGTGATTCGGCATTCCAAGAGCACTTATTTTCGAAAACGGCACCTAGTTTGATTGCGGTGTCTACCGAGAATTGTGCAGCAAGTATGGTATTCGGCCCTATTTCTCCACCCTGGCCTATCCACAGAGTAATGGCCAAGCTGAGGCTTCCAACAAAGCCATTTTGGATGGCATCAAGAAGAGGCTGGAGAAAGCTAAAGGCAAATGGTTCGAAGAATTGCCAAGCGTGTTGTGGGCTCATTGCACTACTCCGAGGCGGTCCACCGGGGAAACGCCGTTTGCTTTGTGTTTCGAAACGCAGGCAATCATCCCCTTGGAGATTGGACTCCCAACCTTGAAATTGAAAGTTTTTGATATGAGCCGAAACAACATGATGCTAGCCTTGGATCTGACTCTAATTGAAGAATGAAAAGATCGTGCCCTTGCCTCCATGGCATGGTACCAGCAGCAGCTTGCTAAATTGTATAATCAACGTGTTTAGCTACCCCGCTATGTACTAGGCGAATTGGTCCTGAAGAAAGTGCTTCCAGTTGCCAGGAAGCCAGCTGATGGAAAATTGGGTCCTAATTGGAACGGTCCCTATCAGATCGACTCGATCGCGGGAGCAGGGGCATATCAGCTCAGAGACATGTTTGGGAGGAGTCTGCCATGCCCTTGGAACTCCACACATTTGCTTAAATTCTATCACTGAACCCGACCTATGGGGCGTGATACTTATTTTGAATGATTTACCATGTACGGATTTCACTTTTGCAATTCAAAATCTCCTATTCTCTCGTCATGAAATTCAGTTCAAAAGTCTTTCGAATAAAGCCTCTGGATTCGGAGCGCCCTTCGTGGAAATCACGATTGGCCAAGATAAAAAAGCCTCCGAATTCAGAGCTCCCTCCATGCAGGTCATGTTTGGTGTAACAACCCTCATACTGATTACCGGTTAACCACTGAATTACGTACTGATTATTGCTAAACCGAACTGATAATGACTGATAATTGAATTAACTGAAGTACTGAATGAACTGATTGAAATCGAAACTGAAATTGAATAAGTTATCTATTGAATTGCGTATTGCATCTGTTTGATTGATTGATTATCTGTTTGAATTCGTTTGTTTAAGCTGCTAATTGAAGGCCTTATCGGCGGCCGAATTAGAAACCGTTTAGAGTTTTGGAATCAGGGGAATTTATGTGATTTTATGGTGTATTTAATTGAAAACTGATTAGGTATGACTAAACTAGATTAATTTGAGCCAAATTAATAGAGTTGCATTAATTACGAAACTGCCATTGAGTGGACATTTGTTTATTATTATCACTTGAGCCTATACACTTGATCAAACAAATGCTCAGCCATTTCTTCTCCTTCCAACCGACCAAAGAAGAGAGTAAGAGAGAGGAATTGAGAGAGTGGTTCATCTTGTGGATTTTTGCTTGAATCTTGAAGAATTGAAGTGTTGATTGTCTAATTGAGCTTCTAGGCTTAAACTACAAGACTAAGGTAGATCATTCATCTCCCTAATTGTATCATTGAGTTAGATCTTGCATGTTTCATGCATCATTGTAGAGCTAAGTTATGGAATTTTTCATATATGTTGAATTGAAGCCTAGTTGTTGCATGCATGTTGAATTTAGTGAGTTTGGAGTTGGTTTCATGGTCAAATGCCACATGCATGTTCATAATCATGTTTAAATCCATGTTTTCATCTTGTTTTGAAAAGATTGAGCTCTTTGGAGCAAGAGTTGAAGCTTTGAAATGGTTTTAACCCATGCATGTCATGTTTGAATGTTGTTTATGCATGTTCTTGAAAATTAGTTTGAAATTGAGTTTAATTAAAACACCCTTGGGCCTTGATTTCTTAAATTGAGCTTTAAAACGTGTTATTCTATGTGTTTGAAAGAGTTTTCCAGAAAATGGGCCCAAGAGGATTGAGTTGGGAGCATCAAAACTTGGTTTGGAACTTGGAGGTTGAATCTGGATTTTCCAGATTTTTGATGTCCGCTTGGGCGGGAAGTGCCTTCGGCGAAATTCATGCTCCCAGCATTTCCTTCGACTTGTTTCTGATCGCTTGGCGAAGAAAAGTGCTTCGGCGGAGAAATCGAGCATCCAAAGATCTTGCCTTTGTTCATCAGCTTTCGGCGGAGGAATGTGCTCTCGAGCGGAGGATTGTGTGTCACGCTTGAGCGGGGAAGTTGACGCTCGGCGGGGACCTTTGTTTGCTTGTCCGCTCGGCGAGGAAAATGCGCTCGGCGGAGACCTGTTTCAAATTTCAAATTGTTTCTGTGCGCATCTTTGCATCCTCATCCCATCCTAGGCATTCTTAGGCCTAGTTTAAGACATCTTAATGAGGATTTAGACATAGAACCACACCGAGAAAATTTAGAGATTTAATTATCATCCTTTCATTTGTGAACTTAGTGTGTGTTCTATTTGTTAAGCTGTTTAGGGTTGGCTCTCGGGACGCTCTAGCTGCTATTAGCCCAATCTCTGTGAGTAACAATTGTGTAAAGATATGTTCAAAATGGTTATCTTTTGAATACTGAACTGAATTGTTTATCGAACTGATATTGTTTACTGAATGAATGTATGTCCTGTATTCTGAACTATATTGTGGCATCCTTAGCACTTACTGTTACTGTTACAGAGCTCTGTCGGTTCCCTCGTGGAACCATACTGTTTATTGATTGATGGCCATCATTACTGTTGGGTTTGTTAAGGCCTTGTCCTTTTGGACCTACTGTTTATAGGCTAATGGATGTACCATATATGACTGATTGACTGAAATACTAAAAGACTGAAATATTGTTTAATGAACTGATTTCATTACTGTAAGGACATTCATTCATAGCCCCTTTACGCATTATGTTATTCGCTGGGCTTTAGCTCACTGTTTATATATATATGTAGGTTCTCAGCAGCCAGACCGGAGCTAGGAGCGTGGGTTGGTCCCCAGTTTTGTCAAGCCAGCCTATGTGCCTCACTGCGAGGTTCCGAGTCACCATGCTATGGCTTGGGGTGTTTTTATTGTTCCCACCAGTCTCCTCACTGTTTTGTACTTTTATATAGACTGCCTACTGTTTTATTGTACCGTTATCGAGGGATTAGGTTCCCGAACTGACTGTTTGTAAATGATTGTATAGATCGTACTGTTTTGAATTGTATGAATGCATAAAAATGTTTTTGGCATACAGATTTTCACAGCTCAATGGACACTAGTTATTTACTGTATTGGCTTCCGAACCACTTTTCTGTTTGATGTATTCTTGTTAAAGAGGCCTTGATAGTCTCGGATTCTTGGCGATTCTGATTGCTAAACCCATAGGGCCGGGTTTGGGTCGTGACAGAGTGGTATCAGAGCGATACTTACCACGAGTTATACCGTACACACGTGTCCAAATGAGCTATAGGGTGTCCTAGAAAAGCAATTAGGGCATCTCATGAACTTGAAAAGTGTGTGCTTATGACTGACTGATTATATGATTAAAATGTTAAACTGTTTAATTGTACAACTGTTTATAATAATTGTTATAACTGCTTATAGTGAAATGGATAATGCAAATGAATCTGAGTCATCATCCTCTGAGGCCAGAATGGCCAGACTTGAACAAATGGTGGGATTGATAATTGAAAGACTAGATCAACAACCGAACCAACAGCCCCCACCTCCTCCTCCTCCTCCGGTACAACCGGAACAGAATGTACAGAATGTGAATGCTAATGAGGTGGACATTATTGCATTGACTCAGAAATTCAACAAGATGAAACCGCCGTCCTTTTAGGGAGGCTTAGAACCGTTAAAGGCTGAAGCTTGGGTTCTTGAAACTGAAAAGTTGTTTGAGGTTTTTCTGTGCTCCGAAGCAAACAAAGTATTGTTAGCAACCTTCACCCTTTAGGAAGAAGCAAGAATGTGGTGGATGCTGACCCACGACGCAAATACTATTGTGACTTGGGCTCAGTTCAAGGAGTCCTTCTTTGAAAAGTATTTTCCCCAGTGCATCAGAGACAGAAAAGTGACTGAGTTTGAACAGCTGAGACAGGGCAAAACGTCTGTTGCCGAGTATGAGAAGCAATTTACCGAACTTACTAGGTATGCACCACATATGGTGGATACCGATTATAAGAAGGCCAGGAGGTTTGAAGGCGGCCTTAGTGTTACTATCCAGGACCGAATAAACGTTTTGAAAATGCCAACTTTTGTGGGTGTTCTCGACCGGGCATTGATGGCCGAGACGAATATTGCAGCAGTGAAACAATCTGAAACACCGACGACTGAGTGGCAAGGTAAAAGACAGAGTTTCAAATTTAAGAAAGGCAAGCATAACCCAGCAACCAAGAAACAGAATATGGGGTCGACGACTAGCTGACCAAAGGGGTGGGTTTACTCCACCTGCTCGTATGTGGCAATAAGCACAAAGGGGTTTGCTACCAGATTTTTGGAGCTTGTTTCAGGTGTGGCAAGGTGGGCCACAGAATTAAAGATTGTCCCTCCGCCTCGCATAAGCTGCGAGGAAGTCACAGACTGAAGGAACTGCAACACCAAAACCAAACCCCAAAGCTACCGGGAAAGAGCCTATAAGGCGGGGCAGTGTAAGCTAATCTAGGGAGACGCAAAAAAAACACTTGCTGTTGTGTCAGGTATCCTCTCTATCTGTGCTCAAAATGCATATGTATTGATTGATTCGGGGTCTGCACACTTATATGTGTCGCATGCCTTTTCGCGTAAATTGAATAGACCCTTAGAACCCATGAACTATCTGCTAGTTGTATCATCACCTGTTGGGGGATCCATGACATGTGCTTATATGTATCCTACTTGTGAGATTATTGTTGGGGATATGCATCTATTTATTGATTTACTGCCATTGAATATTGATCACTTCGATGTAATATTGGGGATGGATTGGTTACAATAATATCATGCTACTATCGATTGTGTGACCAAGCAAGTTGTTTTCCGTCCACCGGGTTTGCCTGAATTTGTGTTTAGTGGGAGTGGAGTAGTACCTCCTCCATATCTGATTTCTTCTGTAAAAGCCGTCAAACTGATTAGAAAGGGGTGTAAAGGATATCTGTGTTCTGTAATGATTGTATCTGCTAATGATAATGTTAAAACTGATGTGAATTGTATTCCTATAGTCAGAGAATTCCCAGATGTATTTCCAGATGATCTGCTAGGGGATTTGATTGACAGGGAGATTGAATTTACCGTTGACGTAGTTCCGGGTACACAGCCAATATCTAAAGCTCCTTACAGAATGGCTCCAACTGAACTGAAAGAATTGAAGGTGCAGTTGCAGGAACTATTAGATAAGAAGTTTATCAGGCCCAGTACTTCACTATGGGGCGCACCTGTTTTGTTTGTGAAAAAGAAAGATGGCTCACTGAGACTGTGCATTGATTATCGGGAATTGAACAAGGTAACTGTAAAGAACAAATACCCATTACCGCGTATTGATAATTTATTTGATCAGTTACAGGGTGCATAAGTGTTTTCCAAGATTGATCTTAGATCGGGGTATCACCAACTGAAAGTCAAACCGGAAGACATTGATAAAACTGCTTTCAGAATGAGGTATGGCCACTTTGAATTTTTAGTTATGCCGTTCGGAGTCACGAATGCCCCTACTGCATTTATGGACCTCATGAACAGAAGTTTTAAACCATACCTTGACGATTTTATTGTGGTATTTATTGATGACATACTGATTTATTCTAAGACTGTTGAAGAACATGAACATCATCTGAGACTAGCCTTGCAAACCTTAAGAGAACAGAAACTGTATGCTAAATTGTCTAAATGTGAGTTTTGGCTTGACCATGTGATGTTTTTGGGGCATGTTATTAGCCAAGATGGAATTTCTGTTGATCCGTAGAAAATTGAAGTTGTAGTAAACTGGCCTAGACCAACGAATGTAACAGAAGTCCGAAGCTTTTTGGGACTGGCTGGATATTACAGAAGATTTGTCAAAGATTTCTCCAAAATTGCCTTACCACTGACTCAGTTGACACAGAAAGGGATATCATTTGACTGGACTGACCAGAGGGAATCAGCATTTCAAGAATTGAAAACTAGACTTGTGACTGCACCGATTCTGACTCTACCTTCAGGTACGGATGGTTATACTGTATTTAGTGATGCTTCTCATAAGGGTTTGGGGTGTGTTTTAATGCAGAATGGGAGAGTTATTGCTTATGCTTCCCGACAGTTGAGACCACATGAAAAGAACTACCCTACCCATGACTTAGAACTTGCTGCAGTAGTGTTTGCACTGAAAATTTGGCGTCACTATTTGTATGGAGCAACATGTGAAGTGTATACTGACCACAAGAGCCTGAAGTACTTTTTCACTCAAAAAGAACTGAATATGAGACAGCGGAGATGGCTTGAACTGATAAAGGATTATGATCTACAGATTCTGTGCCATCCAGGAAAAGCCAACACCGTTGCCGATGCCTTGAACCGGAAATCGATTGGGAACTTAGCTTGTTTGCTGACTGGACAGAAGGAATTGCTTTATGACCTTGAGAAGTCTGAAATTGAAATTGTTTTGAGAGAACAGGGTGGAACAATAGCTGCCATTACTGCTCAACCAGCCTTGATTGAGGAAATTAAAGAAAAACAACAACTGGATGATTTCTTGAAAAAGGTTATTGAAGAAAGAGATTCTAAACCGAGACCGGGGTTCAAATTTGAGAACAATGTATTGAAATTTCAAGAGAGACTGTGTGTACCAAATGACACTGAATTGAAAAGAAGAGTTTTGCAGGAAGGCCACAGTTCGAAGTTTTCGATTCACCCGGGGAATACGAAAATGTACCAAGATCTGAAACAGAATTTCTGGTGGCCAGGAATGAAGAAGGAAATTGCCGACTTTGTGTCCAAATGCCTTCATTGCCAACAAGTCAAAGCGGAACATCAGTGACCCGCAGGCTTACTGCAACCCTTACCCATACCAGAGTGGAAATGGGAGCACATCACGATGGATTTCATTGTTGGGTTACCTCGCTCCAGGAAAGGTATGGACTCTATTTGGGTTATTGTTGATAGACTGACTAAATCTGCACACTTCCTACCTGTCAAGACAATTTATAATGCAGACAAATTGGCTATACTCTATATTGATGAAATTGTTAGACTGCATGGAGTGCCTGTGTCTATTGTTTCTAACAGGGATTCGAAGTTTACATCGAGGTTCTGGCAGAGCCTACAGACTGCATTGGGTACTGAATTGAGGCTGAGTAGTGCCTATCATCCTCAGACGGATGGACAGTCAGAAAGGACCATCCAAACTCTAGAGGATCTACTGAGAATGTGTGTCCTTGATTTCCAGGGGAATTGGGAAAGTCATTTGCCGTTGGCTGAATTCGCCTACAACAACAGCTACCATTCGAGTATTGGAATGGCGCCTTTCGAGGCATTGTATGGCAGAAAATGTAGATCTCCAATCTGCTGGGCAGAAGTTGGAGATGGGCCTTTGCTTGGGCCCGAGATTGTATATGAAACGACTGAAAAGATAAAACTGATACAGCAAAGACTGAAAACTGCACAGAGTAGACAGAAGAGTTATGCAGATGTCAGAAGACGGGACAGAGAGTATGAAGTGGGTGATCACGTGTTTGTGAAAGTGACACCAATGAAAGGCCAGACTCGTTTTGGAGTCAAAGGCAAGTTAGCGCCGAGGTATGTCGGACCGTATCAGATTATTGAGAAAATCAATCCGGTGGCATATCAAGTTGCGCTTCCTCTTGAAATGGAGCATATGCATAACATCTTCCACATTTCGATGTTGAGAGACCATCTCTGGGATCCTTTTCATGTGATTGAGCCTACTCGAATAGTGCTTAGTGATGACTACACTTACGAGGAACGGCCTATACAGATTGTGAACAGACGGATCAAGAAACTGAGGAACAAGGAGATCCCACTAGTGAAAGTTGATTGGTAGAACCATGGTGGTGTGTATGCCACTTGGGAAAGGGAAGATGACATGGCTAAAAGATATCCTGATTTGTTTCCACTGGATCCTGTTTTCTTCCAGACTGAAGGTAACTCGAGTTTAGAGGACTAAACTCCTTATAAGGAGGGGAGACTGTAACAACCCTCGTACTGATTACCGGTTAACCACTGAATTACGTACTGATTATTGCTAAACCGAACTGATAATGACTGATAATTGAATTAACTGAAGTACTGAATGAACTGATTGAAATCGAAACTGAAATTGAATAAGTTATCTATTGAATTGCGTATTGCATCTGTTTGATTGATTGATTATCTGTTTGAATTCGTATGTTTAAGCTGCTAATTGAAGGCCTTATCGGCGGCCGAATTAGAAACCGTTTAGAGTTTTGGAATCAGGAGAATTTATGTGATTTTATGGTGTATTTAATTGAAAACTGATTAGGTATGATTAAACTAGATTAATTTGAGCCAAATTAATAGAGTTGCATTAATTACGAAACTGCCATTGAGTGGACATTTGTTTATTATTATCACTTGAGCCTATACACTTGATCAAACAAATGCTCAGCCATTTCTTCTCCTTCCAACCGACCAAAGAAGAGAGTAAGAGAGAGAGGAATTGAGAGAGTGGTTCATCTTGTGGATTTTTGCTTGAATCTTGAAGAATTGAAGTGTTGATTGTCTAATTGAGCTTCTAGGCTTAAACTACAAGACTAAGGTAGATCATTCATCTCCCTAATTGTATCATTGAGCTAGATCTTGCATGTTTCATGCATCATTGTAGAGCTAAGTTATGGAATTGTTCATATATGTTGAATTGAAGCCTAGTTGTTGCATACATGTTGAATTTAGTGAGTTTGGAGTTGGTTTCATGGTCAAATGCCACATGCATGTTCATAATCATGTTTAAATCCATGTTTTCATCTTGTTTTGAAAAGATTGAGCTCTTTGGAGCAAGAGTTGAAGCTTTGAAATGGTTTTAACCCATGCATATCATGTTTGAATGTTGTTTATGCATGTTCTTGAAAATTAGTTTGAAATTGAGTTTAATTGAAACACCCTTGGGCCTTGATTTCTTAAATTGAGCTTTAAAACGTGTTATTCTATGTGTTTGAAAGAGTTTTCCAGAAAATGGGTCCAAGAGGATCGAGTTGGGAGCATCAAAACTTGGTTTGGAACTTGGAGGTTGAATCTGGATTTTCCAGATTTTTGATGTCCGCCGGCGAAGTGCCGCCGGCGGGATTCATGCTCCCAGCATTTCCTTCGACTTGTTTTACAGTCCGCTCGAGCGGAGAAAAGTGCGCTCGAGCGGAGAAATCGAGCATCTAGCATCTTGCACTGTTCATCAGTCCGCTCGAGCGGAGGAATGTGAGCTCGAGCGGAGGATTGTGTTTCACGCTCGAGCGGGGAAGTTGACGCTCGAGCGGGGACCTTTGTTTGCTTGTCCGCTCGAGCAGGGAAAACTGCGCTCGAGCGGAGACCCTATTTCACCGAAATTCTGAAACTGTTTCTGTGCGCATCTTTGCATCCTCATCCCATCCTAGGCATTCTTAGGCCTAGTTTAAGACATCTTAATGAGGATTTAGACATAGAACCACACCGAGGAAATTTAGGGATTTAATTATCATCCTTTCGACTGTGAACTTAGTGTGTGTTCTATTTGTTAACTGTTTAGGGTTGGCTCTCGGGGACGCGCTCTAGCTGCTATTAGCCCAATCTCTGTGAGTAACAATTGTGTAAAGATATGTTCAAAATGGTTATCTTTTGAATACTGAACTGAATTGTTTATTGAACTGATATTGTTTACTGAATGAATGTATGTCCTGTATTCTGAACTGTATTGTGGCATCCTTAGCACTTACTGTTTACTGTTACAGAGCTCTGTCGGTTCCCTCGTGGAACCATACTGTTTATTGACTGATGGCCATCATTCTTTGTTGGATGCTGTTAAGGCGGTCCTTTGGACCCTCTTGTTTATAGGCTAATGGATGTACCACATATGGTGATTGGATGAAATCTTGAAAGATCAAATCTTGTTTAATGAATCGATTTCATTCTTGTAGGACATTCATTCATAACCCCTTTACGCATTATGTTATTCACTGGGCTTTAGCT
Organism: Camellia lanceoleosa; assembly: GCA_025200525.1. Classification (NCBI taxonomy): domain Eukaryota; kingdom Viridiplantae; phylum Streptophyta; class Magnoliopsida; order Ericales; family Theaceae; genus Camellia; species Camellia lanceoleosa. The sequence continues at coordinate 35,543,842 of CM045767.1, read as the reverse complement.
CACTGTTTATATATATATGTAGGTTCTCAGCAGCCAGACCGGAGCTAGGAGCGTGGGTTGGTCCCCAGTTTTGTCAAGCCAGCCTATGTGCCTCACTGCGAGGTTCCGAGTCGCCATGCTATGGCTTGGGGTGTTTTTATTGTCCCCACCGGTCTCCTCACTGTTTTGTACTTTTGTATAGACTGTTTTATTGTACCGTTATCGAGGGATTAGGTTCCCGAACTGACTGTTTGTAAATGATTGTATAGATCGTACTGTTTTGAACTGTATGAATGCATAAAAATGTTTTTGGCATACAGATTTTCACAGCTCAATGGACACTAGTTATTTACTGTATTGGCTTCCGCCAGGCCCGTGACTGTTTGATCAGACATCGTTTCAAAGAGCCTTGATCTCGGATTCTTGGCGATTCTGATTGCTAAACCCATAGGGCCGGGTTTGGGTCGTGACATTTGGGCCGAGTAAAGCCTCTGGATTTAGAGCGCCCTTCGTGGATATCACGATTGGCCAAGATAAAAAAAAAAACCTCCGAATTCGGAGCCCCCTCCGTGCAGGTCACGTTTGGACCGAATAAAGACTCCAGATTCAAAGCGCCCTTCGTGGATATTGCGATTGGCCAAGATAAAAAAAGCCTCCGAATTCGGAGCCCCATCCGTACAGGTCATGTTTGGGCCAAATAAAGACTCTGGATTCAGAGCGCCCTTCGTGGATATCACGATTGGCGAAGATAAAAAAGCCTCCGAATTTGGAGCCCCCTCCGTACAGGTCACGTTTAGGCCGAATAAAGACTCCGGATTCGGAGCGCCTTTCGTAGATCTCATGATTGGCCAAGATAAAAAAAGCCTCCAAATTCGGAGCCCCATCCGTGCAAGTCACGTTTAGGCCTAATAAAGACTCCGGAGTCAGAGCGCCCTTCGTGGATCTCATGACTAGCCCAGATAAAAGCCATGGATTCGGTGCGCTTTTTGTGAATATTACGCTTAAAAAGCACACATAGTTGGTGAAGGTTGAAACACGCAAGCAGTTCAAATGAAGTGTTTCATTAAATTAACCAACTAGCTCAAAATGTATAAACATAAATTGAAACATGCAAACATTTAAAATAGGATGTTTTATTTAAATTAACCAATAAATATGTAATTTGCTTCCAATCTGTGTTGGGGCATTTACAATATCTAGTTTAAATTGGCACCTCCCTCATCATCGTTCTTCTTGACTTCGAAGGCCAAAAAAGAAAAATGATGACCCTGATATAGCGGTGACGCCGAATCAACACCTGTTGCCCGGAGAGCGTTCGAGGCTTGAAGTGCCTTGATCCACCCGTGCTTGAATCCACGATTCTTGCATCGGCAGACCTCCTTGGCGAGTTTTTCCCTGGTCTTGTCTATCCCTGGTCTTGTCTATCCCAACCTTTCGGTCATCGTAAAAGCCTTTTTCATAAGCCCTGGACTTTCAGTCTTAATTGTAAATATGCTAGCCGTATCTTGATCGGCAATCGCATGACTTATTAGCCACTAGGTCACCCTCTCCTCTACGATCAGGTTAGGGTGGCCGGCCGATTGTGACTCGACTGTCTTGACCTTTTTTAGTTCGCGCTCAGCCTTCTCCGCGTGAGCTTCTAAGCTTCGAATGCATTTGTCTTTCTGCTCTATATCCCGCCATGCGGCACGAAGACGCATGTCGATTTCATAGGCGGTGTACAGCCCCTTCACCACCCCATGAACGCCTTCCTGAAACACTTTGAAATCCTGTCGACCGACTATCGACTGCTGGACTTCAGGAGGAAAAATCTGTCGAGCGAACTTGACTGCCACATTTGGGTCACGAACGATTGAATCCGCTTCCGTTATCGGTTTATTCCCCATAAAAACTGCAAAACTCAACTAGCGCGATGTCGCATTAGATTCTCCTCCAGAGCGGGGTTGAGGGGATTTGCCCCGTTGCTGCTTTTCTCTCTTGGGTGCCCTACTTTGACAACGTGGGGACTGGTGTCTCTTTCGCTCCCTCGAAGTCCTATTGCCCGTACACATAGGTTCGCCACTTCGATTTATCTCTCCTTTCAGCTCCGCCAATGTCCTCCCCTCTCCTCTGCTGTTGAAGAATAGCCTGTTTGACATTCGCGCTTGTTTAACCTTCCTCAACAGACTAGTCTGAATTGTTGAGTCTGAGCACACTAATAGGACCTACGTGCACGAAGCACTCACCCCATTTATTCCTTATGAGTGCAGCACCCTTGAGGCGGTATCATTAATGCTGAACTTCAAAAGCCTTACTCCATGAACTAATTATTTTCGCCGTCCCAGTTCAAGTACTTACTGGGGCAAGGGTAGATTCATCAATCTATTCAGCAGAACTATTAGGGCTCAGCCGAATTTCTGTTGTGCCCTAGCAAATTCCTGAACTGCCGTTTTCAGCTTGTCCTGGTTCATTAACTTGCTGGGGCAAGGGCAGATTCATCAATCTATTCGGCAGAACTATCAGGGCTTAGCTGAATTTCCGTTATGCCCCAGCAAATTCCTGAACTGCCATTTTCAGTCTGCCTTGTGTAGACACCCCATTTTTGACCGTCCTCAAGACTTGGACGTCACCGTTTGAACACTCGGTGATTATCCATGTTTGTGTTCGTTTGGAGTTCCCGGAGGTCTCACGCTGGCTGACGAGGATCTCCGACTCGACTGCTTTGTGTCTCGGTTTTGCACCAAACACTTGTGTTTTGCCTTGGAAAGAGGGAATGGCTTATTAGCCATCACCACACACCACCGCCCTCCCTTTCATCACCGCCGCACATGTGTACCACCGCAATGTTTCTTAAAACAATGGCCGGCCAACACTATGTTTAGCCGACCGGCACTTTATTGTGCCGGTGACCCATTTTGGTGGCCGGCGTGCACCCTTTGAACCCCTGAGGCATGGTGCATGCCAGCTGTGCTAGCTGGAATACACCATCACTCATCCCCGTGCATGGGAGTGACCACTTTGCACCTTTGAACCCTCTAAGCTTCTAGAAGCTTGAACCTTTGGCCAAGCTTCTTGGAGAAGCTTGGCCAACTGTCTTAGCTTCTCCAAGAAGCCTAGACTCTTTTTCCCCTCTTGAACCTTTCTCTTTGCTTAGCCATTAAGTTATTTGGCTTTGTCTTGGCATATATAAGCACCCCTCCTCTCCCATTGAAAGGGGTTAGCCATTTTTGATCAAAAACCAGAGCTTGTGTCTCTATATAGCTACCATATATCTTCTCTCTCTAGACTTTCCCCCTCTCTCCTCTTGTGTGTGTGTTTTAGGGCCTAAAAGTGTGGTTTTACCTTACTTTTGCACCAATACACACACCATTACACTTTAGCTCGAGATTGAGAGGCTTGGAGGGTTGTTTGTTGAGTTTTTGGACCGGTTTTGATCAATAGAAGAGGGCTGTGCCACTTGTTCTTCAAGTGTTCTTCAAAGGAATTTTTTGCCGATCGGCAGTATAGAGTGCCGACCGGCACTATATGGGTGGCCGATAACCTTCTAAGCAGTCGATGGAAATTTTAGATGGCCGGTGGGCGTTTTCTCTAGCCGGTGGTGTGTAGCAGCATGCATAGAAGGTGTTCTGGGACTTTGGCAGATTTCAGAAAGGCAGGACAGTAAAAAAACAGAGGTAGCAGTGGAATGGTGTGGGTTTCCCGGGCGAGTCGGATCCGAGCATGCATCATTTGCGCATCCCGAGGCGGGGGGCTGTGACCTCCTTTCTTTTTGCATTTATTTACTAAGTAATTAGAAATTTTGTAATAATTTATTTATTCATTATTTGGGACTGTATATTCTTTAAGTCCCTCCGAGCGAGGGCGAATTTGTAATAAGTGTGCGTGAGTGTGTGTATGTCTTCCAACCCCCATTTCTTTCTTCCTTTTTATTTGCCTGCTTACGATGGTAGATTAGGGCATATTTAAATTAGCATACAGTATGATAGCATGCGTGCATCCACACATTTGTCCTACATGCACCGGGCTCGGTACATAACGCTAACTGCATTGTATTTCAATTTCCAAATTGAATACTTGTTACTTGTAGCATTTCACATGCCATGCTTAGGATAGCCGAGCCTGTCTAGATTACACCACTGCTTGTGTTGCATTAGACACTTAACATGAACTAGGATCATGCATATGATTACTAACTGGTTTCTATTTTGGCTGGGAGTACTAGGTGAGTTTTTACGCTTTAGCATCTCGCATGCGTGTGAATGTTAACATGACAGTATGCTTACCATGCGGCTAGCTGCTTATGTGATATAACTGTTTGAATGCCTGTGGATGGAGGTCAAATTGCTTAAATTGGGATAATGCATTAAAACTGAGAGTTTTAAGCCCACTAGATAGTGGCAAAACTATCTTTTCTAAAGCCCACTTGAGGGAGGCAAAACCTGCATTTTAGCCTACTTGAGAATAGCAAAACCTTTTCAAAACAAACATAAAATGTTTTATTCCAATTCAGGCAATTGGGTCTATACTTGTTTGCTGTGCGCATAACATAGTAATTCTAGGCTAATAACCGGAATAAGAACATGTAATGTTTTCAAAATCGGATATCACGGTTAGTAGAGGCCGGTTTTCGGACCGGGCGAAAGGGGGTGCTCATAGCTGACCTTCCCCAATCGTACCCAAGCTTCCGAGCCAAGACAACTTTGGTGATGACGGACACGTGGCCTTCGGCACCGAGTCAGGGTTTCCTAAATTTCCCATTTTAAAAAATATTTAGGTGGCGGCTCTGTATCTGGCAAAGCAGTCCATGTTTTGCACTTCTTTTCAAAAACCTGTTTTCTCAAACGATTTGCCAGAGTTGGACTCTTTGGTTCAGATTAAGAACCGTAAAACAAAAAAGGGGAGTCCGAACTGTAGCTGAGGTCCCTCGCGGGCTTGTTACAGTTTCTGGCGACTCTGCTGGGAATTCTCTACATCTATTACATACAATAAATGTATTTAGAAGATCTAGAAGAACATTAATTATTCTTGTAACAAGGTTAGTCTTTTTTTTTAAAAAACATTTGATAAAATTATATTTATTATTAGGTTGGAAAAGAGTGTTCAGGTTCGATCTGGAGGAGAGCATCAAATATCTAACCACTAGGCTAGATTTTGTAAAGAACACACAATTATTTTTTATTTTTTTGCCTACAAGAAGAAGAGAAATTCATTGATAAGAAGAAGAAAACGTAGAAGTCCGGTGCTCTCCGGCGATGTACTCTGCTCTTCGACCCTTCCGCCACATCGATATTCTCAACCTCGCCGAAAGCATCGCTCGATCAAATTCTCCCATCACATCAGGTTGATCGTCCAACCACCCAGTAACTTCTGCTGAATTTTCATAATCGAACCATGCGACTGCCGCATCCTCTGGGTCTTGGTCACTATAAAACTGGAGATCGGCAAGGTCCTCCCCCACAGCTGTTACACCATCTGTTTCCTATCCCAAACTATCCCCGTAAATCACACACAATTCTCCCTCTGTTGGCAATTCTACTCCAGGCCCATCTTGGCCGATTGATGAAATGTAGTCATCTGGACTATATGTCTTCTCAACATAATTCTCTGATTCCGCGGACTCTGGCTCAACCAACTGTTTCTCCTTTGGGATTTCCTCTCTCCTGTTCTCGGTGGTCACCACCGCTAGCTTGGGTTGGGTCATGGAGATGTCCATCATGCACCAATTGGTGCAATCGGGAAGAAACACCTCCGGTTTAGGCAAGTGGGTAGGCGTGATATAGATACTAGGGTCATAGGACACGGCCCCAGTATGGATGAAATTGAGTCTTTTGGGTGGTGGAGCTTGGTTATGTGTGGGGAGGGGGTTTGTAGTAACATTGGGCTTCTCGGGAGGCAAAATCACTTCGTTATCAATGAGATCTTGAATCTCATGACGAATAGCAAAGCAGATCGGTATCATGACCGTCTTTGTTGGTGAAATGCACAATACTTGGTGGGTTATGGGTAGGGGAGTTTTTTACGGTAGGGGCCTCGGCTTCAGGGCTTTTTTTGATCAAAACCCCCAGAGCCTTGGATAGGGGCATATAAAGTGGAGCGAAAGTTCTGGAGTTTCTGGGTGGGTATTTAGCTGTTTGCGGGTTGCTTCCGGACGCACCGGAGAATGGCGTAGCTACCGTACCTCTTGGTGGGGGGTTGGTGGTGACCATGCTTACTTCGGAGGCTCTTGTAGTAGTAGTGCTACTCGGGCCTGCATTAGTGTTACGGTTGAAGGTCCTTCAGGGTTGCTCCCGATCGTTATCAATCAAGCCTTGCTTCAAGGCATCTTCAATCTGCACCCCCATTTCATATAGGTCAGAAAAAGTAGGAAAGGGGAGTACTATCATCTTTTGCATCAACTTCGGTTGAAGATTGCGCACAATCATCCAAATCTGGTCTTTGTCCGTAGGCCTCAAGGTCATCATCGAAGCCTTGGCCCTCCATCTGGTTACGAACTCTAAAAAACTCTCCTTAAGCTCTTGCCTAGTTGTCTCGAGATCACGGGTCGTAATCTCAATCTGTGTATTGTATGAGTACTGCGCGATGAAGGCCTCAGCCATTTCGTCCTAATTCCTCTTAACATCATCTTCTAGCTTGGCATACCATATGGCCGCCACACCTGACAGGGTCCGGCCAAATAAAGACAACTTCTGAAGGCTACTGAGGCCCATTGGCCTTAGGACATCTAAAAACAGTCTTAAGTGCACCATGGGGTCCCCGGACCTGTCAAATCGATCAATATGAGGCATTTTGAATCTGTCGGGTAGCGTCACAGCTGCATCGGTGTATCTATCTTCAATGTCGGGGATGGTCTTGACCCCTTGGGATCTCTTGAACAGCTTTTCAAGCTTGCTTAACTTTAGTGCGGTGGGATCAGTCTCGAACTCAAAGGGAGAGTCCGGTAGGTTGGTGGGTGTTTTTGATAGCTGAGGTTGGATTTGAGGTAGGGTTGGAGGTGGGGGTGGTCTTGTAGGAAATTCTGTGTCATTCTGAACATTGGCTCTCTCCCCGAGGTTTGGAACTCCTGGTGGGAGAGGAACTTGATGCGAAGCAGATGCTCCGGTTTGCTGCTCTAGCCTGGCAATTGTCTCTGCCTGTTCCTTCACCAGTGTGGCCTGTTGCCTGGCGAATTCTGCCTGACGGACGGCATCCTACTGCATTGTTTTCATGCTCTCTTGGAGGTGGCACACCATCTCCTCCAAACTAGCCATACTATTCTGCTCTGGTCGAATTACCGGTATATATTCTCTCTCTGTTGGTGACACAGAATCCTGATCCCTACTGAACATAGGTGGGGTAGATAAGGCCCTCTGAATCGATCACTGCATCTTGATGTCCTCTGTCGTGACCTCCGCCTAATGTAGGGGTAGTGAGTAGTACACTGGTTGTCCGTCTACCAGATCCTCAGATCGATGGAGTCGACGACCTCTAGTCCAGAGTGCTTGGGGAGTATCTACTGGGTCAGAAGCAATCGTGCTCAACTACCTAGTAAAAAGGTAAATAAAGCGTATAAATAAACAGACAATTGGACAGCACAACGGCATAAAATAAACATACAACACACAGTTTAGACATTATAACACACTGCTAGTGAACTGGATACACTGTTCCTCAAATACTGATCCTTTGTTTACAATCATTGCCCCATGTCCGAATCTGTACCCACAGATCGATTCCCCAAAATCATTCTTGGTGCCCTCAGGCCGGATACCAAAACTTGCAAACTGATATGCGCATTCCCTGTAGAGATACACTCTAAAAGCACATAACATGTAAAAGAGAGCCAATACACCCCTATGTTGGGGTAGGGTTTCCCTGTCTTATTTTGTCGAGAGCTAGGGTTTCACTACACACGCAGCGGTTTCAAACAACCTATATCGGGTAAGCAACCTGTCCTAGTTTGGAATGGTCACTATGGATTTCGATATGCACTAGGTCGAATGGTCGAAAAGGGTGCCCCGGTAAAACCGGGGTTTGTGTTCCCATACTGGCAGAGCCCGCAACCGGTCAGCCTTATGGTCATGCCTTGACAAGTCAAGCCTCCAGCAAACCGCTCAGGAATAGCAGATGGCCAACACGGTATCTTAGACGCACCAATGCACATGCAATGCAAAGAGACATATAAATGGAGTCAAAACAGGATATCACGAGTTCGAGTCAAGCTCTCTAATTTTTCCCGAGATTGGAACATTTTGAGTGCGAAAATTATCGAACAGTCAGTTATGTCAGAACAGGCAAGTTTTGAAGATTCCGAGAGAATCAAGAAGGCGAAGGCCCATGTGGGAATTGAAACTACTGTGAGCACAGGAACCGAGAATGTTGCGGGCATGTGGATGGGAGTTCTTAGCGAAAATAGTCATACGGGCGGACGGTGTCTGTCACCACGGAATGGAATGGTGGGAAGATAAGGACTTATGTCTTGCCCTACGGATGAAGATTGGGGGAATAACCAACCTGATGACACCTAGTACCTTGGAGAGGTCGACCACATGACGCGGAGTGGGCGGTATTTCAAACCCCCACACTTAGATCAGCCAGAGGCCTCGGGGAAGGATAGAGAAGCTGAGAAGCAAAAGGAGAAGCAGCTTAAAGAGGAAGCCGTACTCAAACAGCTAAAAAAGATACAAGCAGACATCTCCATCTCTGGGATGCTCATGGCCTCACAGTACATAGGCAGTTGTCTTGGCGCCATGGATAAGGCCAAGCTCTCTATAGAGACTACACCAGAGCAACTGGTTGGGCTGGTTTTCCTGGGAGGAGGTTCCCCGACATTAACCTTTTCAGACAAAGAACTTCCGCCCGAGGGCACAAATCACAATAAACCTCTCTACATTTCCGTGGAATGTAGAGATAAGTGGATACCGGTGGTACTTGTTGATACCGGGTCTGCCATTAACGTCTGCCTAGCATGGACAGCATATGCGATTGGCTTGAAAATCGCAGATTTCGTACCAACAGCCCAGGTCATTTGGGTGTACAAAAATACAAGTAGAGAAGTAATGGGGACAGTTAAAGTTCAGACAAAGGTCGGGCCGGGGCAGCACGAGATAGATTTTCATGTCTTAGAAGTTCCTGTAACTTTCAATTTGCTTTTAGGGCGACCATGGCTGCATCAGGTGAAGGCAGTGTCATCTACTTTGCATCAAATGGTGAAATACCCCTATGGGAAGGGAGTAGCCATTGTCTTTGGAAATTCATCAATCCACCCACCACCGGAGATATCCACGCCTGTTCTAGAAATCGAGCATGGCATGGAGGATGTGTTCATATCAGGTTTTACCTTGGCTGAGGCTCAGGTCGTACAGAATATCATGGCTGCTAATGAAGGGATATATGTCAGCGCCCAAGCAGTGTATCTCATGAACAAGCTCCAATACATCCCCGGGATGGGATTAGGAAAGAGCGACGGTATTGCAAGATTGGGTCGGCGTGTCAAGACAACCCCCATACCTTCGGCCTGGGTTATCTGCCCACCAAGGAAGATTGGGTAAGGAAAGGAAAAGAGATGGCTGGAAGAGCCAAAGCAAAACAGACGGGGAAACCCTTTGAATTGATGCATCGGCCCATTCGGGGTACCCTAAACGGACGCTTCGTCCGGGAGGGGGAAGATTTTCCATTATGTGGTTTTCTAGAGCCGTGGTTGAACGCAGAGAAGAAGCGCGTGCCAGGGTTCAAAATTTTCTTTGACCTGCAGTTGCTTGGGGATGATGTTGCTGAAGAGTAGACAGACCCAACAGTTGAGGATGAGCTTAGCAAAGAATTAAAGTCTGCGGACACAGAGTCTTAAATAGGGGTAGCGCTGGCATGTCTACTTTCAGATCTTCTGATCGACCAATTGTGCTTAGGGGATAACTCCTCGGTGTCCATGATCAGAGATGAAACGGCTGCGGGCTTACCAGCAGCTATTTTGGATGCATCCATCGCACCCTCCCTCACCTGGCAATACGAGGAGGGGTTTTTGTCGAAAAGACGGGTCGTAGTGAGCCGAATTTGATTCCATCGAGTCTTGTGAATCTAATCGTGTTCCAAATTCGTCGAAGTTTGAGTCCAAGATTTTAAGGGTGATAACCCTGATGCCACAAATCTGTCGCCTGTGTCTTTTTTTTCTTTTGAGTCTGTTGTAACAGAAGAATTGGATGGTTCGGAAGTACATAATGAGAATGAGGTGAATGTAGTTTCCGAGTACTTTTCTGTGCCTTTGATTTATTGCTTAAATCAGGACTTTCAAAATTTTGATGAAAACGACGAGGACGAAATTCCTCCGGTATTGCAATGGCTAATTGAACAAGAGCAGGAGAGGTTTGTTAAACCCTTAATTGATGAAATCACTACCGTGAACATTGGTACTGAAAAGGACCCGCGGCTGGTCTAGATCGGGTCCACGTTGTCTTCGGGGGAACGCGAGCACTTAGTCGCTTTATTAAAAGATTTCAAAGATGTTTTCGTGTGGTCCTATGAAGACATGCCTGGAATCGATCCTGAGATTGTACAGCACCGGATCCCCCTTGACCCCGAGGCCTGACCTGTCAAACAGAAACTCATAAGGATCCGCCTTGATTGGGCCATTAAAATCAAGGAAGAGGTCACCAAGCAAATTGACGCAGGCTTCCTGCTGGTGTCCGAATACCCGACTTGGTTGGCCAACATTGTTCCAAAGATCAAGAAGGATGGCGTAATCCGGGTATGTGTGATTTCGTGGATTTGAACAGAGCTACCCAAAGGATGACTTTCCTTACCGCATATCGACGAGTTGGTAGATTTCACAATGGGCATGCTTTGCTTTCGTTTATGGATGGCTTCTCGGTTATAATCGATAGTAATGGCACCAAGATCGGAAAAGATCGCTTTTACCCCGTAAGTACATATTGCTACAGAGTGATGCCATTTGGGTCAAGAACGCCGGGCTACATATCAACGCGCAACCACAATATTACATGACATGATCCATAAAGAGGTCGAGGTGTACGTGGACGACATGATTGTCAAGTCCAAAGAAAGAGAGGGCCACTACATCGCCTTGCAAAATTTTTTCCAAAGGATCAGAGAATTTCTGCTATTTGAATCCTCAGAAGTGTACGTTTGGTGTTACAATGAAAAATGCCGATTTCGATTACACAAAGGGGCATCGAAGTCGATCCTTCCAAAATCAAGGCCATCTTAGAAATGCCACCACCAATGACTGAAAAGGAGGTGCGAGGCTTTCTGGGTAAAGTGCAATTCATAAGGCGGTTTTTGGTCTTCTGAAGAAAGGAAAGAAGTTCCAATGGGACGGCCGATGCCAAGCTGCATTTGAACAAATTAAAGAGTATCTACAGAATCCGCCCGTGTTGTCACCACCAAAGCCGGGGAAACCGTTGATATTGTATATGTCAGTAACCGAGACTACAATGGGCTACATGCTCGCACAAGAGTCAGAAGATAAAGTAGAAAGGGCCATCTACTATCTGAGCAAGAAGATGCTGGATTACGAGACCCGCTAGAGAAGGCTTGTTTGGCCTTAGTATGGGCTACCAGGAAGCTGCGGCACTACCTGTTAGCTCACTCTGTAATGTTGGTTTCACGACTCGATCCCATCAAATATCTTTTCGAGAAACCAGCACTTACGGGTAAGCTAGCTCGTTGGTCATTGCTGTTTCCGAATTTGATCTTAAGTATGTGACGCGAAGTCCGTAAAAAGGAGAGCGTAGCAGAGTTCCTTCCGACCACGGTTGAAGGGATGAAGCTCGAGTACCTATTCCCAAATAAAGCTATTCGCACATCGAAGATGAAACTTGACGATGTACTTTGACGGAGCGCCAAATTAATACTGGTATGAGATAGGAGTGTTCGATAGCACCGACGATTCCTCAGATCCCTTTAGCATTCAAGCTCCGGTTCAAAGTCTCGAACAATGAGGCGTAATATGAGGCATGTATTGTCGGTCTAGAAGTCGCCCTAGAACTAGGGCAAGACGATTGGACGTCATTGGGGACTCGAACCTTGTTGTGTCTCAGGCGAAAGGAGACTGGAAAGTCAAAGAGGAAAAGATGATAATTTACCACCAGACCTTGGATTTATTAATTCCTCGATTTGAGAAGTTAAAATTCACTCACCTAGTAAGAGAGAACAACAGGTTCGCAGATTCGTTAGCAACTCTATCTTTCATGATAGACATCCCATCTGGAGTCCGGATGCCCAAATATTATTGACCGTAATTTGCACCTTTTTACGAGTCAATCTCTGCCATAGATGAAGTGCAGGACAACAACCCCTGGTATTACGACATATGGAACTTCTTGGAAAAGGAGGCGTGCCCACTAGGGGCAAATGCCAAGGACAAAAGGGCAATCAGAAGAATGGTCGCTCAATTTATCATCCGTGGGGTAAATTGTACAAAAGAGGTCACCCGGGAATGCACAAGTTGTGTGTAGAAGTCAAGAGTCGGTTACCGATGGAGGCCATTCATGGAGGAGAATGTGGGGCACATATGAATGGGGTAATGCCGCACTAAGATCCTCGCAGGCTACTCTTGGTCTACCATGGAAGAGGATTGTATCGGCTTTGTTCGGCGATGCCACAAATGCCAGATCCATGCAAACCGCATGAACATCCCGCCAAAAGCCACAACATGACGTCGCCATGGCCATTTTCAGTTTGGGGAATTGATGTGATTGGGGCTGTTACCTCAAAGGGGTCGAATGGGCATGAGTTTATCTTGGTAGCAATAGATTACTTTACGAAATGGGTCGAGGCCCAATCTTATGCGGTGCTAAAGGCTTCGCATGTCGCAAAGTTTATCAGAAACAACATTATCTGCCCTTTTGGAGTCTCAAACGAGATCATTTCAGACAATGGTTCCCACTTCAAGAAAGAGGTGATTGATTTGTTGGAGAAATACAATGTGGCTTTTCATAAGTCGTCCACATATCAGCCGCAGACCAACGGACCAGTTGAGGCCGCCAACAAGAACATCAAACACATATTGCAGAAGATGGTGGAAACCTACCGGGATTGGCCAGATAAGTTGCCGTTTGCTCTGTGGGGCTATCGAACTTCAATTAGAACTTCTACCGGGGCGACGCCATATTCCTTGGTTTATGGGAGGGAGGCCGTTCTACCCATAGAGATTGAGGTTCCGTCTTTACGAGTATTGGCTGAGTGTCAAATAGCCGAGGCAGATTGGCAGCAGAGCAGATTCGAGGAACTCATGCTTTTTGATGAAGGGAGATTAAAAGCACTATACCATGTCCAAGGATATCAACGCAGAATTGCCCGGGCTTTTAACAAGAAGGTTAAGTCCAGGAATTTGAAGGAAGGAGATTTGGTACTCAAAGACAACCGAGCTCCCATCCTCGACCCAAGGGACAAGTTCAGACCCAATTGGACCGGTCCCTATATCATCAAGTCTATCTGGTCAGGTGGAGCTGTGGTTTTGATGGACCTAGATGGCCTAGAGTTCTCCCAACCGATCAACATGGACAAGTTGAAGAAATATTACCCCTGAGAGGCTCAGGCCGAAACCCGAAGGGCGACCTAGGCAAAATTGAGCACAAAAATTAGAAAAATATGAAAACCGAGCTCGAAGGTTGAAAACCCGCAAAGGGCGGCCTTGGCAAAAGTTAGAGCGCAAAAGGAGAGTGAAAATACTCGAGTGAACCTAGGCCTGAACTACGTAAGGCTTGATTCCCATCTTTGGGATACGTAGGCAGCTTCGTCCTGAAGTTCAGCCATAAACTTTTCCCCGATCAACTTTGTCCATTTGATCATCTTGGTCATCTCTGTCCATCAGCATTTATCGCAATCTCCGGTATAGTGCCATTCAGACTAGGGGCAACTTTCCATTGCTGTACAGTGTCGCGGTACCGTTCAAACAAGGGGCAACTTTCTAGTTGCTAGGATCCGTGGTTGTGCGTCTCAATGACAGATCTTAGGCATGTCCAGTTCTGATCCATATCGAAAATAGTTTTGAAAAGTTTTAATAAAGATGACTTTGTTCAAATAAATCTTTTTACAACTAAGACCATTTCTGGACCGAAACAGAAAATTTTTAGTACCACAACCTTCAATTTCATTGATTTCAATACAGAGTTCTCTTGCTCTTACATACGATTAAAGTTGCTTTTTATTACACTCACAAAGAAAACTTGAAAGTACTAATAAAGCAATAAATCCGGGGCACAGTTAAGTCATGTGCTCCTGCGCCCCCTCCCACAGCTGGTCGAAGCCTCTGATGCCAAAATGGGCCCATCTTGTGCCTCTTCATTAAGCCAATCCAAGCACTCATCAGACAAAGTGCAGCTGAAGGTGGGAGCGGGAGCTAGGAGTTCTCTCGTCCTCCATGTTGTGGCATATCGGGCCACCAGGCGCCGATCGAATGTAGCCGGGTACTCTATCCCTTCCGGCGGGCAAGTCTGATCATGACCGAACTGGCGCAGGATACGGAACGAAAAGTAGAAGACACAGTGAGTCAAGCCAATCAATTAGATCCCGGGTTGACGGGTCATGCTGTAGCTCATTACCGGGAGATTGAGCCAAGGGCATCGCCAAGCAATGCGGTCTGCGGACAAGCTGCACATCCATTTGAACCACAAACCCTCATCAAGGGCATCAACTAGGCGCTGCCGAAAGAAGTTGCCTCGAGCTGAATAAGCTGGGCAAGAGTCCACAACCTGCAGTTTATCCATCAACCATACCTGGAGACGGACGAAAAATGAGAGAATAAAGAATAGAGAGATGTACGATGAGAGAAAAAGTGAGAAAAGGGTTTTGTGAGGAAAACCGAGCGTGAGGGCCGAGTGATGTGAGCAAACATATATGTGAGGTTGGGAGGGAAACATTACCTGCAGTAATAGTGGACTCCCTACTAATCTGGTCGTCTCTCGACGATAAAAGGCGTCTAAGCCCAGCAACATCTCAGCCAGAATCATGGCGATGCAGCTTTTGCCCTCCTTCAAGCCTTGGGCAACCTCAATCAACCAGACACTAGACCCTCCGGAACCTGAGACAAACAGAAAATGAGATAGCATGCACAAACAGAGGACGTGTCGCCGGAAGCCTTGCCAGTGATGGTCACCGCGACACCGGTCTCTCGTAAAAAAAGAGAACCAAGCTCGGAACATCCAGCATCCCATCACAAATCAGAGAACGAGCATCGGGTACTGAGAGCCCACACATTTGCCCTAAGACTTGGGCATGGCCAAAACAAAGTTGGGGCAAAATTTCTTCATCACGCTCAGTTTCCATTAAAGCTTGGAAATCTTCGAAGGAAGGACACACCTCTTGCCCGCTAAAGTTGAAGACGTGTGTCACCGGATTCCAAAACCTTGCCGCGGCATGAAGAAATGGAAAATGCAGCGGGGTACGACGCAAAGTGAATAGTGCGTTTATGAGGCCAAGGCTCAATCAAATTTTCCGAGCCATCCAAGTTGTTAATCCAAGTTCGAGATTTTGGGCAAGGAATTCTTCCATTTGGAGTAATCGAGTGGAAATGAAGAAAACTACGCCGGGTCTTTTGTAGGAGATAAGGTTGAATGGAGGATGTGTCGATTCTCAGCTTCCTCCCATTCTTGGCCGACCGGCCAAATAGATTGCCGACCGGCCAAATATATTGCCGACCGGCCATCTGTTTTGGCCGATGGATCATTTTTTCGGCCGATGGCCTTTTCTCACGGCCGGTGGACTTTTAGCTGGGCCGGTGGTTCTCCCCCTTGTCCCCTGTGCTTTCCATGCTAAGGATTGGAGAATCCCACCACCCTCTAATACCCTCCAGTGATCAATTCTCACGAGGACGTGCCCATTTGCTTATCGAGTTGTTGTGTATTTGCTTATCGAGTTGTATTTCACTCTCTTTAAGTCTTTGCGCCATTTATCGAGTTGTACTTGCACCTGGATGAAACGAGATCCTTTGCTTTGCTTAGACCATCTCCAACGGTGAACCAAACCCAGCATCAAATTCAAATTTTGATGAAAAGGCACTTTTTGGTGCTCCAACCGTTGCACCAAATTGATATCAGATTGAGAATTCAGCAAAAAAAAGTATCAAACTGAGAACAAGCTATAGCTTTCACCAAATCACTGTTACTGACCGTTGAAAGAGATACACCGGTCAACCAACCGGTTGCCCGGCCGGTTGACCAACCGGTCGACCGGTTCTCGTGCAAAAATGGAAGGTTCAAACCGGTCAAGAAGTTCAAACAGATTATAAAAAAAAAAATTTGTCTTACTGGTTGACCGGCCGGTCGACCGGCCGGTCAACCACTCGGTCACCCACCTGCAAACCCACCTGCAAACACAATTTGAATTGGGTCACCCACCTGCTTTATACGTGGAACATCTGCAAAAATGAGGACCAGATTTGTTCACAAACTGATTGGTGAGGAATTATCTTCATTTCTGTTAACAAACTGATTATCTTCACAAACTGATTTGTTCACAAATTGATTGGTGAGCAAAAATGAGGACCAGCTTTGTTCAAAAATGATCTAACAAAAATGAGGAATTATCTTCACAAACCCGGTCGACCCTTCTTATCATCATCATCATTTCTGTTAACGTTGTAATTAATCTCAAGAGGGTTCACCCTAGGTCCTACCCAAATTTGTTTTTCATGTTCCGACATTGCTCAGCATTGTTGTTCATTTGTTGCTTCATCCCTTCAAACTGATTGGTGAGCTCGTTGTTTTTCGCAAGAAGTTTGTGGTATTTGGTTTCCATCTCTTTCATGCTGGTGTTCTGTTGTTGAATTTTCTCTGCCATTTGTTTCCTTTTGATGAAAAGGAAAATAGTGATTTTTTTACTCAAATTTGATGCTTCCCTTTTGATGCTCCGTTGGAGCAAGCCGTATCAAATTGGGAAAATAGTGATTTTTTTACTCAAATCTGATGAAACATTAGCTGAACCGTTGGAGATGCTCTTATCGAGTTGTAATTGGTTCACTACCTGATTATTACGATGCGATGCTTCATTTTCAAAATACAGTGTCAATTTGATTCACATTGTTATGTGATGCCTTGCGATGCGATGCATAGAACGTGCAAATGCAACACCTTTTGAACAAATAGCTGTTTCATTTCCGTTATGAATTTCTAAAAAAAAAGAGAAGAAGAAAAATATGCGATTTCAAAAAAATAGAACCTGTCTGAGGCAATACAATATGCTTAAACTCCTAATAAAAAGGAAAGTAAAGCAGGAAAATAACAGGGTAGCAGGGTACCGGAATGGATACCAGTAACCTCCCCTCGCGGTCATTGCACCTTTCGCGCCCTTGTTCGGGTCAATTGTGTGGTTTGGCACCTTCGTCACTCAAGGCAATACAAGAAAATGCACTGTCAGAATGCAAGTGGACCTTCGAGTTGACCTCAGGCCATGACTTTTGTGAGCAATGCTTGGTACATGCGAAGGATGCTCCTTCCCGTATCCTTTTATATCTTGTGGATTCCATAAATCATATCACTCATACTGTGTCGCAGTACGTTGCATTTCTGCATCATGCTCTACCATGTTCAAATTCAAGTTCCGTCTTTATACACATTGCGTGCATGCGTGCATTGCTTTACTTATATGTGTTCAAGTTCCTTCTTTATACACATTGCGTGCATGCGTGCATTGCTTTACTTATATGTGTTCAAGTTCCTTTTTATACACATTGCGTGCATGCGTGCATTGCTTTACTTATATGTGTTCAAGTTCCTTTATATACACATTGCGTGCATGCGTGCATTGCTTTACTTATATGTGTTCAAGTTCCGTCTTTATACACATTGCGTGCATACGTGCATTGCTTTACTTATATGTGTTCAAGTTCCTTCTTTATACACATTACGTGCATGCGTGCATTGCTTTACTTATATGTGTTCAAGTTCCTTTATATACACATTGCGTGCATGCGTGCATTGCTTTACTTGTATGTGTTCAAGTTCCTTTATATACACATTGCGTGCATGCGTGCATTGCTTTACTTATATGTGTTCAAGTTTCTTCTTTATACACATTGCGTGCATGCGTGCATTGATTTACTTATATGTGTTCAAGCTCCCTTTATATACACATTGCTTGCATGCGTGCATTGCTTTACTCACATGTGTTCAATCCCACTATCTTGCTATACACATTGCATGCGTTGCCACGCACTTTCGACTGCATTGTCATGCATGTTGCTAACGATATTGTACCTGTTAAGTTTGTTTTCTTTTCAGGCACGATATTGTATGTACGGTTCATTTGAGGCCGGTGTAACCGGACGAGCCGCACAGGTATTGTATCCTCCGAGTGAGACGTATTGAGAATTGCATAATTCTCTTACATCCTTTCTGCATTGTAGTGTAGTCTGGTGTATGCTAGCTTAAAACTGTTGCATGTGTGCTTCATGCCTTTCTTGGCATTATCATAACTTATGCTCGGCTTCTTGCATTTTCAGTTGCATTTTGCCCTGCGCAAGATACCTTGTTTGTCTTGTATGTTTGTCCAAGTCTTGACCTTGTCAAAATGGGTCGCTCGGCTTTGACATTCACTCCCATCATTGTTATGACTTTCAAGTTCTCAAAGAGGCAAATCAGAGGCACCCCATTTTTGACCGTCCTCAAGACTTGGACGTCACCGTTTGAACACTCGGTGATTATCCATGTTTGTGTTCGTTTGGAGTTCCCGGAGGTCTCGGCTACGCGCCCTGCCTTAGGATCTCCGAACTTGACCGTTTTGTGTCTGGTTTTGCACCAAACACTTGTGTTTTGCCTTGGAAGGGCAGGGAATGGCTTATTAGCGATCCCCACACACCACGGGCCCTCCCCTTTCATCACCGGCCGCATATGTGTACCACCGGCAATGTTTTCTTAAAAACAATGGCCGACCGGCACTATGTTTAGCCGACCGGCACTTTATTGTGCCGGTGACCCATTTTGGTGGCCGGCGCGCACCCTTTGAACCCCTGAGGCATGGTGCATGCCAGCTGTGCCAGCTGGAATACACCATCACTCATCTCCGTGCATAGGAGTGACCACTTTGCACCTTTGAACCCTCTAAGCTTCTAGAAGCTTGAACCTTTGGCCAAGCTGTCTTAGCTTCTCCAAGAAGCCTAGACTCTTTTGGCCCCCTTGAACCTTTCTCTTTGCTTAGCCATTAAGTTATTTGGCTTTGTCTTGGCCTATATAAGCACCCCTCCTCTCCCATTGAGAGGGGTTAGCCATTTTTGATAAAAAACCAGAGCTTGTGTCTCTATATAGCTGCCATATATCTTCTCTCTCTAGACTTTCCCCCTCTCTTCTCTTGTGTGTGTGTTTTAGGGCCTAAAAGTGTGGTTTTACCTTACTTTTGCACCAATACACACACCATTACACTTTAGCTCGAGATTGGGAGGCTTGGAGGGTTGTTTGTTGAGTTTTTGGACCGGTTTTGATCAATAGAAGAGGGCTGTGCCACCTGTTCTTCAAGTGTTCTTCAAAGGAATTTTCTGATCGGCGATGGAGATCTTGACGGCACTATATGGTGGCCGATAACCTTCTAATAGATGGAAATTTTAGATGGCCGGTGGGCGTTTCCTCTAGCCGGTGGTGTGCAGCAGCATGCATAGAAGGTGTTCTGGGACTTTGGCAGATTTTAGAAAGGCAGGACAGTAAAAAAACAGAGGCAGCAGTGGTATGGTGCGGGTTTCCCGAGCGAGTCGGATCCGAGCATGCATCATTCGCGCATCCCGAGGCGGAGGGCTGTGACCTCCTTTCTTTTTGCATTTATTTACTAAGTAATTAGAAATTTTGTAATAATTTATTTATTCATTATTTGGGACTGTATATTCTTTTAGTCCCTCCGAGCGAGGGCGAATTTGTAATAAGTGTGCGTGAGTGTGTGTATGTCTTCCAACCCCCATTTCTTTCTTCCTTTTTATTTGCCTGCTTACGATGGTAGATTAGGGCATATTTAAATTAGCATACAGTATGATAGCATGCGTGCATCCACACATTATTTGGGACTGTATATTCTTTTAGTCCCTCCGAGCGAGGGCGAATTTGTAATAAGTGTGCGTGAGTGTGTGTATGTCTTCCAACCCCCATTTCTTTCTTCCTTTTTATTTGCCTGCTTACGATGGTAGATTAGGGCATATTTAAATTAGCATACAGTATGATAGCATGCGTGCATCCACACATTTGTCCTACATGCACTGCTCTGTACATAACGCTAACTGCATTGTATTTCAATTTCCAAATTGAATACTTGTTACTTGTAGCATTTCACATGCCATGCTTAGGATAGCCGAGCCTGTCTAGATTACACCACTGCTTGTGCTGCATTAGACACTTAACATGAACTAGGATCATGCATATGATTACTAACTGATTTCTATTTTGGCTGGGAGTACTAGGTGAGTTTTTACGCTTTAGCATCTCGCATGTGTGTGAATGTTAACATGACAGTATGCTTACCATGCGGCTAGCTGCTTATGTGATATAACTGTTTGAATGCCTGTGGATGGAGGTCAAATTGCTTAAATTGGGATAATGCATTAAAACTGAGAGTTTTAAGCCCACTAGATAGTGGCAAAACTATCTTTTCTAAAGCCCACTTGAGGGTGGCAAAACCTACATTTTAGCTTACTTGAGAGTAGCAAAACCTTTTCAAAACAAACATAAAATGTTTTATTCCAATTCAGGCAATTGGGTCTATACTTGTTTGCTGTGCGCATAACATAGTAATTCTAGGCTAATAACCGGAATAAGAACATGTAATGTTTTCAAAATCGGATATCACGGTTAGTAGAGGCCGGTTTTCGGACCGGGCGAAAGGGGGTGCTCATTGCTGACCTTCTCCAATCGTACCCAAGCTCCCGAGCCAAGACAACTTTGGTGATGACGGACACGTGGCCTTCGGCACCGAGTCAGGGTTTCCTAAATTTTCCATTTTAAAAAATATTTAGGTGGCGACTCTGTATCTGGCAAAGCAGTCCATGTTTGGCACTTCTTTTTAAAAACCTGTTTTCTCAAACGATTTGCCAGAGTTGGACTCTTTGGTTCAGATTAAGAACCATAAAACAAAAAAGGGGAGTCCGAACTGT
Organism: Camellia lanceoleosa; assembly: GCA_025200525.1. Lineage (NCBI taxonomy): Eukaryota > Viridiplantae > Streptophyta > Magnoliopsida > Ericales > Theaceae > Camellia > Camellia lanceoleosa. The sequence continues at coordinate 35,522,829 of CM045767.1, read as the reverse complement.
AGCCGAGGTCCCTCGCGGACTTGTTACACCTTGGTTCATTAACTTGCTAGGCCAATGGTAGATTCATCAATCTATAAGGTAAAACTATCAAGGCTCAGCCGAATTTCTGTTGTGCCCCAGCAAATTCCTGAACTGCCGTTTTTTTTAGTTCAAGTACTTGTTGGGCCAAGGGCAAATTCTTCAATCTATTCGGCATAACTATCAAGGCTCAAATTAATTTTCACAGGCCCCAACAAATTCCTAAACCGCTGCCAAATCCGCTAGTTCATTAACTTATCATGTAATGGTATATTCCCTAATATATTTGGCTAAGTCAAAGACTTGGATGCTTATTTTTAATTCGGCATCTTGTCTCATTCATTTCATGATTTTACATCTTAATGGGCTCCTAACAAGCACATTCATTGAGCACAAAAGGCAAGAATAATTTCCATTCATAAGTTGAGCGCAAATAGCAAAAATAATTTTCATTCGTAAATTGAGCACAAATAGAATTCATTTTACAAATGAAAACTACCCTATATCAGCTTTTCAAAAAAATGGACAATCAAAAACAAAAACCTAATGCATATAGCAAAATCTACATATGCTTAATACCAAAAGCAAAAGGGAAAATATTCAACTGTCTTCGGGGTCAAACTCAAACGGCACAACGTCTACTTGCTCGTACAGAATCGGCTATTCTGATACCACGTTAGCGGCAGCCAAGGCTTTGAGCCAGCCATGTTTAAACCCCCTATTTTTGAATTTTGGCACTTCTTCGACGTAGTCCGCCAAGGCCGCACTCTTACCAGCCTGGAATGACTTGGAAAGTGCAGACTCGGCGTTTGCCTTTGCCTGCTTCAACTCTTCCAGCTTGGCCTTCAGCTTGGCAATCATCTCATTGGCCAGTCTGAGCGCTTCTTCATTCGCTTTCGCCTTTTCCTTAGCGGCCACTTTCAGTTTGACGGTAGTCCTGGCCTCATTTGCTTCTGCATCGGCCTTAGCTCTTTTCGCCGCCACTTTCGCGGCCTTAGACTCGGCTCGGAGAGAGGCCTTAGTTGTTTTTCCCTTCTTATTTTTCAACTCGGTTGTAAGAAAGCCGATCTGTTCGATTACGTCGTGTTGGCGACGTCCAATCTCGGCTATCCTTCCCGTTGCCTGGAAAAGAAAGGATCAGTGGGCTTATATAGAAACACTCATGTTTAGCCTTGCAAAACTGTAAAGGACAACGTACCAATATCGCCGATTGAGCGGCTACCGCGATTGCCAGCAGATTGGCTGATGTGTCGTTTAACACACCAAAATATAATCACTAAACTATACCAAATTCAATTAGAATAATGGTAAGTCCAGGTATCGATCCACAGGGACTATTGTGAAATTAAACTAATTTAATTGTTAAATTCCTAAATTAATTTTGATAAAAAGATTGAATGTTTATAACCTAATTTAAAAACGAATAAATTAAACTAAGGAATTAAATTATCAATTATAAATGAAATTGGGTTTACTGAATTTGGGAAAAATCCTAGGGTAGAGAATTCACCACTAACCACATAATTAGGGTTTCCAATTGAAATCAATTATGCTATGGTTTGAACGGATTAATGCTTCGCAACTACATGCTCAAAGCATTTAACAAGAAGATCATCACATTCAATGTACGAGCACGAACCATCTCAAGTAATACGAACCGTTCACTCTAAACTAAGGTAGTGATACGACTCGTTCCTCGTAGTATGGTTCGTCCCATACCTTGAATGTGAAGGAAAAGAAAACAATTGTATGGATAACATTTAACAATCACAGAAAGTCAAATATTCAAAAGAATAATGGAAATTATATATAAAGAATTTCTAAAACACCATACAATGGTTCAAACCCTTACATAATATAAAATTAAAAAGAAAAACCTATTACATGGCTAGGGTTTCTTCAAAACCCTAGAAAAGATGACTAGCCACTCATGGAGGAGTGGAAAGAGGAAATCTTGAAGCTTTTGCTTTCCTTCTCCTTTTCAAACCCTAGCCTCCCTCCTTAGGTTAAAACAGTTTCAGAACCCTAGAAAAGCCTTTTCCTTTTCCTTTTATACTTCTACTCACTTCCAATCAGGTTTAAAACATCAGTTTGACTTTTCCAGAAAAAAGTCAACTCTGTCCAAATTTGGTCTTTTTGCCCATTTTATGCTCCGACGATGTACAACCTGATTGACATTTAACACACATAAATTATACGGTTTGACCAGCAAGTGAAGTTAAGAGATTGTAATTAACGGCCTCAATGATGTACATTTCGGCCTTAATCACATCCCTCAACTTACTACTTGCTAGTCCTCAACCAAGTAAAATAAAATAAAATTAAACAAAATCTATCTATTTCCTCTTTTGTGGGAAAAACGGTTGCATTTAGCATATGCAACAAGCCTTTAAACCACAAGGTTACCCCAAGTGGACGAGTAAAGTCTCGTGAGGGTTTCCAGAAATGATACCCACAAACATTAACATATTCACATATACTTAATAACAAATGACCACACTACTCCACCTAACAATCAACTTATGTGCCACTACAGTGTGATATTGAGACACGATGAGTCATTAAAGACACAGTGGACAAGCATGAAGGGGCCTATTGAGTCAAAACCACAATTCAGTTAATACAAAAGTAAAGTTCCCTATACTTGTGCATGTTAGTAGACAAGTCATGAGTACCCTCAGTGTAAAGTGCAATCTCCATATTAGTTAACTATCCACTATAATAGCCCAGTGTAACTCACAATAACACCCAACATATACAGAAAAACTAACTTGTTGCAGCCAAGATTCCCAAAAGTAGTTTTTTTTTTTTTTAATGACTGTGCAATGTTTTGATCCATTAAGCTTTCTAATCAACTCATGTAACAAGCATTGGGCCAATGACTCCCAAACTAGACGATTTTAGGGCGCTAGGTGTAAAGACGCCCCTACGGGCTTAATAACTCGAGTTGAAAAGGCTACGAATCCGAATAAGTCATTCTTCTTATTTTTCCTTAACTGTGCAATGTCCAAGTCCCTTAAGCTTTCTAATTAACCTATGTAGCAAGTTTTAGGCCAATGACTCCCAAACCAGACGGTTTTAGGGCATTAGGTGTAAAGACACCCCTACGAGCTTAATAACTCGAGTTAAAAAGGCTACGAACCCAAACTAGTCAAGTGTTTTTTTTTTTTTAGAATCTTGGCTCCTCATTTATTCTTTTCTGCAACTCTAGCTATTATCAATGATGTACGCCAGGGATTATAATAAAAAGATCACCGCTATGATAGTGTGTTAATATGAAATAAGGCATACTCATGACAAGTGTACTAAAACCACAAACACAGACAACTCTCCTTGTGCAAACATCGCATGCAAGTATCTACCCAATAAACCCTTTTCATACAAGTCTACTATGCTCTCCAATTAACATATGCAAACATCATCACACTACTAGCAAAAAGTCACGTCAGGTGAAGTAATATAATCAAGTGAAACAGGTATAAGCATGAATTATGGGCCAAATAGGAATGCACAAAAGAAAATATAACCCTCATCTCCCAACTTGAATATAGCATTGTCCTCAATGGAAAAGTAAAGAAAAAGGAGAGAATATTACCAGAATTGTAGGTGCACATCCAGGTAGGCAGAGAGTAACATATATACACTTGCCCTTTTTTTTTTTTTTTTTTTTGAAGAAAAGAAAAAATTAAAAAGGAAAATAAAAAGAAAAAGAAAAAGAAAAGAGACAAAGGAATATACAGGTGGGGACTACGGGGAAGCCGGTGGTGGTGGTGGCGGGAAGTGCTGGGCGAACAAAGCTTGCATCATAGAGCGCGTCTCAAAGGCGTCATCATGAATCCGTTGCTGGTGGGCGAGCAGCTGGTCGAAGGTCGCCCGAGAATAGTCGCAATGCGCCTGAAAATCCGTGCGCAACTCCATGAGACTCTGGTGATGATCACGAAGAGTACTGTGGACCTGATCCACAGAGTGCTGAAGCTGTAAGTACTCCTCGCGAGTCATGTAGGGAGGGTCCCCTTGGGGAGGCACGGGGGGAACAGGATGAGCTGGGTGGTCTACAGGATCCTGAGCCTCATCAACTAGGGCACCAACCGCCTGCGGGATACGAGATATGCTATGCTGCCATTCCCGCTGGCCGAAAGTCGGATACCCTCTATCAATCTCCTCATCCTCAGCAATGTGGAGGTGGTTCAGCTGAAACAAGAGGGTCAGCAGATTGGCAAATGGTAGTGGCCAAGTTAGGTTTTGCATAGGATCAGGCTGAACTGCCTCTCGTAGAAATTTCTACAAGTGCATGAAGATGGTACGCCGGACCTGAGATAGCCATATCGATACCCGTAGAACCCGAACAAACTCCAATCGCCGCCACCGATGCCCAAGTGGAAGGACATTCTTATGGACCACGGAATCCAGAATAGCAAGCGGCTAGGTAGCTTGTTCACCGTAAGCATGTGAAACCGAGATCACCATGGGCCCCTGAAGTATTGCCGATGAGGCTATGAATGGGCTGCCGATCCTCAACTTCCGGGAAGAGCTGATATTCTGGCTTGGAGAAAAACCCTAACACTGTGGCAATCATGGATGAGGTGATGTGGACAGCCTGACCATCAATGTTAGAGAGCACCATCGGTGGGTGACTCATATAGGTTCTGGTAGAAGAGTCGTACCAGACGAGGATAAGTTGGTGCTGTGACAGAGCAAATGCCCAACTGTTGCCGGAGTCGGAGCTGCTCAACGGCCCAAGTAGTGTCTGCCTCACCCTGAAAAAATTGCAGATTGAACTGTGTAAGCTTGTGAAGAGGGCGTGAAGCCCACTCTGGCCGGGGTAAGTCACCCAGTGGTGGTGGCGAGGATGGTGGTGACGGTGACGGTGGCGGTGGTGGCACTGAAGAGGTGGAACCTCTGGCCTTCTTGGAGGCTCGAGAAACACGGCGACTCATATCCTGCACACACCAAAAGCAAAGAGACACAAACCCGTGGAACCAATTATGAGAATAAAATAATATATGAAAACACAAGTTTGCCCACTTAGGTACCACATGCAATTCCCACAAATTTTTTTTTTTTTGAAAATATAAACGAAAATAATTAAATACATGAATAAAAATGACATTAAATTAAATTAACTAAACTATAAAATAAACTAAACTAAACTATAAAAGAACTAAACTACAAAAAAAAAAAAAAACTAAAGTATAGAATAAAACAACCAAAGCTAACCCTTTTTTTAAAAAAAATAAAAAATAAAAAATAAAATAAAATAAAAATAAAAATAAAAAACTAAACTACTTAATAATTAAAAGAACAATTACATCATAGAATAAAAAAAAATAAAAATAACATCACTAACTAAACAAATAAAAGTAAAAATAAAAATAAAACCCAAACAAGTCACAAATTAATTAAACTAACCAGAATCAGTAACAAACAATTTAAACTAAACAAATAGAGGAAATAAAAATAAACTAAATTAGGATTAGTATTAGCACCATGATTTCTGAGTTTTTTTTTTTTTTTTGAAATTCAAGACGTCAAGTCAAGGCTTTCATCTTCTCCAGAAGATGGTCGTTCGTGTTTTTTTTTTTTTTATTTTTTTTATTTTTTTCAATAAAACAAACTAAGTAAACAGCATTCTACAACTCAGGAAAAACACATAAAATTAAAACAAAACATAACAAAAAAGAAAGAATGAACACTAAAAGTTAAAAACAAAATAAAGCACTTATGAAATTTTTTTTTTTTTTGGATGAACTATAGATCAACAATACACAAAAATAAAAATAAAAACTCTACAAATTAATCCTACATCCACAAATCTACAAAAAAAAAAAAAGAAAAAAAGAAAAGAAATTACCTTGAAAAAGTGACGAAAAGAAGAGAAAAAAAAATTAGAGGTCCGCCGGAAAAAATGGTGGTCGCCGGAGATTCGACGGACGGCAAGGAAATAGGACGCCGACGGTGAGATGGTGGTGGTGAGGAAGAAGAAAGAAGGAGAAAAGGGAAGAAGAAGAAGAAGGAAGAAAAAGAAGAAGGTGGAATATAGTGGGTTTGTGTGGGGTTGAGAAAGAGAGATAAGGTAGAGAGAGAGAAATCTGAGATGGATTCAGATTGGGAGTGTGTGTGTTTGGTAGATAAGGTTTGCCTATTTTTATTTTATTTTATTTTAACTATTTTTTTTACGAAAATAGAAAATAGGAAAAATAATAATAATAATAACAATAATAATAAAAATAATAATAAAACGAAATTTTTTATATATATAAAAAAAATTATAAATAAAATAATTGTATATATTATGTATTTTTAAAATTTATTTATGCATTTATTTAAAAATTATTTACTTAAATAAATTAAAAATGAAATTAAAAAAAATAAAAAAATAAAAAATAAAACCAAACCAAACCTTTTTTTATTTTATTTTATTTTATTTTGAAGAAAATCCCGCACATGGCCGCACTTGGCCACGCTCATGCTTTTAAAGCATAGTGATGGCTCACAAATTTGCACTTTCCACGCACTTTCAAGGATCACGCATGCGATTTGCCCTCCATGCTTTTTTTTTTTTTTTTTTTGTTTTTTTTTTTAATAAGAACAACACAGAGATTTTTTTAAATTAACTTGAACAAGTATAACAACTATATATATATATATTTTTAACAAGTGCAACACAAATATATATATATATATATTAAAAAAAAAATAGAAAAAGAAAAACTAACTCTCAACACCTAACAAAAGGCACCAGAGTTATGGCATAAAGTCACCACTCGTAAATCCCAAAAAAAAAAACAAAAGGGTTTATACCTTTATCTAGTACATATCAATATATATATATTTAACCATTTCTACCTTCAATTGACATCCAAATAAATATAGCAAATAAGAAAATAACGGAATGCCTACTAAAGGTATAATCTTCACCGAAAACCACGGGTACTACTTTTTCTCCTAACTGTGTTTGTAACTTTCCTATTCTCCAACAGGTGACAGACTAGGTTGATTTGGTATCCGTAATCGAGGCGCATAAAGCTACCTCAACCTATGGGCTGCCATACGAGTTCAAGCCGAGGTAGTTTTGAAGCAATCTCCACACCCTCGGTATTTAAACCAGACTCTAGTCTCGAAATCCCAAACCTTTGTGTTCTAGGCTTTGCCATTCAACTCTAGTTTCCACCGCCTCAGCTTGGTCTCCTAGGAACTCACTACAAACACGGTTAGGTGGCTATACTGCAGACGATGTCAGCCGTTCGGGCACGGCAAACACCAAAGAAATTACACCTTTGGAGGATTTAAAGTTTCCTAGACGCAAGTAAAGCATAACGAGAACAAAGAAAAACAGAATAGCATAGAAGGGAAAGAAAAGAGAACATCAAATCAATCTATCAATCGTAGTAAAATGGGTCTATCAAAGCAATGGACTCAATCATATCCCCATTCCCAATCCCCTCTATATATGGTTTCAATCTTTGGCCATTCACTTTGAAAGTGTGGCCGGTCTTTGGATCTCGCACCTCAACGGCGCCATGAATAAATGTCTCAACAACCTCAAAGGGTCCATCCCATCTAGACCTAAGCTTACCCGGAAAGAGTCTCAATTTTGAATTAAAAAGCCACACTTTTTGGCCGGGTTCAAAGAATTTTCTATTAATGTGCTTGTCATGAAATTCTTTAGTCCGAGTTTTAAAAACTCTCGAACTCTCATATGCATCATTCCGGATTTCCTCCAACTCATTCAGTTGCAATTTCCTGAGTTTCAAATGCCATATCGAAGTTAAACTTCTTTATGGCCCACATTGCTCGGTGCTCAAGTTCAATAGGGAGATGGCAAGCTTTACCGAATACCGCTCTATATGGTGACATCCCAATGGGTGTCTTATAAGCAGTGCGGTAAGCCCATAATGCATCAATTAACCTTTGTGACCAATCCTTCCTATCCGGTCTCACAGTTTTCTCAATTATGTGCTTTACCTCCCTATTCGAGACTTCCACTTGGCCACTAGTTTGAGGGTGGTATGGAGTGCTAACTTTATGAGTGATAGAGTATTTCTTAACTACCGACTCAAAGAACCGGTTACAAAAATGTGTACCCTGATCACTTATTATGGCTCTAGGAAACCCAAAACGACTAAAGATGTTTTCATGCAAAAATTTGATTACCACTTTATGATCGTTTGTTCGGTAGCTATTGTCTCCACCCACTTAGACACATAATCTATCGCCAAGAGAATGTACTCAAACCCGAACGACGACGGTAAAGGGCCCATAGAATCAATCCCCCAAACATCTAGTAATTCTACTACAAGAATACGGGACATTGGCATCATATCACGCCGAGACATCGAACCCATTTGCCGACAAATACAAAACAAGTTCTACAAAATTGATGGGCATCTTTGAAAATTGTGGGCCAATAAAACCCACTCAGAAAATCTTGGCGGCCGCTTTATGCCCACTAAAATGACCGCCACATGCGTAAGAATGACAAAATGTAAGAATGCTTTGCACCTCACTCTCCGCACACACCGTCGGATCACTTGGTCGGAGCAAGATTTAAACAACTCCTGATCCTCCCAAAAGTAATACCGACCAAAAGAATCGATCTTTGTCTTGCTTAGACCAATTTCGTGAATTTGCCCAATAGCCAAGTAATTCAAAATATATGCAAACCACGGGGCTCGCCAGACAAACCAAAGAGTTGTTTGTCCGGAAACGAATCATGCAGAATAAGAGGGTCACTATTGTACTCAACTAGGATTCGGGAGAGATGATCCGCCACCACATTCTCAGATCCCTTGTCACGGATCTCTAAGTCAAATTCCTGAAGCAACAAAAACCATCTAATCAACCTAGGTTTAGTCTCTTTCTTAGATAGCAAATACCGCAAAGCGGCATGATCAGTGAAGACTATGACCTTGGAACCTAGGAGATAAGATCGGAATTTGTCTAAGGCAAAGACCACAGCTAGCAACTCTTTCTCGGTAGTAGTGTAGTTCATTTGAGCATCCGAGAGAGTGCGACTAGCATAATATATAACAAATGGTGCCTTATTGACCCTTTGGCCCAACACAGCCCCGACAGCAAAATCGGAGGCATCACACATGATTTCAAAAGGAAGTGACCAATCTGGTGATTTCATGATTGGGGCAGTGGTCAAGGCCATTCTCAGTGTTTCAAATGCCTTTAAGCAGGCCTCATCAAAGACAAAAGGAGCGTACTTAACTAGTAAGCTACACAAAGGACGTGATATCTTACTGAAATCTTTAATGAACCTATGGTAAAAACCTGCATGCCCTAAGAATGACCTGATTTGACGCATAGAATTGGGTGGAGAAAGGCTTGCAATGAGGTCAACCTTAGCCTTGTCAACCTCTATACCTCGAGGGGACACAATGTGTCCCAACACTATACTCTCACGAACCATAAAATGGCTCTTTTCCCAACTCAAGATTAGGTTTGCCTCAATACATCGTTCTAACACTCTAGTCAAGTTCCTAAGGCATTCCTCAAAAGACGGTCCAAACACCGAAAAGTCATCCATAAAAACCTCTAAGAATTTCTCCACAATGTCGGAGAAAATGGCCATCATACACCGTTGAAAGGTCGCTGGTGCATTACATAGCCCGAAGGGCATGTGCCTGTAAGCAAAAGTGCCAAAAGGGCATGTGAATGTGGTCTTTTCCTGGTCAGCGGGGTACACCGAGACTTGATTATACCCCGGATAGCCATCAAGAAAACAATAAAAACCCTGCCCCGCTAACCGCTCTAGGATTTGGTCAATAAAAGGTAAGGGAAAATGGTCCTTCCTAGTCGAGGAATTTAATCTCCTATAATCAATACACACTCGTCACCCAGTAGTGGTTCGTGTGGGGACTAACTCTCCTCCCTCATTCTCAACAACAGTGATGCCTAATTTCTTGGGCACCACTTGTGTGGGACTTACCCACTTGCTATCCGAGATGGGGTATATGATACCCACATCCAACAATTTCAAAACCTCCTTCTTCACCACCTCTTTCATATTAGGATTCAGTCTCCGTTGCATTTCGCGAGAAGGTTTGGTGTCCTCCTCTAAGTGTATATAATGCATGCACACGGAGGGATCTATCCCTTTCAAATCAGCCACTGACCACCATATAGCACTCCGATGTGCCATGAGAACACTCATTAACTGACTCTCCCCTTTAGTCAAGTCAGATGCAATGATAACTGGTAAAGTCTCCTGGGGCCCTAAAAATGCATACTTGAGTGTGGCCGAAAGTGGCTTCAACTCAAGTGTAGGTGGTGTGACCAAAGATGGTGTGGCAGGCTCTCTCGACAGAGGAGGAAGTGACTCAAACCGGGCTTTCCATGGAGGAAAATCTGGTGTAGAAGAAGAATTAAGTAAGACATTTACCTCCTCAACTGACCCATCTATATCAAAATTTTCAAACCCAAAATGAGCTAAACAAGTCTCTAAAGGGTCCTTTACAAGAATGGAGGGCAAAGCCTCCTCAACAATCTCATCCACAACATCCACTAATAAGCACTCCTCTCTCTCATGAGGTTGTTGTGATGCTTGGAAAACATTAAGTTTCACTTGCATGTTACCAAATGAAACTTCCATAACCCCGGTCCGACAATTAATGCATGCATTGGCCGTAGCCAAGAAAGGTCGACCCAAAATTACCGAGATTTGTTTCCACGAACTGGCTACCGGCTCCATATCTAAAACTAAAAAGTCAACAGGGAAGTAGAACCTATCAACCTTAACTAATACATCCTCAATCATGCCACGTGGCACTTTAAGGGACCGGTCAACCAACTTAAGAGTAACAGTAGTGGGCTTCAACTCACCAAGCCCAAATTCCTCGTACACGGAGTACGGCAACAAATTGACACTCGCCCCTAAATCCAATAAGGCCCTATCAATGAAATGGTCCCCTATAATGCATGCAATGGTTGGGGCACCCGGGTCCTTAAGCTTAGGAGGTGTGTCATTCAACAAGATGGAGCTTACTTGCTCCGTGAGTAGGACCTTTTGGGACACATGTGTCCTAGATTTACGCTTTTGCGTACAAAGGTCCTTCAGAAATTTGGCATATGATGGTACTTGCTTAATCACCTCCAACAGGGGGAGGTTGATTTTTACCTGTTTAAAGACCTCCATCATTGCCTCCATAGATGCCGCCTTCTTATTAAAAGGGGACGGTGTATCAAGGCACTGGGGAAAGGGTGCCTTAGGCACATATGGTGCCTTGGGCTCAAATGAAGTGCTAGGGACTAAGTCATCCCTCTTAAGTGTTTCCCCCTCACCCTTACTCTCACTAGGTGAACCACCGTGGTCAACCTTCCTAACTCTAGTTGCATCAGACGCAACTGACTGAGGCTCTAATGTCCTACCATTTCTTAAAGCAACCACCGCCTGCACTTGCTCATGTTGCTTTCCATTCCCACCTGAACTCTCTGCCCCGTATCTCTCTGCCCCGTATTGTCCCTTAGGGTTGGCCACAGTTTGACTTGGTAATTTTCCCTCCTCTTTTCGATTCATATTGTTAGCCATTTGACCCAATTGGGTCTCTATCTTGGCAATAGAGTGAGTGTGGGAGTGAACTATTGGTGCTAACCCCTTAAGTTTTGAGAGAACTTCTAACATCTGAGTCTCAAAGGCAGAGTTGCCTTGAGGAACAGGCGGGGGTTGTGGTTGTGGTTGCCGGTATGGTTGTGGGGGTCTATAAGGTTGCGGTGGTCGGTAAGATGATTGGTTGGCAAAATTATTGAAATTCTGCCTTGGTGGTGGAGGATTGTAAGAAGTGCCTTGTAAAGGGGGTCTCCATGAGAAATTAGGGTGATTTCTCCATCCCGGATTGTATGTGTTGGAGTATGGATCATTACCCGGGTTGGAGAATCCCTGAGCCGCATTCACATGCTCTTGGACTAACTCCGGAAATTGTGATGCCGAAGGGCACTCACTCAAGTCATGAGCAGGGCTCGCACAAATAACACATGCCTCATGAAATTGAGGCTGATCTCGTTGGGTAGGGGCATGTCCCGTAGCTAATAATTGGTCCATCTTGCGGGACAATGCCTCTACTTGTTGGGCTAACTCTAGGTTTTGCCCGACCTCATAAATGCCCCCTCTTTTCGGGGCTCCAACTACGGGTTGCCGGACTTGCCGGGCTGCGGAGGCATGGTGAAGGGAATTATCACTTAAGTTCTCAAACAATTGCCATGCCTCGGCATCATTCTTAGACATAAATGTCCCACCACAGGACGAATCCACCATTTGGCGGTGTGGCTCAGTTAAGCCATAATAGAATGTTTGAACAAGTTGCCAATCAAGCACTTGGTGGTGGGGACACTGTTGGAGAAGGTCTCTAAGTCTTTCCCAAGTCTCATGGAATTGCTCGCCATCCATTTGAGCAAAGTTTGTGATGGCTCGCCTAAGTTGGTTGGTTTTACCTATGGGAAAGTACTTCTCCAACAACCATTGCTGTAATTGGTCCCAACTTGTGATTGAATTAGCAGGTAAAAAATTTAGCCAGTGTTTGGCTTTATCCTTTAACGAGAATGGAAACAATCGCAACATTAAGGCCTCATTTGTGAAATTCTGGATCCTCACTGTTGAGCAAATTTCCAAAAATTCATTCAAATGCTTATAAGGGTCATCATGAGTTAGTCCATGGAATGATGGAAGCATTTGTATGGTACTGGACTTAATCTCATAATGAGCAGTAGTGGTGTTGGGAAATTGGATGCATGATGGTGATGTATATGCAGTGGGTGTAAAATAATCCTTAAGTGTCCGGTTGGGCACATTCGGGACATTCGGATCTGCCATCTCTAATGGCTCAATGTATGAACATGAAAACTCAAGCCTAGGAACACGGGCAGAAGCCCTAAGTCTCCTAAGGGTCCTTTCTAGTTCAAGGTCCAAACACCACAATTCAGGGCGACAAGAACGACACCCGTGCATACACTACCCAAACACACACAACAAGTTCCGACTCTATGCACTAAGTTACGAAAGCAAAATACCAAAGGAAGAAATACTCACAGCGGTTTAACGAAAACGCTTTTCTCGTCTTGCGGATGCTTGACGTGTAGACGTTGTCTCCAATCTCCAATTGAGATTTGACTTTCGTTTTAACACTTTGGTACTTTGCTTGTGACTGTTTGCTTCTGTTTACTCACTTTAGTGCTGCGTTTTTTTTTTTTTTTTTTTAGCTCGGCTGCGCTCCGCTTGCACTTCAATGATAGCTCCAATTTCAAACACTCTACACACTTAGCAACACCAAAAACATAAAATCCTAAACTAAAAATTAAAATAAGAATATAACTTTAAATTAACTAATTTCGCCAGAAGTCCACGGCAACGGCGCCAAAATTTGATGTGTCGTTTAACACACCAAAATATAATCACTAAACTATACCAAATTCAATTAGAATAATGGTAAGTCCAGGTATCGATCCACAGGGACTATTGTGAAATTAAACTAATTTAATCGTTAAATTCCTAAATTAATTTTGATAAAAAGATTGAATGTTTATAACCTAATTTAAAAACGAATAAATTAAACTAAGGAATTAAATTATCAATTATAAATGAAATTGGGTTTACTGAATTTGGGAAAAATCCTAGGGTAGAGAATTCACCACTAACCACATAATTAGGGTTTCCAATTGAAATCAATTATGCTATGGTTTGAACGGATTAATGCTTCGCAACTACAAGTTCAAAGCATTTAACAAGAAGATCATCACATTCAATGTACGAGCACGAACCATCTCAAGTAATACGAACCGTTCACTCTAAACTAAGGTAGTGATACGACTCGTTCCTCGTAGTATGGTTCGTCCCATACCTTGAATGTGAAGGAAAAGAAAACAATTGTATGGATAACATTTAACAATCACAGAAAGTCAAATATTCAAAAGAATAATGGAAATTATATATAAAGAATTTCTAAAACACCATACAATGGTTCAAACCTTTACATAATATAAAATCAAAAAGAAAAACCTATTACATGGCTAGGGTTTCTTCAAAACCCTAGAACAGATGACTAGCCACTCATGGAGGAGTGGAAAGAGGAAATCTTGAAGCTTTTGCTTTCCTTCTCCTTTTCAAACCCTAGCCTCCTTCCTTAGGTTAAAACAGTTTCAGAACCCTAAAAAAGTCTTTTCCTTTTCCTTTTATACTTCTACTCACTTCCAATCAGGTTTAAAACATCAGTTTGACTTTTCCAGAAAAAGTCAACTCTGTCCAAATTTGGTCTTTTTGCCCATTTTATGCTCCGACGATGTACAACCTGATTGACATTTAACACACATAAATTATACAGTTTGACCAGCAAGTGAAGTTAAGAGATTGTAATTAACGGCCTCAATGATGTACATTTCGGCCTTAATCATTGGCCTCCGCCCTAAAGGTTGCTCTGTCAGCCGGCAAAGACATGAAGAAAGCCAGGCTCAAGGCCACAGTCGGGTCCCTTGTAGCTGATGCGTCGGAGCCAACTGGCATGTTTTTTATCGTTGGTTGCACTATGAACGGCACAACCAAGTCCAACTCTTCCAAGAGTGGCCGTTTATCAACTGGGTCTTCCGAATAAACGGCTTCGTGATCGGCTGGGCGCTTTTCACCCCTGTGCTCTATCACTTGACCCTCCTGTTGATCAACAACAGGTTCCGTTTCGACCACTTCATCCTGAACCACCTCTCTAACAGGAACAGGTGAAGTTTCTTCCCTGGCGTCAGGTAGAGGGGGTGAGGGTTAGTTTCGCTCGGCTTCAGCTCTTTTTCAGGCAGCCATCCTTTCAGTGTTTCTCCGTTTGGCTAATTGGGTCAGTGACTCGCTGGCCCTGTTGTCAAGGTAAGAGCCAAGCAAGTCCCCTAAGTTTGTAAAAATGTCTTCGAAGTCCCCTTGGCCTGAGACGGACGAAGGGTCAAACGAATTGAGTCTGACTTCTTCAAAGGCTGAATTAAGAGCTTCGCTATCTCAGCTTCCGACTGGTTCAGGTTCTCGGTGACCGGATCGACTGCTTGTTCTTCCTCGTGCTCCGAATCAGAGGCTTCTAAACCAACCTCCCTTATGTTTTTGAAGCTGGGGAAGATAAGGGCGGTAAGATGATCTTCATCACTCAGAATTGGAATGTGGTCTGCCACTGAAAATGTAGAGTAAGATGGCGCGTATCGCAAAAAAATGTGGGCCGCCCTCCCTTGTTTTTGTATGTTTGGATGGCCAACGAATTGTAGAGCGACTTTAATGTTTGCAAGTACAGTGTCGTCGGCTGAAACCAACACTTTCTTCAAAACGGTAAACACATGGAAGGAAAGCCGAATACAAATAAGGTAATAAGAAAAACTAGAATGAGCTATACGGCCACCTGGTTCGCCTTTTTGCCTTGGCATGAGATTTAGGTGATCTTCACCATCGCCGAATTCCCAGTTGCCTCGGACAACGACCATCATGTCGCCAACACGCTTGCTAGAGCTGGCAAGCATAGTCACTAGGTGATAATTGGTATCCTTGGCCCTGAGAAAATAGCATCCCATTCAGCCAGTAGACTTGGCTAAGGCATAACAATGTCGAATAGCAGGTATACCTAGATTAATCCTAAGACGACGATTTAACTCTATAATCTCCATTATGATGAGGAAAAAGTTCACGTTAGGCTGGGAAGAAATTAGACCCCAGTGTCAAAGGACGACCCTTAAAAATGGGTGGAGGGGAAAACGAACTCCGCCCTCAGGAATTGATAAGAGAGGAAAAATGATTGTACTCTCATCGGTCCTCTCCATATCGTTGGTGCTGTCTGCCACGAGTGACAGATAGACGTCGTCGGGGATGGAATAGTGACGCCAGAAGCCAAAAACTCGATTTGCAGGAAGGAGATCTTTCAAATTTTTTTCCATCCTAGCAAGCCTAAGGGTTATGCAAAACTAAAAGTAAATAAGGAAATGATATTAGGAGTGAAGGAGAAGAAAAGTTACGAGAAGCATAAGGGATAATGAGAAACAGAAGGAAGTTGTAGAGGTTGCGAAGTAGAGGAGTCGTACTAGAAGGCAAACCAGAACCTTTGAGTATTCAAAACATACATTCGAAGAGACAAAGTTTTAAATTACATTAAATGGAGGAATCGTACGAGGGGGCGGGAACTTGTAATGATGACCAAAAAAAGACGTGTGCGTTCTGACACATGTTGGAATGAGATTAACCGCCGAATTTTTGACTTCACGAAGTCGAAACCAAACACACCGACTAACCGGTGTTAGTGGGGTGTTTGGGGGGCAATTGTGGGATCCGAATAATAGAGGAGTCAGATAGGTTGAGTACACATTTATAGAATCCTGGTATATATTATATTCGCCCATCTCTTGCGTTCTAGGTGCCGAGTATCCTAATCGGCCATAAAGCCGGTTGAGCGGATGATCGAATAGAAGTAGGAATACAACAAATAGAAGGCCGAATGAACAATCACACAAGGGATTAAGAGCGGGCTATATCCTAAGGACTAGAGGCATATATAAATAGAGCAAGAGCAACCAAAAAGAGATATGTGAGAACTAGTACGCTTAACTTAAGATACAAGTAATCAAGAGAGTATACACTGACTTATCCATTGGAGTGCTAATTCCGGCACCCCTGACCGGAGCGTTCATTCCTTTTCAGGTTACTAGCTGAGGATCTCAAGCGTCTCATTGGATCAAAAGAGTATTTCCAAACCACCTTCCCCACAGATGATTATACTAGATATAGTTATGTTTATTTAATTTAAACCAAGGATGAAGCTTTGAAAACTTTCATTTAATATGAGAATGAAGTTGAAAATCAACTTGGTATGAAAATTAAAAAACTTAGAAGTGATAGAGGTGGTGAATATGAATCACCTTTTGGTGAATTTTGTAAAGAACATGGATAATTCATCAAACCACCGCTCCTTACTCACCTAAGCAAAATAGAATTGTTGAAAGGAAAAATTGGACTTTAAAAGAAATGATGAATGCCATGTTGATAGGTTCTGGATTACCTTAGAACTTGTGGGGAGAAGCAATGCTTTCTGCTAATTATATATTTAATAAAGTACCCCGAAAGAAAATGAATCAAACATCTTATGAAATGTGGCATGAGAGAGTACCATCCTACATATACTTAAAAGTGTGGGGGTGTTTGGCTAAAGTGGCTATTCCTAGTCCTAAAAAGACAAAGATTGGTCCTAAAACCGTTGATTGCATTTTCATTGGTTATGCCAAGAATAGTAGTGCATATCAGTTTTTGATTCATAAATCAGAACATTCTGAAATGCATGTAAATACTATTATTGAATCTCAGAATGCATCATTGTTTGAACATGTATTTCCAAATAAGACTGGACAAGAGACTAGTAATAATAAAAGATCTTATGATACTATTACTAGTCATGATCAAGAACAAGAGCAAGAGATAGATCAAATTGATGAAGAGGAACCTATGTGTAGTAAACGTGCTAGAACCTCAAAATCTTTTGGTCCAGATTTTCTAACATTTTTGTTAAAAAATGAGCTTTTTACTTTTAAAGAGGCTATGTCCAGTCTTGAAGCTCCTTTATGGAAAGAGGCTATAAATAGTGAAGTTGAATCCATCCTGCAAAATCACACTTGGGAATTGGTGGATTTACCACCAGGGTATAAACCTCTTGGATATAAGTGGATTTTCAAAAGAAAAATGAAAGCGGATAGATCAATTGACAAATACAAGGCAAGACTTGTGGTCAAAGGTTTTAGACAAAAAGAAGGTCTTGATTACTTTGACACATATTCACCTGTTACTAGAATAACATCCATTAGAATGCTAATTGTTATTGCATCATTGTACAATCTAGAAATTCATCAAATGGATGTGAAACTGCTTTCTTAAATGGTGAGTTAGATGAAGAAATTTATATAGAACAACCAGAAAGATTTTTTGTTCTAAGAAAAGGAAAAAAGTGTGTAAATTGGTTAAATCATTATATGGTTTAAAACAAGCGCCAAAGTAATAAGAAATTTGACAAAGTAATGATGTCAAATGGATTCAAAATTAATGAATGTAACAAATGTGTTCATATTAAAAACACAAACAAAGGCTATGTTATAGTATGTCTTTATGTAAATGATATGCTCATCATAGGCAGTAATAATGACATGATTAAAACTACTAAGAAAATGTTGAATGAACATTTTGACATGAAAGACATGGGGATTGCTAATGTAATTCTTGGTATAAAAATTACCAAAACATCAGAAGGTTATGCTCTGTCATAATCACATTACATTGAGAAAATACTTAACAAATTTAGTAAAGATGATGATCATCTTGCTAGAACACCTGTGGATGTTAATTTGTTTCTTTCTAAGAATGTACAAGAAAGTATTTCTCAATTAGAGTATGCCCAAATTATTGGAAGCTTAATGTACTTGATGAACTACACTCGCTCGGATATAGCTTATGCAATAAGTAAATTAAGTAGATATACGAGTAATTCAGGAGTAAAACATTGGAAAGTAATTATAAGGGTTCTAAGATATCTTCGATTTACTCGTAACATTGGGCTAAATTATATTAGATATCCAGCAGTACTTGAAGGGTATTGTGATACAAATTGGATATCGGATACTAGAGACTCAAAATCCACCAGTGGGTATGTCTTTACTCTTGGTGGTGCGGCTGTATCTTGGAAATCTTCCAAACAGACTTGCATTGCTAGGTCTACGATGGAATCAAAATTCATAGCTTTAGATAAAGCTGGGGAAGAAGCAGAATGTCTTCGTTACTTCATTGAAGATATTCCAATGTGGCCAAAACTGGTGCTTGTTATATGTATACATTGCGATAGTTAATCAGCAATAGGTAGACCACAGAGACATATGTATAATGATAAGTCACAACACATTCGTCGTCGACATAACACCATAAGACAACTACTCTCTAATGGAATTATTTCCATTGAATATGTGAAGTCTAAAGACAACATAGCGGATCCACTTACCAAAGGGTTAGCAAGAGAGTTAGTTAGAATTCATCGAGGGGAATGGGACTTAAGCCTATTAAATAAGAGTTACCACAACGGCAACCCAACCTAGCTGACTGGAGATCCTAAGATCTAGGTTCAAAGGGACAACCGAGTTGTGTATGACTCATAAGGATCACTAGAGAGTCAAACTCCTACCCATTTTCTATGATAAAATAGTAATGTCTACAACGTTTTAGGTTAAGTAAATACTTTTAATGATTCTTATATCTAGGAATACCTAGTGGAGTATGGCAGGATACTCTTCATAAGAATCACCTATATTAGTGTAAACTGGGCCAGTTCTATGAGATTTGTGAAGAGCTACAATTCTCTAAAGCACTCATGAAAGAGCAAGTTGTTCAGGGCCAAAATGAACACAATAGTGAGAACTAAACTACGTGTGGTGATATACTATGTGAGTTCTATTGTCTTGGTTTACACAAATGGTTGAACAGTTCAAGACATCATGTTCACTGATTAGCTAGTAAATCCGATAGTGTCTCACAAGGGAAGGTTCAAAGCCAGCTACCTATCCTTTGCAGAATATTCTCAATTTCTGTACTCACTGTAATTAGATCATGTTGCTACATTTTCTCTCCGTTAAATTCCATTCATGTGGGGGATTGTTGGAAAATTATGATTTTTATAGGCTTACTTTGGGCAAATTTTGAGCCCAAAATTGAGTGAGTCCCACACGTCTTTTGGGGTGGGTCCAAAAAGGTGACGTGTTCCTTACCGCATGGTAAGTCACACGGTGAAGACGGTTCATCAAAACCATTTATAAGTAAATGGGAAGTTGATGTCGTTTTCGGGTTCGTGGAATGGACAATTCAAGAAGTAAAATGTGAGTTTCTTTGAAATGATTATCTCATATTGGAAACCTAAGAGAACTTATGTGTGTATATAAGTTCTAGGTGGCAACACTTGGGTTGGGCCCCAAGTATGTAGAAGAGATGAGTTATGAACAATGTGAACGTTAGCCCAAACCACCACACACACGCATGTTGCCGCCACTGCTCGTTAAATCGACATGGCGCGTGTGGATTGTGATGTGTCGCTTCTAATATTAATTTTTTGGAAAAAATTTATTTGAATTTTTCCAAAAAATTCTTGCGGGAAATTAATTCAAAATTTACACTAAATTTGAATTCAAATTTTCTGTCCATAATTGTGCCTCTTCCAGTCCGAAATTCCCAACAGATAAACTGTCTTTTAACAGGTTTAAAATCGCCAGAAACTGCCCAGCAGTTACAGGTTCAAAACTGCTGCAGATCTGTTCAAATTTTAACTGTATCTGTTCATTCAAATTTCATACTTGTTCGGTTCAAATCTGCACCTGTTTGGACAGATCTGTTGGTCATCATTTTGCTTATAAATACCAGCATATTCCAGCAGTTTGGGGATCCAAAAAAAAGTCAGAAAAGTTCTTTTCTTTTCGATTTTGCTCTTTGGTTACATTATTCTTCATATTATTTTTAGGGAAAAAATTCAAAGAATATAGAAAACAAGTTTGGTTCGCCGTATAAATTATTTGGAGTGCTACTACAATTTGTAAAGATCATTGTATCCTAGGAGATAGACGCCTTTTATCTGTAGGCACCGTAGCAGGGCTAATCTGTCTTAAGGATAGAGTGTCACACACTCAACTTGATCTTTTTGTACTTTTACATTTCGGTAAAATAAATTCTGTAAGTAATTTAATAAAAATTTATTTTTATTTGTTTAATTTGTTTTAAGTTATTTATTTTACATAGAAGATTGTTCCAGGACAAATTTTGTAAGATGGAAAGAGATAAAACAGAAAATAATTAGTATTGCTTCAAGGCGCATTACAATGTCGCTTTCCTTAAGACGATATTCATCTCCACCAATTCTGTCAAATATAATCTGCACCGGGTTACCTGCGAATCTACCTCCAAGATACAATGAAACCTAGGCTAAAGACTGATATCTGACTGCGTTATACACGAACGAAATCAAATCTTGAATACCTTTGGATTTTTCTAATCCACCAAGTAACGAGGAAAATAACAGTATGAATCATTAAGAGAAATTCCATAGATTTCATATGGATTTCTTCTTTTCAATTGCCAATCCATTTTGCCTTTATAGAAACAAGGGTTTATGTCCCTTAGACCAAAGGTCGTGTCCTTTAGATTCAAAAGTGACACCCTTTAAATCCAAGAGTCTTGTCTTTTTGTTTAAACTCAATGGTTACACCCTACGGTTTAAACCCAAAAGTCACATCTCCTTAATAATTCATATAACTATATTATATATTTAAATATATATAAATATATTATGAAAATGTTCCAATTGGCTCTACCATTAACAAAATATAAATTTCCACCATGCATGTAAGTCACTCCTTAAAGGCCTATCATTAAAGACATGAAATACACATATTAATATAATAATAAATCAATTGTAACGCATAACCTTTCACATAACACACTCAAACCTTTTTAGTTCATCATATTGCATTATTATATAATCTTTTACTGCACTTTATGACATGGTGTATGTAAACACATGAATGCACATATATAATTGTAATATTAAAATGACATGAGTGCATGTATGCAAGAACAATAAACAAATGTAGGTAAGAAGAGATTATTTATTCCACTAATTCAATTAAATAATTAATTTTACTCTAATTTCATGCATCATTAAAGCTATTGTTTCACTGAAATTATTCAATTTATATTGGGGATTCTATTTGAATCTAACAAATCATTAAGTACGCCTAATTTCTTAATACATTCTATTAAATTATTTAAGGTTATAATTTACTCTCAATACATCTTATGTTTTTTTCTTAAATTACCTTTCAAGATACACCTAAATAATAAACAAATCAAAAATTCTAAATTACACCACTTTAAAACATCACTTGAAAAAGCACATACATTTTTACTCAAATGAGTAACACTTTGACTATCACAATAAAGCACATACATTTTTGCTTCAAATCCAACTCTTGCAAAAATTTCTTCAATCATAACTCTTTCTTGCAAGCTTCCGTAATGGCGATAAATTTAGCTTCGATAGTTAAGAGAGCAACACAATTTTGTAATTTAGATTGTCATACCACAGCTCCCCCTATAAATGCCATCAAATACCTGTAGACACCCCATTTTTTACCGTCTTTATGACTTGGGCACCATCACTTGCACACCCAATGATGAATGTATATACTTGTCAAGTGCTCGGAGGTCCTTAGTGGAATGCCACAGCTCTGAGCCTCAAAACCTTGCATACATTGTCCCTTGTTTTTGCATCGAAACCCAAGCCTTTCAAACTTGAAAAACCTAGGACCTGCAGGCCCATTTTTTTGGGCTACCAGCCATCCCTTTTGGTTGCCGGCCACCTTTGTGCCTTGTCGGCCAAGTGTGTGGCCTGTCAGCCACAAGTGTGTTTTGCATATATTTTTTTCCAACTGTGCCAACTGTTTGCATAGATGTTTGTATCTACCTACACGTGTATGGATGGATGTTTCTGAGGGAGTGTGATGTTTTTCTATAAATAGAGGACCTCCCCTTCCATTTTTGAGGGTTAGAAAAATTAGAGCAAAATTAATTTTCTCTCTCTACAATTCTCTCTTTCTCTCTCTCTCTTGAAATTGCTTAAGCTTTTGCCTGTACACTCTTAACCAAACCTTGCTGTCTTTGAGCTGAGGTACTTTTGAGCCTACTTTGAGCTCTTGAGGGTGTGTATGTGTTGAATTGTTTCTTAAAAGTGTTCTTCTCTTCAAGAGGTATAAGGCTTAGCTTGTTTTATTACTTTGGTTGCTTCTTTTCCTACTGTTTTTTCTACTATTTTTGGGTTGTATAAACTCTGTATTTTTGGGCTGAAACTTGTGGTGTAAGGCCTTAAAGGGTGGAGGGGTGGTTCACCTCTCTTTCCACCTTGTTTCTCAAGCCTTAACCCTTGTGTTTCCCACCTTTACAATATCTTTTTTTGAGCATTTAAATACTAAATTTCAGAGTTGTTTTAATGGCTAAAAACATGTTTTGAAGTCCAAAATTGGAGGGGTTAGCCTCCCAGCTTTGTGTCTTGTTCCCTAGCTTATAACTCTATGTTGTAGCTTACTATTTTAGGCTTTTTTTTGTCTTAATTCCAGCACTTCTTTTGCATGTTTAAGGACTGTTTTAGGTGTTCATTGCATTTATTCTTTGTTTTGCATGCTTGTAGTTTAGTTGTCCTCATAGGTTTGGTGTTTTAGGCTTTAACCACCAACTTATTTGAGTTGATAGCATTTATTTCTTACTTTTATTACTTGTGATCACCTCTAATCATCTCTGTAACCTCCTTCATTTCTTGATTTTTTATTTTCTTTGAGAGTTGTTCAAACCGGTTGTTCTTGTATGTTTGAGATAGAGGTTGTCATACTTAATGGTTTAATCCCTTTTAGGGGTTCATTATAAATGTCATGACATCTCTCTCATGTCTTAAACTAATCCTTGGTTTGACATTTCCCTCCTTTAGAGGACTTAATCTTCACCTTTGGACTTAATGAATTAAAGGATGGAAAGGTAATTAAAATGGAATAATAAAAACTTGGACTAAAATGATGCAAGATGATAACTTGGTTTGGGTTCAATCAGACGTTAATTGAACCCTTGAGTCTTGAGTTGTTTCATACTCATAGTGATGAAAACAATTCAAGAGTCATTGTCAACCATTTCCCTTGATCATTCATAATAGGAAGGAGGTTTGAGAGTCTTTATTTGAGCATTTATTGAACTTACAGCTTTTGGTTCACAGGCCATCATGCAATGAAATTGCATCGATTGATGGTTTGTGAATCAAGTTTACGACTCCTTTGAGCTGTTACATGATAAGGAGGGGTAAACGTGCAAACAACCCTTGAGAATACCCTGTGCTTGCTCTATTTGTCTTCTATTGCAGCAGAAAAGGCCAGGCTCCAGTGGCTGGCCGACCACTTTTTTTGGCCGTCAGGCCATCTTTTGTGGACGGTAGGCTACCTTTGTAGTCGATTGGCCACCACTTTTCGCCTGCCGGCCTTCTTTGCAAAATCAAGCAATGTACTTTTTTAGCAAAATAAAGCTGATTTTGAGATGAAAAACATTGAAAATGTTCTACTATACAATAGAGGCATCTAGCAGTAGGACAGTGGCCTTTTCGAGTGGAAATCTGTGCATGCATGAGCATTCCTCATTTCCCAAGGCGGAGTAATTAGAATAGCTAGTTTATCACTTCTTTCATGTTGTATTCATGTAATTAATAAGTTCGTTTTGATTTGTAATTAATTAATTAGTTAGTTAATTTGTTGTAATAATTAATTAGCTAGTTTAGTTGATTATTTCATTCGATTTGTAATTCATAGTAATTCACCTAGCTAGTTAGTTTATTCGGATCCTCCTGCGTGAGGGCGCAAATGTTGTAATAACATGTATGTCTTCCAACCCTACATCTTTCTTCTTTTTATTTACTTGCTTATGATGGTTAGTTTAGAAGCATCATGTTTCATTTAGCATCTCTCATGTTTGCATCCACGTGTATTGCATGCATTGAGGCTCGGCGCATCATTCTAACTTACATCATTAGTTAAATGCCTCTTTGAATACGTGCTTAGACCGCATGCTATTAAATTGATTCATATGCCATGTTAGTAACTGAGCCTAGTAATTGCATATCGCATGTGTTGCATTAGTCATATTGCATTAGTTAGGTTCATGCATTTTTTTTTTTTTTTAACTCTTTTGTCTATTTTGGATTAGAGTACTAGGTGAGACTTTACTCACTTTAGCATATTGCATAAGTGTGATTGTTGCCATATCTAGTATGTTCACCATGAGGTTAATTGCTTAAATGATATAACTATTTGAATGCCTGTGAAGGAAGGCTAGTTGCTTGACTTGGGATAATTTGATTAATGTCCATTTTAGCTCACTTTTTCAAGTGAGAAATTCAAAAAATAATTTCAAATAAAACCTGAAATCAAATGTTCCAATTCTTGCAAAAACTAGTCTATACTTGTGTGAGTCACATAGCAATATAACTAATAATCGGAATAAGAGCATATAATGTAAATAAAAACCACATAATGAATAGTAAAGACCAATCTTTGATCGGGTGAGGGAGGTGCTCAATTCATGACCTTTCCCTCTCATACCTAAGTTCAACTTTGGTGATGACGGACTAATGGCCTTTGGCACGAGTCTTGGGTTTCCTAAATTTCTCAAAAATATTTAGGTAGCGACTCTAAAATCTGGCAAAGCAGTCCATTTTGGTATTTTATTCAAAACATCAATTTTTCAAAAAGAATTGTTGGACTTGGACTCTTTTTGTGTTTTCACTGTTTCACATTGTACTTGTGAAATCAGATTCAGAACCATAGGTAGAGTCCGAACTGTAGGGCTTCTTGTCTTCCAAAAGGAGGGTGAAAAGTCAAGCTACAGTTTCTGGCAACTCTGCTGGGGACTTAGAGAACTTGAGTTGAACTCCATGATGTGAACTTTTATCTACACTTATATGTTCTTTGCATTTGCATTTACATTGGTGCGCTTAAGTAACTGTGTTTGTCAACTGCTACTCCTGGATGGTTTGTCAGAGGCTTGCCCAGAAGCTTGCCAAAAGGCTGACCAGTCGTAGGCTCTGCCATGTTGGGAACACAACTCTTGGATCTGGGTCATCGCTGTACCGCTTGATCCACCTTTCACTTCTCGGTGTTAGATGTGAGAGGTATATTAGGTAATTTTGCTGAGGTACCTTTTCGACCATTTAACCTAGTTACATATAGTGAAACTATAGTGACTATTCCAACTTAAGACAAGATGCTCACCCGTGTAGGATTGTGTGAAATCATTTGTTTGAAATAGTGTAGCCTAGATCATGCCAAAAAACTAGGACAAGGCAACCCTACCCCCTTATAGGGGTGCATTGGCTCTTTTTTTTACTTCATATGTGTCTTTTCAGTGAAACTGTATAGGATGGTTCATATAGAGTTTGGTAGGGATTACAGTTTAGTTGTGTTATGACTGTTATGAATTAGGGCTAAAGTGTTGTCCGAGTTTTGATCTTGTGTTTTCTTTTTTTCTTTTTACTAGGTAGTTTTTCCCATCATAGCTTCAGAAAGACCCAATATTCCCCAAGTTGTGTGGACTCGATTTGGTAGGCTTTGTAAAGCTCAAGACCTTGTTGGTGGCCAGCCATAGTCTCACTTCCGCCAGTCACCCAACGAAGAAGGAACAGATGGTCAGCAGCACCAGTACAAAACACTCTGCAAACACCTATCCATTCTCACTCAATCAGTTCACTAGCATCTAGTTCACCCAGACCAACAATGGCACAGAATATAGCACAGAACGCAAAGGAATTTGCTGCCATAATGACAGCTTTCCAAAGAACCATGGACACTGTAAACCAGAGGATGGCTACACAAGATGAGATTATTGCCGATCTACGACGTAAATTTGGGGCATTAGCATCAACCGTACATCCGATCCCGGCTGCTCAGCCAAACTTGGATCTACACCTACCATTAGAAAATCTACCAGTCCCAGATCTTTAGGAAATGTTTCCCTTGGCTCCAGTTTATAGGTCTCTGATTCAACCTCCCGCAGGAATCTTTCCTTTTGATATCAATGAAATTGATCCGGCCTTAATCAAGATTGCTAGATTGGAGAAAACATTGAAGAAATCCTAGGGCTTCAACTCTATTCCAGATATTGAAGATGGGTACACTGAGGCTTCGGTCAAATTACCGGAGAAATTTAAGATGTCCCACATCGACAGATTCGATAGGAGTGGGGATCCGATTGTGCATGTTCGGTTGTTTTCAGATGTATTGAGGCCCATGGATTTGTCCAGGGCACATAAGCTTTCCTTGTTTGGGAGAACCCTGTTTCATGTGGTAGCCATCTAGTACACTAAATTGGAAGACTTAACAAAACGGAATTGGGAGGAGTTATCTGAGGCGTTTGTCAATCAGTACTCATATAACACCCAGATAGAAGTAATCATTAGTGCGCTAGAGGCTACTACCCAGAACCCCAAAGAATCATTCATTGATTTTGTCGCCTGGTGGAGAGCCAAGGCAGCACAAATGACAAATAGGCCTCCCGAAAGAGAACAAGTCCGACTAGTGGTCCAGAACCTTGAGCCAGACATGTTGGAGAGAATGATAGTGGCACCATTATCCACATTTGCTTCCTTACATGAGTTGGAGGTCTAGATTGAGAGTGCATTCAAAAAGGGTATTATCTATAGAACAAGCGAAAAAAGGCCGTCCTCCCGGAGTACTAATGCTAGTAGTAGTACTATTTCACGATCTACGGATATTAGTACTGTTGTTTCAACGGCCAAGATGGCTGATCCTTTTGCTACTGCCACAACCTCACACAACCTTCACAAAGTACCAATCCACCCCGGAATCGAAGGGTTTTTACTTCCCTTCATATGAGCCCAATCCACACCCTCAAGCTATTAATGCAAAAGGGGCATCTCAAGCCTCTCGATCCTCGTCCATTTCCAGACCCATGACTACCCAAACATGACCCTACCTAGTATTGTATCTTCCACCAACAACATGGCCATCCCACAGACATGTTCTACAATCTATGTCATGAGATCCAGGATTTCATTGACAACAAAGTCATCGCCCCGCCTTCCAAACCCAACGTAACAACCAACTCATTTCTTGTACATAACCAAGCTTCCCCTGCCTAGAAAAATTAACCACATCCATGCACTACCGCCCACCTTCAACCCTAGCACATACATTACCTTATCCCACCTACCAAAACCGAAGGTAGTTATTCCAGAAGGCACTAACATGTGCATGATGGATCTAACACCACAAACCCAATCCAGGTCCGTGGCAGTAGAAATGGAGAGAGAGAGAAGAATGCACTGAAGACAGGGTCGTCTGATACCCGTGTCATAGAGAAGGGGTTCTCACCCTCAGAGGAGTACGATCCCAGTTTATACATTGTGGCCATTGATCAGCCGAAACCAGTAGTCATACCACCGGACTTTCTCAACATTAATGCTATCGGGGAAGACCAAATGGCACAAAATCATAATGAGTGGCCCGGGCAAGGCCTAAATGACTTAGCAAGCCTAGAGGAGGATTTGGTAGAATTGGAAGAGGATCTAGAAGATCTTTACTTCTGTGAGGAAGAAGATGCAAGCTATGTGCAGATAGGATGGTGGGACTCGAGCCAGCCAAAAACAAGCAATAAATGGTTGAGTGAGGAGTCTGATCTGGAAGAACAGATAGGAGAGACAGGAAAGGAAGAAGAAAGTGGTGCTAGTGGCAAGGCTGAGGCTACATCTCTAATCGAGAAAGAACAGGCATTGGAACAATTCCAATGTTAGAGAGTAGAAGAGATCCAGAAGAAAATAGCTCTGAAATAGAAAAGGGGAAAAGAGAAAGAAAAGGCTGAGTCCACAACCGGCAGTGTTCAAAATGCCAAGAAAATCGAGTAGGAACCCAGTGATCGGAAGAGAATGTTAAGGAAACTCAGAAAGTACCGAGATACTGAAACCCGAGCTGTAGTGGATGAAGAATGGTATGATGATGGGGCACGTGATGTTAACATGCTTAGAATAGAACCTGATAGCAGCCCAGTCGTGATCGCGGGGGAGTGGTGAGAAGATAGCAATCTAAGCCATGCATACACAGATAAAGGGTAGAAGGATGATACCCCTGATGATACGTGGTATATTGATGAGATTGATCATTTGACCCACAGTGGTCGGTACTTTAAACGCCTG
Organism: Camellia lanceoleosa; assembly: GCA_025200525.1. Classification (NCBI taxonomy): domain Eukaryota; kingdom Viridiplantae; phylum Streptophyta; class Magnoliopsida; order Ericales; family Theaceae; genus Camellia; species Camellia lanceoleosa. The sequence continues at coordinate 35,494,060 of CM045767.1, read as the reverse complement.
ACTTTAGGTTATCTAGAATTTTCCAATAGAGAGATTGAGAAAGCAAAGGAGAAGGATGCTGAAGAAAACCTAGTCTTGAAACAACTAAAGAAGATCCAGGCCAACATATCCATCTGGGGATTGATAATGGCATCTCGGGAGTATAAACAAGTCCTGCTTGAAGCAATGAACCGAACCAAACTGCCCATTGACACCACCGCTAACCAATTGGTGTCGTTGGTCACCTCTGGGGATGTTATGCCAATAATATCCTTTACGGATAAAGAATTGCCTCCCGAGGGCGCCAACCACAACTGTCCTTTATATGTAACCCTAAAGTCGGAAAAAATAGATTTCGGTGGTGTTAGTAGATACCGGGTTGGCGATCAATGTATGTCTAGTGAGAAATGCCCGGTTTGAGGCCGATTGACTTTGCACCCACGACCCAAGCTGTTCGGGCTTATGACAATACAAGACGGGATGTTATGGAAACGTTCAAAAGCCATATCCTAATCGGCCTGTCCAAACATGAGATGGAATTCCATGTCATGGATGTACCAACAACCTTTAACTTGCTACTAGAAAGGCCCTGGCTCCACCAGATGAAGGTTGTGTCATCAACTGTTCATCAACTGTTGAAGTACCCCTTTCAAGGTAGGATTGCTACTGTATATAGCAATTCTGCAATTCACCCTTCCCAAGGACGTACCACACCAGTGCTGGGAATCATACATGGGGAAGAGGATGTATTTCTCTCCGGTTTCTCTCTGGCAGAAGCTCGGCTGGTCTAGAACATCATGGCAAAAGACGAGGGGAATTATGTGAATGCCCAATCAATCTACATGATGAATAAATAGAGCATCTTCCGAGATCAAGACTAAGTAGAAGTGGCAGACAGGGAGGTACCATTGCCAAGGAGATGAGTTATAATCCCCATGCTTTTGGGCTAGGATACAAACCTATCACTGTAGACTGGCAAAGAAAGGGGGAGGAGTTAAGAGGAAGAATCAAAGCAAAGAGGACTGGAAAGCAATATGAGTTAGTCCACAAACCTATACGGGGAACCCTGAATGGACGCTTTGTCCGCCAATGAGAAGATTTCCCCTTCTGTGGATTCTCGGAGCCTTGGTATGACTGGGACACGAAGACTAGGTATCCTGGGTTCGAAATCTTCTTTGGGCACCAGTTACCAGAAGAGGAGGATGGCTAGGCAGACCTAAGCACTGGTATGGATCAAGGAAGGGCTGCGGGCCTGGTTATTAAAGAGGAGGAGTTGATAGGAAAAGCACTGGTTGACTTACTGGCGAGTTCTACTACTGGAGTTGAATCCGCTAACTTGGGGGATAGTTTTACTATCTCAATGATCGGGGATAAACCAGCAGAGGATTTTACTAGTCTTATCGTGGATGCATCTGAGGCTCCGCGCATAATATGGAAGTTTGAGAATGGCACCGTTGGCAGTTCTGAATCGGATAGTGAGTCCGAGTCTGATTCCACTGAGTTTGTCGGGTCAGAATCAAATTTGAGTTCTTCAGAGTCTAGCATCTCCAAGACTGGTAATCCAGATGCCAAAGTCCTGTCTTGGTCCTCTTTTTCTTTTTCTTTTGAGTCCACTATAATTGAGGAGCTAGATCTTTTGAATGTGAATGAGGTGGACTTTGCTTATTACTCTATGCCTTTGGTTTGTTGTACTGATCTTGATTTCCAAAATTTTGAGTTGAACGAAGAGGAAGAAATTCCTCGGGCTTTGAAAAACTTGGTTGATTTTGAGGAGGAGAGGCGTCTTAAGCCCTGTACAGATGAAATCATTACTATTAACGTGGGTACTGAGAAAGATCCGTGCTTGGTCTAGATCGGGTCCATGTTGTCTTCAGAGGAATGCAAGTGTTTAATTGCTTTATTAAAAGATATGTTTTCGCGTGGCCCTACGAAGACATGCCTGGAATTGATCTTGAGATTGTACAGCACCGGATCCCTCTTGACCTTGAGGCCCGGCCAATTAAGCAAAAGCTGCGTAGAGTTCACCTAGATTGGGCTTTGAAGATCAAGAAAGAAGTTACCAAACAGATTGAGGCAGGGTTCTTGCTTGTGTCTAAGTATTCGATGTGGTTGGCAAACATTGTTCCAGTCCAAAAGAAGGATGACAGAATCAGAGTCGGTGTCGACTTCACGAATCTGAATAAGGCTAGCCTTAAGGATGATTTTCCACTACCGCATATTGATGAGTTGGTAGACTTTACCACGGGCCATGCATTGCTCTCATTCATGGATGGGTTTTTTGAGTATAACTAGATTCTGATGGCACCTGAGGATAGAGAGAAGACCGCTTTCAGTACTCCATGGGGCACCTATTGTTACTAAGTCATGCCATTTGGGTTGAAAAATGTTGGGGCCACTTATCAAAGGGCTACAACTACCATTCTACATGACATGATCCACAAAGAGGTTGAGGTGTATGTGGACAATATGATTGTCAAGTCCAAAGATCGAGAGGGCCACTACACCGTCTTAGAGAAATTCTTTCAGCGGATCAGAGAGTATACATTGAAATTGAACCCGCAAAAATGCACTTTCGGTGTAACAATAGGAAAAATGCTGGGATTCATGATCACACAGAGAGGAATTGAGGTAGATCCTTCCAAAATCAAGGCCATCTTATAAATGCCACCACCAAGGACTGAAAAGGAGGTGCGCAGCTTTTTGAATAAAGTGCAATTCATAAGGCTGTTTATTTCAAAACTAACATTGACTTGTGAACCACTATTTGGTCTCTTGAAAAAAGAAAAGAAGTTACAATGGGATGATCGCTGTCAGCTCGCTCTTGAACAGGTTAAGCAGTACCTGCAGAATTCGCTTATGTTATCACCCCCACAATTAGGAAAACCGTTGATTTTGTACCTGTCGTGACAACCTCAACCATGGGGTATATGTTAGCTCATGAGTTGGAGGCCAAGGTAGAAAAAGCCATTTACTAGTTGAGGAAGAAAATACTGGATTACGAAACTCGTTACACTCCTCTTGAGAAATCTTGTCTGGCCTTGGTATGGGCTACTCGGAAGTTGAGGCACTACCTGTTAGCTCACTCTGTAATCCTAGTTTTGAGATTAGATCCCATCAAATATCTCTTTGAGAAACCAGCGTTTACAGGTAGGCTAGCCCGTTGGTTGCTTCTTTTCTCCGAATTTGATCTTAAATATGTTACATGCAAGTCGGTTAAAGGGAGAGCTGTAGCGGAATTCTTGGTAGATCACCCAGTAGAGGAGGATGAAGCGGTGGAGTACTTTTTCCCAGATGAAAATATTTTGCAAATAGAGGAGAAAACATAGACGATGTACTTTGACGGAGTAGCCAATCAATACGGTTATAGGATCGGTGTGTTGCTGATAACGCCTAATGACTCCCATATACCCTTAGCATTCAAACTCCGGTTCAAAGTATCCAACAATGAAGCAGAATATGAGGCATGTATTGCTAGTTTAGAAGCTACCCTAGAACTAGGGACAAAAAGGTTGGACGTCATCGGAGATTCGAACTTGCTTGTGTCTCAAGCCAACGGAGACTGGCGGGTTAAAGAGGAGAAAGTTAAGGTTTACCATCAAGTCTTAGATATGCTAATTCCAAGGTTTGAGAAGTTTACTTTTACCCATCTGCTAATGGAGAACAACCAATTCGCTGATGCACTAACAACTTTATCTTCTATGGTAGACATTCCATTGGGAGTCAGGATGCATCCAATTATTATTGAACAGAAGTATATGCCGACCTATGAAACCATTGTCGCGATAGATGAGGCTTCAGACAAGAACCCATGATACTACGATATCTAGAATTTCCTAGAAAAGGAGACGTATCCACCAGGAGCAAATGCCAAGGACAAAAGGGAAATACGGCGTCTGGCCGTTCAATATATCATCTGCGGAGGCAAGCTGTACAAAAGAGGTCATATGGGAATGCATAAACTATGTGTGGAGGAAGAAGAATCAAAGCACCTTATGGAGGCCATTCATGGAGGAGAGTGTGGAGCCTACATGAATGGTGTGATGCTTATCCTTAAACAAGGCTACTACTGGTCAACCATGGAAGAAGATTGTATTGGTTTTGTTCGGTGCTGCCATAAATGTCAAATTCATACCAATCGCATGAATATACCACCGTCTAAACTCTATAATATGACTTCACCACGGCCTTTCTCACTCTGGAGAATCAATGTTATCGGTGCAATCACACCAATGGGATCAAATGGGCATGAATTCATCCTGGTAGCAATCGACTACTTCACGAAATAGGTAGAGGCCAAATCCTACTTTGTGCTAAAAGCGTCGCATGTGGCTAAATTTATCAAGAACAACATCATCTGTAGGTATGGGGTGCCCAATAAGATTATCTCTGATAATGGGTCACACTTCAAGAAAGACGTGATAGACTTGCTTGAGAAATATAACGTGGCTTTCCATAAGTCATCGACCTATAGGCCACAAACCAAGGAGCTGTCGAGGCTGCAAACAAAAACATCAAAAGAATTCTGCAAAAGATGGTAGAGACTTACAGGGACTGGCCGGATAAACTGCCATTCGCACTCTGGGACTACAGAACCTTAATCCGAACATCTATAGGGGCAACCCCCTATTCTCTCGTTTATGGGATGGAGGCTGTTTTACCAATTGAAATTGAAGTGTCGCCGTTACGGGTTATGGCCGAGTGTCAGATAGCAGAGGCAGATTGGCAGCAAAGTAGGTTTGAGGAGTTAATGTTGTTTGATAAGAGAGGACTAAGGGCATTGTATCATGTCCAAGGCTCCCAACGTAGGATTGCCAGGGCTTTTGATAAGAAAGTGAAGTCCAGAATTCTCAAGGAATGAGACATGATGCTCAAAGATAACCGAGCTCCCATCCATGACCCTAGGGGCAAGTTCAGACCTAATTGGATTGGTCCTTACATTATCAAAGTTATCTGGTCAGGTGGAGTAGTTATTCTCATGGACCTAGATAGCTTGGAGTTTTCATAACCGATCAACATAGACAAGTTGAAGAAATATTATCCCTAAGAGGCTTACTAGGCTGAAAACCCGAAAAGGGTGACCTAGGCAAAAGTTATAGCATAAAAAATTTGAAATAAAGAAAAATTGAGCTCGCAAGGTTGAAAACCCTAAAGGGCAACTTTGGAAAAAGTTAGAGCGCAAAAGGAGAGATTTAAAACCCGAGTGAACCTGAACCGTAAGGCCTGATTCCTTTCTTTGGGATACGTAAGCAACTTCATCTTGAAGTTCGACCGTAATCATCTCTAACTCAACTGTCTTGTCCATTTGTTTGATTAGGTCATCCTTGTTCGTTATTTATAAGCTTGGTTGTGATCTTCGTTTTGGGAAGAAGACTTGTTATACAACGTATAACAGTGGTGGTATGCAAGCAGGGGTAGTTATGATATTTCGATTTGCGGTTATACATCTTGAGGATCGGTTCTATGAGTGTTAGGTGGTGATCATTTTCGAAAATAGTTTTGAAAAGTTTTAATAAAAGTTGATTTTTCTCACAATTTTACTTTTTACAACTTAGACCACTTTGGGACCAAAAGAAATTTTTTTAGTACTTACAACTTTAATTCCATTGATTTCAACATCAAGAACATTCTCCAACTCTTTGTTACAAATTGAAGTTGTTTTTACATCATAAAACTTGAAAAGAAAGATCAAAGCAATAAAACTAGGAGCACATGAGTTAGGTGTTCTGCTTCTTCGGCCAGATCGACGTAAGTCCTCAGACCAAAGTTGGTCCAGCTTGTGCCTCGTCCTCGAGCTTAGCCAAGCCAAGCATTTGTCAAAAAGGGCATAACTAAAACTAGGAGTAGGTGCCAAGAGCTCTCTTGTCCTCCAGGCAATGAGGTACCGAGTAAAGTTTGAAGTATGTATTGGGAATGGAGCCAGGTATTCCACCCCCTCATCTAGATGTGTCTGATCATGCCTAAATTGGCGTCTGAAACGGAAGGGGAAATAGAACACACAATGTGTGACGCCAATCAACTAAACACCCAGCTGTCGGGTCATGCTATAGCTCATCTCGGCTAAGTTAAGCCAGGGGCAACACCAAGCTATGTTGGCTATAGACCTATGGCACATCCAGTTGCACCACCATCTCTCATTAGGGAAGTCCACTAGGCTTTGGCGAAAAAAGTACGCTCGAGCTGAGTAAACTGGGCAAGGGTTCATTACCTTCAGCTTGTCCATCAGCCAAACCTGGAAAAGGATGAAAAATAAGAGAGATTAAAGAATAGAGAGATATATGTTGAGAGAAAAGTAAGGAAAAGGCTTTGAAAGAAAATACAGTGTGAATATCGAGTGATGTGAGAAATATATATAAGATAAGGTGGGAAACAATACCTGGAGCAGTAGTGGACTCTTCACAAACCTAGTGGTCTCTCGCTAGTAAAAAGCGTCCAAACCCATCAAGGTCTCGGCCAAGGCCAAACCGATACAACTCTTACCTTCTTTCAGGCGTTGGGCTACCTCAATCAACTTGATATTAGCTTCACTGAAACTAGGGGCAAGAAGGTAGTATACAAGCACACACAAGCAGAGGGCAAGTTGCCAAAAGCCTCACCAGAGGAGGTCGCCTCGGTCACTGATGTTAGAAAATTGATGAATCAAGCTGGGTATATCTAGCTCTCCATTGTGGGCCAATGATCGAACTTCGTGCAAAGTAAGCCCACACATCCGTCCCAAGGCTAAGGCATGGCCAAAATGGGGCTGAAGTATGATTTCCTTTTATGTCAAGATTCCATTAGTGCTTGAAATTCTTTAAGAGTCAAGCATATTTCTTATGCTCCAAAGTGAAAGACATGCCTAATCAGTTCCCAACATCGGACCGCAGCATGGAGGAATGGAAAACGAAGTGGAGTGCGGCTCAACAAAAAAAGCTTGTTTATGTCGAAACCCCAAAAATTTACCTTTTTAATGCCGTCTAAAGGAGCTATCTAATCTGTGAGTTTCTCGGCAAGAAATGGCTCCATTTGTGAAAGAAACAACAGCTGAAATGAAGTTCTGGAGAAGAAATCATGAAGGAAGACCTTTAGTAGAAGATAAGGCTATGAGTGAAGGCCAACTGTCAGCATTCTGGTGGCCCTCACATTTGTGGCTGGCAGGCCACTAATTGTGGTCGACCATCTACCTCTTCTGGCCGGCCGTCCACTCACCTGTTTGTTGGACAGTTTTGATAGCCTGGTTTTGTCCTGGTCTTTGTGTTGTTCGATCTTGTTTTGAGTCTTTTTGTTTTTGCGAGTGTGTATAGCTATTTTTGGTCTGTGTTTGAGTTATTTTTGCTTTGTTTATTGAGTTGTATTTTGTATTTTTGTCGTTAGTCATCTCATTATCCGATTAAGAACATTATTCCAATGCAAGCATGTTCGGTTTCAAATTCAATTTCACGTTCTTTTTCATGCAAGTATGTTACTTGTGGTGCAATGTTCATGTTGTAGAACCAAAACTCTTTTCATAAAAACTGTAAGGGTTTTATTCTGATCATGGTTTTTACAAAAGAAGTACAAGTTCAAAGTAAAAGTAAAACTTATTTGAAACTATACATGTGCTAAACTACCAAACTAAAGAAACTAAGTAAAAAAGTCCAAAAAACAGTGCCAATCATCTCAAGCTCAAGAGGCCCTCTTCGTCCTCTTTCTTGGAGGGGACTCAGAGGCACTATCTCTGTTGGGACTGCTGTCAAAACCAGACTCTAAGCCTCCGCTCCCTGCCTCAGAGCCTGCCGCGGAGTCATCTCCGTTCTCCAATCTTGAGCCAACATCATCGTTCCCACTCTCAGACTCAAAATGTTAACTCACTATCTTCTCGAAGGCGCTGGCTTCGTCGTCGTCATTGCCACTCAGAACAGGCTCCGAAGGACTGCTCCGGCCTCGGGCACCCCTCTCCCTGCCTCGACCGTGATGTTCGTCTCAATTACGTATAGGGGCCCTTTTCTCTCACCTTCCTGGTGCTAGAGAAGGTGTTGCTGGTGCTGATGCTGCCACTACCACTGGTGCCCTCGGTACAGCTAGGATCTAGAAAAATAGTTGTCAACATATCAGTTACAATGTGTGTCTCAGATACAAGCATAGTATGCAGAATAAGTGTTATGCAGAAACCAGATACAGTATGAGTACAGTGTGCCAATGCAGTGTATCAGTACAGTTTGGGGAAGACTACAGCAGAGATGCCAATGTATCAGTGGAAATATGATAGCGTGGTGCACAATAGAATTAGTAATGAAATGTAAGCTGAAATGGGAGAAAATACCTAAATACCGTGGAGACCAATCAGCGTCTCTCTCCTCTGCACTATGCTGATCAAAGACGTAACTAGCTCGATGAGGCTCTCTGCATACTCCGTAGTAGGTGCCTGCAAGTGCATTTGACTGATCAATATCTGGAATAAACATATCTGAAATGAAAAATGTGGAGTGCAAATTATGAAGTATGGTCCACACTTGAGGCGTGCCTCGAGCTGTAACATACTCGTGGCCTACCTTTGCCGGCTCGATCGGAATTTGGTAGGCAGTCTTAGTCGGTTGCCAACATGTGAGCGTAGTAGGAATCTCTAGCCAATTGGTCATCTGCCCAACATGAGGGGCCCCTCTAGTATGGGCCTTGGTCGCTGAGTCGCCTTACCTGCCACAAGAGCCTTTACTTCCTCACCTACGTGAACGCCCGTCAGAAGGGGCATAAGATAAATCTGGATGAATGTCGCATAATCACTCTTTGCTTTAAAGAAGTCCGCATCCAGGCTCGCCATGAACTAAATAATAGCCTAAACTGAGAGGCTATTTACTGTCCGGATAAACTCTAAGGGTGGCATGGAAACAACCGGAACAGGCGAGCCCACGGTCTAGCGTACAAACCGCTTGCTCATAAACCAGGCCTGGTAGACTGAGCCTTCTAGCAGAATCCAAAAATAAGAGGCGGCCCAAGCCCTAACATACTGGTCCCTCACCTCGGCTGGCATCGTCGCTCAAGGCTGCCACGTGATCTACAAATAGAGAATGTATAGGTTTGTTAGTTGTCGTCAGATGTCGAAATATACATCAGAACAGTAGTGGAGCAGCAATGACTGTGAATTTCAAGTTACCTTGGTGGCAGCCACTGTGTCAAAATATCGGCAAAAGAAGGTGAAAGTCGTATCATCATGACTCTTGAGCCGACACCGATCGTCATACCGTCACGAGTAAGGGACAACATGAGGGATCTCATCTAATGCTTCTGGAGCAAGGGCTGAAAAATATGTGTAAACCAATAACTACAAGGAAATGACAACAGTGTTATCAATAGTGTCAACAGATATAGAAAGTGCAACAGATACAGAAAGTGTACAGTGTCAACAGATATAGAAAGTGCAAAGCAGAAAGCACAGAGTATGAACAGATATAGAAAGTCCAAAGTAGAAAGCACAGGTGTTGAACAGATATAAAACAGAAAATGTGAAGTAGAAGGCATAAATGCAAGATAGAAACTGGAGTGCATACTTCCCAGGCTCGCCAGTAGCCTTCGACCCGCTCTCCCCTCATACGGGAAGTGGAGCTTATGTAACTGTAAAGTGTGGCAAGGCCAGCTCTGCCCCAGTCATAGAATCGGACTCGGGGTAAGGTCGCTAAGGCGCTCAGTAAATACAATTCTATAGTGTTCCACCTGTTCGCAAACAAGGTGCTACCGAGGAGGAACATCGGGAAGCCCCAAGTGTATTGCTCTATCGCCTCCAGGGTCACGGGCTCGTTTCGCAGAAATGCCTAGAAAACCAGCTATACCGCACCATCGCTGGTCTGGATACAGGTGGGCGCGCTCCAAGTAGGAAGATCCAAGCTGTCTCCCACTCGCCCATGTCCATATCGAAGGGAATCGTATCACCCCATACTCCTAAGCCTGTCATCATAGAGAAGTCGTAGGGAGTCATCGTCATCACCCCAGCGGAAGAGAAGTGGAAAGAATTGGTGGTGTCTCACCACCTCTCCACCAATGCTCCGAGGAGGGGCCAGCTCACTATGAGGCATGAAACTCTAGAGTAGAAAAGACCGAAGCTAGCCTCGTCGACAATATTGCGGACCCCTGCGAGGAGCTCGTAGTACCAGTCCCTAGCCATCGCCGCTCCATACTCCTTGTTAGCACGGGAGTCTCCCTATAACAAAGAAGAGTGAATCAGATAAAGAACAGTGATAAATGAGCATTTAGAATAAAGGCAATGCAAGAAATACAATTCAAGGGAAGACAGAAATACATGAAAATAGAGTTTTTACCTCTGTGGTGCCATAAGAAAGATGGAAGTCTAGCTCCCTTAGCAAAAGGTCCTCTAGTATACCACGTGCAAAGTCGCTAAAGTGCCTGATGCCTCCGGGCAGTAATATATGTGTTCAGGGATGATACGTCTCTAGATTGAAGGGCTGAATCCCCAGTGGTAATGACTCGGGCACGAGTCCCGAAGCTAACTTTGCCTCCAGGTCAGCTGCAATACCCTTCGCCGCTAGCTCCTCAATCTCAGCAGCAGGTGATGGTGGAGGCAGAACCTTTAGAGGAACCCCGTCATGTGGAATATCGTTTGCCATCTGGGAAAGTATGTGAAAAGTGGGTGAAAATTGAAGAAAAATGGAGAAAAGAGGGAAAACTTAGAAAAAGTCAACCCTAGGAGAGAGAAAATGAAAGACAAAGTCAAAATCCGAGAAAGTTCACGAAACTTGAGAAAAACTCGAGGGGAACAAGCCTAAAGTGGTGAATATGCAAGAAAAAGTGACGAAATCAAATTCTATTTGGTTCAAAACGTAGAGAATCAAGAGGGTTTTACAGAAAAAGTTTGCGTGGGGTGTTGGAATACACGTATAAGCGCAAATCTAGAGAGAGGATTTTCAGAAAGGGTGTGTGGAGAAATGAAGTATGGAAGTGTATGTTTAAAAGCCCATGCATGAAAAGTCAAAACTGCCCCAAGGAAAACATGGGTGGCTGGTAAGCCACATTTACGGCCGGCAAGCTTTATTCGTGGCCGATAGGTAGCCAAAAGCCTTCCCAGGAGGCCGACAGGTGGCCAATGGTCTTCATTTGTGACCTAGTACTGTTTTGTGCTTCTGTTTTCCCACATAGTGTATGGAAGGTTTTTGTTTTAGATTCAGATGGTTGTGTTTCGGTGTGTGAATGTGCCTCACTTGCCAAGATGAATGCGGTGTATCCTTGTTGAGCATGTTGCAATGTTTCCAAGAGGTAAGTCGGAGGTTATCGCTGAACATTACTTTTGCTCGTTCTATCAAATTACGTATTTGTTCTCTTCTGTTGCATCACATATGCGTTTTCACATATGCTTGTGTTGCACAGATGCCCTGCATCTTTCATGATTCATGCATTGAGCATGCACATTGAGTATGTTTGCATAGAATATGCTTTCAACATCATACATCGGTTGTCTGCCTTGCATAGAACATGCATTATCATTATGTTGAGTTGTCGTCTTGTTCACTTTGTGCATCTATCGCACTTGTTCGCTTCATACCTTGTTTTATTATCTTCGTGGGTTTCATTTTCTGAGGCCGAGGCCTTTTCGGGGGACAGATAATCTTGCTTACGTTCTGATTGTTTGATTGTTCCTTTGTTGACTTGCTTAAATCGGTTAAAAATAGTAGGTGTGCTTGTTTGTTCACACCACCCCTTCTCCTCTCACGTGCGACGCATTAGGATTGTTTAAATCAGTTAAAAATAGCAGGTGCATCTATTTGTTCAAACCACCCTTCCTTCTCTCGCGTACGACGCATTAGAATTGCTTAAATCGGTTAAAAACAATAGGTGCACCTATTTGTTCACACCACCCCTCCTTCTCTCACGTGCGACGCGTTAAGATTGTTTAAATCGGTTAAAAATAGTAGGTGTGCCTATTTGTTCACACCACCCCCTCATCTTTTCGTGTGCAACGCGTTATGATTGCTTAAATCAATTAAAAACAGCAAGTGCGCCTGTTTGTTCACACCAACCTTTCCTTCTCTCGCGTGCAATGCGTTAGGATTGTTCAAATTGGTTAAAAACAGCAAGTGCACCTATTTGTTCACACAGCTCCTCCTCCTTTCATGTGCGACGTGTTAGGATTGTTTTTCTTAGTTAAAAACACAAAGTGTGCCTCGGGTAGCCCCCGAGCAGTGTTACAAGGAGTCAACAAGATGAAGAAAGTTCGACTTCAATCAAGTGAGTTTGAAAGTCTTCGAATGAAAGAATCTAAGTCTATTTCGGATTATTTCTCAAGAGTATTGGTGATTGTGAATCAAATAAAGAGATATGAAGAAGATTACTAAATGTTCGCGTTGTGGAGAAAATTCTTCACTCGTTGCAACCAAAATTTGAACATATTGTGGTGGTTATTGAAGAGTCAGAGAATTTGGAGTTTATGACTATTGATCAACTCTTGAGATCTTTACAAGCTCAGGAGGAAAAGCTAAAGAACAATTCAAATAAGACCATGGAACATACTTTGCAAACAAAACACTCTTTAAGAAGGAGAAGAGGCCAAAGAGGTCGAGGATGATCATTTGCACGTAGCAAGCAAGAGGTGGTCGTGGCTCATTTGTAGGGATGACAATTTGAACCCAACTCGACTGGGACCCCACCCCCTGACCCTGATTAGAACAATTTTTTCTCGAAAAATACCCTCGATGGGCCGGGGATTGTATTCAAAAATGAATCTCCGACAATTTTTGGGTCGAGGACAGTGATAGGTTCCCCCGAGCTGACCCCGACTCGTCCCCATCCCCGTTCCATCCCGAACTGAAATTACTATTATACCCCTATATATGTGTGTGTGTGTGTGTGTGTGTGTTTGTTTGTTTCTCTATGTATATATATGTTATACCATGGAAACCAAAATCAAACCCTCTTGCTCTTTCTTCTTTATTCTCTCTCTCTCTCTCTCTCTCTCTCTCTCTCTCTTCATCTCTGGCCTATTACAAATCAAGAAGCAGATCGGCCACCACTGTTATCGATGGCGGCTGTTGAAGCCGAGCACCAAGCATCAACCACTGCTCATCACCGTTGGAGCATGACTCTGACGGTAGTGCTGGTTCTGGTTACAAGAACAAGGTTTTAATCTATTTATCTCGCTACTATGGTATCATTGCTAAGATCGACGCATACATTCGATCTCTGATATCTCAAAGATTTCACTCTCTCACTGTAGATCATTGTTTCGATGACGACGATAGTGCTCTGATCGCCCTTTTTGGTGATGAGAAAGAGCTTTATGAGAGAAAAATAGGGAGAGAAGAGGAGAGAGAGAGAGAGAGAGAGAGAGAGAGAGAGAGAGAGAAGAGATTAGATCTACTTTCCTCTTCTTGTTGTTGTTGATGATTCTTGTTGATAAGATGATGATCTTGATCTTGATGATTCCATTCTTTGAAGGCTTATCTCAAATCTCTGTGATATGCAAAATTTAAATAAATAAAAAAAAAGACAGGGATTTTTTAAGGTCAGGGAAACCCAATCCCTGTTAGGGGGGCAGGGGCAGGGGCTAAGGGATGATGGGTTCTCCGCCAGGGATCGGGGGCGGAGATGGGGAATTTTGTACCTTCAGGGATCGGGGATGGGGAGTGTAATCCTTGACTCTGCCCTAGCCTGTTGCCATTCATACTTATTTGTCAATAAGTCAGGAAAAAGAAACTAGTCCTCATCATCAAGATCGCATGGAAGAGGAAGAGCTAAAGGCTGAGGAAACTTTTCAAGAAGGTATGATAAGTCTCAAGTTGAATGTTATAATTGCCACAAATACAGCCATTATGCTTCGAAATGCCAAGATGCTACTGACAATCATGAAGAGAAAGCTCACCTTGTTGAACAAAAAGATGAAGTAGCTGAGCCTCCTTTATTGCTAGCCGTCAAAGACAATAAAGAATTGGAAGTAAATCTATGGTATCTTGACAATTGTGCAAGTAATCATATGTGCGGTGACAGAAGCAAATTTGTGGAGTTTAACGAAACTTGGAGAGGTCCAGTTACTTTTGGTGACTCCTCAAGTTTTAATAATGCTCAAAGGTAGAATTTTAATTCGTTTGAAAAATGAAGATCATAGAATCATGCTTGAAGTATAATTTATGCCCAAAATGAAAAATAACATTGTGAACTTAGGTCAACTTTTAGAATAGGGTTACAAAATTCACATGAAGGATCATATTCTTTCTCTAAGGGATGAAATGAATAATTTGGTGGCTAAAGTTTCAATGACCCTAAATAGAATGCTCTTGTTGAATTTTCAAATCAACATCGCCAACTTTTTGAATGCAACTGTGAAAGGTAAGTCTTGGTGTTGGCACATGAGGCTTGGACACTTGAACTTTGGAAGACTAAAGTTGATGGCCAAAAAAAAGATGGTGCATGGGTTGCCCTTTATCAACCATCCGGATCAACTTTGGGAGGGATGTCTAAGAGAATGTTAAAAGAATTTTGGGTAGAGGCTGTGGAATGTGCAGTTTATTTATCAAATCGATGCCCTACAAGAAGTATACAGAACATGACACCACAAGAAGCTTGGAGTGAAATGAAGCCTAATGTCTTGCATTTGCATATATCTGGAAGCATTACATATGCTCATGTTCCGGATCAACAAAGGTCCAACCTAGATTCTAAAAGCGAGAAATATATTTTCATCGGGTATGATTCAAGTTCAAAAGGCTTCATGCTATACAATCTTATTAGAAGGAAGATCATCATCAGTAGAGATGTAGAGTTTGATGAAGAGAGCAAATGAGATTGGAATACTTAAGAAGAGGAAAGTTATGAATTCTTCCCATTTTTAAAGAAGACCAATCACTTTTTAAGGTGCTAGGAGATCCTATTACATCTTCAATATGTCCTTCTCATCATCATGAACCATCATCATCAAAAGGAAGCTTAAGTGAAAGAAGGCTTCGAATGCGAAGTCTTGATGAACTCTATGAGGTAACTGAGCCTACGGATTTGTTTTGCTTTTTAGCTGATGGTAAATCTTTGCAATTTGAAGAAGTTAGACAAGATGAGAAGTGGAGAATTGCTATGGATGAGGAGATCAAGGCCATTAACAAGAACAAAACATGGGAGCTCATTACTCTTCCAAAAGGACAAAAAGCCATTGGCATGAAGTGGGTATACAAGGTAAAGAAGAATGGAAAAGGAGAGATAGAAAGATAAAAAGCAAGATTAGTGGCAAAGGGTTATAGTCAACATGCTGGGATTGACTATAATGAGGTATTTGTCCCTGTTGCCCATTTAGAAACTGTAAGGTTGTTGATTTCTCTTGCTGCCAACAATAATTGGAAAATTTATCAAATGGATGTCAAGCCTGCCTTATTAAATGGGTTTCTTATGGAAGAAGTGTATATCAATCAACCTATGGGGTATGTGATCAAAGGCTAGGAAGATAAAGTGATCAAGCTAAAGAAAGCATTATATAGGTTGAAATAAGCATAGAGAGCATGGAATACTCAACTTAACAAGTATTTCATATCGAATGGTTTCACTAAATTTCCATATGAGCATGCTTTTTACTCTAAAGTGAACGGAAATGAAGATGTCTTGGTTGTTTGCTTGTAAGTGGATGGTCTTAGTTTTACAGGAAACAATTCGAGCATGTTTGAGGAATTCATGAAAGTAATGATTCGAGAATCTGAGATGATTGATATTGGACTCATGGCGTACTACCTTGACATTCAAGTCAAGTAGATGGAGAATGACATTTATTTCTCAAGAAAGATATGCGAGAGAAATACTTAAGAAATTCAAGGTGATTGATTGCAAGCCTGTTAACACCCCCGTGGAATGTGGAGTGAAGCTAACAAAGAATTGTTGGAAATGGTTATAAAATTCTGGGTAAAACTAGAATTTTTTCCTAAGTTTGGTCTAATTTTTAGGTGGGCCCCGTGTATCGATTTACACGGGTCAAAGTGGTAACACGTTCTATGCCGCGTTGTGATTCACGTGGTATATTTCGTTGCTCAAAACCATTACCGAGTGAATGGAAAATTGAAGCCAAAGTATGCTCCATGGAAATGGAGTTTTGGTGGAAATTCCTTAAAGGTTTGTGCAAGGCTTGTCCCGCATTGATTTGGTGGGAGGTTTTGAAAGGGTTTATAAGGCATGGGTTTGGTACTTGGGGTGTGCCCCAAGGGGTATCCAAGTGTTTTAGAGAGAGAGGTTATGGGTAAAATGGGCTAGACCCATTGGACCCAAAAACCACCACACACGCGCGCGCGCGCCGCCGCCGTTCGGTCGGGCGGGCTGGGCTGGGCCTGGGCTTGGGCGCGAGTGTGAGGTTGGGTTGGGCTTGTTCGGCCCAATACTAATCTTTTTCAAACAACAGAATTAAACTGGTTTGGATTTAATGTTCATCCAAACAGGGTCCTTCCCGTTTTTGAACCCAACAGTTTTAAATCTGTTTGAATTTCAAACCAAACAGTGCCTAAACAGTTTGTATCTGTTTAATTCAAATTGAACAGGTACAGTACCTGTTCAATTCAAAACCAAGAGCCACCTTTACATCTATAAATAGACTAAGCCTCCCATTTGGATTTTTTAACTCCAATTTTCGTACTCCTTCATTTGCTTTACATCTCTACCATTTTGCTGCATTTTATTTTTGAAAAAAAGAGTGTAAACACTTTGTGTGTTCGACGAACAAATAAATTGTAGTGCTGCATTTATTCGTTGATAGATCATTTCATCCTGGGAGATAGACGTCCAAATTCTGAAAGTACCGTGGAGAGGACGAATCTGTCTTAAGGACACAGTGTTAAACACTGGACTTGATCAGAAAAATTATTCAAAGAAATTAACCAAGTAAGTTGTTTAATTTTATTCTGTTTTTAATTTATTTATTTAATCAGATTTTAATTTTGTTTTTGTAACAAAATAAAATCTGTCGAGTTTGATTTTCGTAATCAAACAAATTCTCTCATTTTCTTTATTTCTTTAAATTCTAGTTGTTGTTTTGTACACAATTAAATCTTTTAAATATAGTGAAGATTGTCCAACAATCTTAAGACAGATTAATTTTTTGGTATCTTCATTATATTTAATTTTCTGATTTCATAAAGACATATTCTGGTTGGAAAAACAAATAGTGTTTGTGCTATTTGACAGATAGTAATAATATACTGTCTCTTTTCTTTGACAACTAGTAGTTATATACTGGTGTCATTAACAATTCCAGAATATTAATTGTGTTAACAGAAAATTATTGTGCTATTTTATTTTTCTAGTTTTAGTAATAAGGAAAATAAAATTATTTTGTTGTTATCATTTATTTTCTGGTTTTAGTAACTAGAATTTATTTTCTGGTTTTGATAACTAGAAAATTATTTTGTGTTTTTCTGATTTTTGTAATCAGATATTTTTGTGATATTTTATATTCTAGTTTTAGTAACAATAAAAATAAAATTATATTATTTTCTAGTTTTAGTAACAAGAAAATTAAAATTATTTTATGTTATAATTTATTTTCTGGTTTGAGTAACTAGAAAATTAATTTGTGGTTTGGTTTTCTGATTTTTGTAATCAGATATTATTTCGGTATTTTATTTTACTAGTTTTAGTAACAAAGAAAATAAAATTATTTTGTATTGTAATTTATTTTCTGGTTTTAGTAACTAGAAAATTAATTTTGTTAATCAATCATGTAACTTTGTGACTTGGTCACAATCTGTTAATTTTGTAAGTAACTTATGGTTTCGTTTAATAGACCACTTATTTTTGAACCCTTTGTGAAAAGGTGTTAATTCTTTTGACTTTATCATAGTTCATCGTGAGTATACATGAAAGAATTTGTTTCTAGAGTAAAATATTAGTTTTACAAACTAATTTTATTTTTATTACAATGTGGATTCATAGTCTTGAATTACTTCTGCACTTGAGTCGGAAAAAATATATATATATATATTCACAAGAACATTTTAATGCATATTTAATTTGTTTATTTATGTACAAATCAAACTTATTAAATGAAGGTATGTTTTGTCATTTTGAAGTTTAAAGTTTAAATGCGTTGGATTTTATTTATGAGTTGATAATCCTTTTATTTCATGATGCAAGTAATGGGATCATGCATGATTGATTTATTTTGTTAATTCATTATTTGATGCATTTGATATGCATGTATGATATCAACTCAAGTTATTTCTTAACAATAATTTTTAGTGATTTGGAATGATAAATTGTTATGTCGACTTTGGACATAAGCAGGTTAATTTGAATATTTCTAATCAATTTTGAATGGGTGTTTAAACACCAGAGAAATTTAAACATGAAGATATATGTAATTATATCGTTCCGTTTAATTGGGAAGTAATTTAAGAAATCTTTTATGTTGATTATTAGTTTATTTTGAATGAGATGTCATTAATAATTATTTTACTTGCGTAGTAGAAATTATTAAACCATAAACCATTTTATTAATATGGAGTGTATCTCTTGCATTAGTTGAGATAATTTAATTTTCTTCTGTCACAAATATTTTTATGACAGTGACATTTATTTATAAATGAGTTGCAAGAATGTATACAGTCAAATTGGGTTTTTTTTTGAATTGTTCATTTCTTAGGCAAATTTTTTATGAGGATATGATTTTGTCAAAACATTAATTCTGATTTGTGTAGTCATAATTATTTTGGATTTTTGGATTTGAAATTTATGAATCAAGTACATCATAGACAACAAATGTTGAATGGCATGTTACTAAATTCAGGCTTACCACAGAACTTGTGGGGGAAAGCAATATTGTCTGTTAATTATGTTCTTAATAGAATACCCCACAAGAAAACCAACAGCACTCCTTTTGAATTATGGAAAGGTCGACCACCTTTCTACAAATACTTAAAAGTGTGGGGGTGTTTGGCAAAAGTGGAATTTCCTGTTCCTAAAAAGATTAAGATTGGACCAAAAACAGTAGATTGTGTGTTTATTGGTTATGCTCAGAATAGTAGTGCATATCGGTTTCTGACTTATAAATCAGAAATACTTGATATAAATGTGAACACTATTATAGAGTCAAAGAATGCTGTGTTTTTTGAACATGTCTTTCCTTACAAGAAAGGACAGGAATTAAGTTCACAGAAAAGAACTTATGATTGTACACAAAGTCAAGAGACTAATGACAATCAAACACTCGAGACTAGTAATGGTCTCAACCAACAGGATTTAACTGATGATGAACCAAGAAGAAGTAAGAGAACGAGAACATCTAAATCATTTGGTCCAGATTTTCTGACATACTTGTTAGAAAATGAACTTCAAAGCTTTAAGGCAGCAATGACAGGTCCTGAGGCACCTTTGTGGAAAGAGGCTGTTAATAATGAAATTGAATCCATTATGCAAAATCATACTTGGGAATTGGTGGATCTTTTACCAGGTTCTAAACCTCTTGGATATAAATGGATATTCAAGAGAAAAATGAAAGCAGATGGTTCAATTGACAAGTATAAAGCAAGACTTGTAGTTAAAGGTTACAGACAAAAGGAAGGTCTGGACTATTTTGACACATATTCCTCTGTAACAAGAATAATATCCATTCGCATGCTTATTGCTATAGCAGCGTTGTTTAATTTAGAAATACATTAAATGGATGTTAAAACAGCTTTCTTAAACAGTGATCTAAATAAAGAGATCTATATGGAGCAACCCGAAGAGTTTGTTGTATCAGGGCAAGAAAAGAAAGTTTGTCAACTTGTAAAATCCCTTTATGGATTAAAACAAGCACCTAAGCAATGGCATAAAAAATTTGATCATGCAATGCTTACTAATGGATTTAAGATAAACGAATGTGACAAATGCGTCTATGTTAAAAACACTGACCAAGGATATGTCATAGTTTGTCTTTATGTGGATGACATGCTTATCATTGGAAGCAGTCAAAACATGATCAAATCAACTAAGCAAATGCTTAACAAAAGATTTGATATGAAAGATATGGGGTTGCAGATGTTATATTAGGAATGAAAATTACTAAAACATCTGACGGATATGCTTTATCTCAAACTCATTATATTGAGAAAATTCTTGATAAATTTATCGAGGATGATTTGAATTTAGCAAGAACACCTGTCGACATCAGTCTTTATTTATCGAAAAATAAAGGTGATGCAGTGTCTCAGTTAAAATACTCCCAAATCATTGGAAGCCTAATGTACCTAATGAATTGTACTCGTCCTGATATAGCTTATGCTATCAATAAATTGAGTAGGTACACTAGTAACCCTGGAGAAGACCATTAGAAAGCGATCATTCGGGTTCTTAGATATCTAAGATTTACTCGTGATCATGGTTTGAACTTTACTTGATATCCAAGAAGACTCAAGGTTATTGTGATGCCAATTGGATATCGGATACTAAAGATTCAAAATCCACTAGTGGATATGTCTTTACTCTAGGAGGCGTTGCTGTTTCATGGAAGTCCACGAAACAAACTTGTATCGTATGATCCACAATGGAATCCGAGTTCATTGCTTTAGACAAAGCAGGTAAAGAAGCAGAATGGCTTTATCACTTCTTAGAAGACATTCCAATGTGGCCAAAACCTGTGCCAGCTATTTGCATTCATTGTGATAGTCAATCTGTAATAAGCAGAGCACAGAATCACATGTATAACGGTAAGTCACGACATATTCGTCGTTGACATAATACCGTAAGGCAATTGTTGTCAAACGGAATAATCTCAATAGATTATATAAAATCTAAAGAGAATATTGCGGATCCGTTAACAAAAGGTTTGACAATAGAGCTAGTGTATAGTTCATCGAAGGGGATGGGATTAAAGCCTATTACATAAGAGTCGTCATAATGGTAACCCTACTTATATGACTGGAGATCCCAAGAACTAAGTTCAAAGGGACAACTAAGTTATGTATGGCTCATCAGAAATCACCAAGGGATTAAGATTCCTACCAATTCCTATGGTGAGAGTGATATCTGCAACATATGTTGTCTGCAGGGGTATAAGGATAAGCTTTGCTTTTAATGATTACTTATATCTTGATTAAGGCATAAAATCAAGACGAGTATAAGGAGATACTCACAATAAGAATCACCTATATGAGTGTTGAACTGGGGCCGGTTCTATGAGAATAAAAGAGGCTACATTCTCTAGAAATACTCATGAAAACCAGGTACGTTCAAGGCCAAAATAAACACAACAGTGAGAACCATGATGTGTCAGAAGATATTTTGTGTGAAATCTATTGTCTTGGCTTACACAAACGGCTGAACAATTCAAGGCATCGCGTCCATTGGTTAGCCAGTAAGTCCAATAGGTTATCACTAGGGAAGGTTCAAGGCCGAAAACTACCTATCCTGATGCAAGATATTTTCGACTTATACTCTTTCGTTAAGTCTGCATATTGTTGCATTTCCGTTGTCATCAAATTCCATTCATGTGGGGGATTGTTGGAAATGGTTATAAAATTCTGGGTAAAACCAGAATTTTTTCCTAAGTTTGGTCTAATTTTTAGGTGGGCCCCGTGCATCGATTTACACGGGTCAAAGTGGTAACGCGTTCTATGTCGCGTAGTGATTCACGTGGTATATTTGGTTGGTCAAAACCATTACCGAGTGAATGGGAACTTGAAGCCAAAGTATGCTCCATGGAAATGGAGTTTTTGTGGAAATTCCTTAAAGGTTTGTATAAGGCTTGTCCCACATTGATTTGGTTGGAGGTTTTAAAAGGTTTTATAAGGCATGGGTTTGGTATTTGGGGTGTGCCCCAAGGGGTACCCAAGTGTTTTAGAGGGAGAGGTTCTGGGCAAAATGGGTTAGACCCATTGGACCCAAAAACAACCACACACGCGCGCCGCCGCCGTCCGTTCGGGCTGGGCTGGGCTTGGGCTTGGGCTTGTTCGGCCCAATACTAATCTTTTTGGGCCAAAAACATTTGAAATAAACTGGTTTGGATTTACTGTTCATCCAAACAACAAAATTAAACTGGTTTGGATTTAATGTTCATCCAAACAGGGCCCTTCCCGTTTTTGAACCCAACAGCTTTAAATTTGTTTGAATTTCAAACCAAACAGTGCCTAAACAGTTTGTATCTGTTTAATTCAAATTGAACAGGTACAGTACCTGTTCAATTCAAAACCAAGAGCCACATTTACATCTATAAATAGACTAAGCCTCCCGTTTGGATTTTTTAACTCCAATTTTCGTACTCCTTCCTCTGCTTTACATCTCTGCTATTTTGCTGCATTTTATTTCTTAAAAAAGAGTGTAAACACTTTGTGTGTTCGACGAACGAATAAATTGTAGTGCTGCATTTATTCGTTGATAGATCATTTCATCCTAGGAGATAGACGTCTAAATTCTGAAAACACCGTGGAAAGGACGAATCTGTCTTAAGGACACAGTGTTAAACACTAGACTTGATCAGAAAAATTATTCAAAGAAATTAACCAAGTAAGTTGTTTAATTTTATTTTGTTTTTAATTTGTTTATTTAATCAGATTTTAATTTTGTTTTTGTAACAAAATAAAATATGTTATTTATTTATTTATTTTAATCAGATTTTAATTTTGTTTTTGTAACAAAATAAAATCTGTCGAGTTTGATTTTTGTAATCAAACAAATTCTCTCATTTTCTTTATTTCTTTAAATTCTAGTTGTTGTTTTGTACACAATAGAATTAAATCTTTTAAATACAGTGAAGATTGTCCAACAAGAATGAAGATGGAGAAAAATTTGATGTAACTCCTTTCAAGAGTCTAGTTGGAAGTTTGCGGTACTTGACTTGCACAAGACCAGATATTCTTTTTGGAATTGGGTTGGTAAGTTGCTTTATGGAAGCACCCACAATGAGTCATTTTAAGGTCGCGAAAAGAATTCTTTGTTATGTTAAAGGAGCACTTGATTTTGGCTTATATTATTTATCCTCAAATGAATACAAGTTTGTTGGCTATTGTAATAATGATTGGGCTAGAAACTTGGATGATAGAAAAAGCACTACTAGCTTTGTGTTTTTCTTGGAAAATACAATTTTTACTTAGAGTTGAAAGAAGCAACCGATAGTAGCACTTTCTACTTGTGAAGTTAAGTACATTGTTGTTACATCATGCACCTGTCATGGAATTTGGCTGAGGAATTTTATGAAGGATTTATAATTTGCATAAGAGGAAGTGATAGAGTTCTTGTTTGATAACCAATCAACAATTGCCTTGGCCAAGAACCTCGTGTTTCATGATCAAAGTAAACACATTGATACGAGATATAAATCATTTTGTTAGAAAATGCATTGCAAAGGAGGTACAACTCAAGTTTGTGAAATTTTATGATCAAATTGATGACATATTCACAAAGCCACTCAAGTATGAAGACTTTCACCAAGTTTCAGACTTTGCTTGGAGTTACTAAAAGTCAAGTTTAAAGGGGTGTGTTAAAATAATAAACATGATTTTAGTTCAATTGATTTACACATTTTTCTGGAAGTATTTATTTATATTTTATTCATGTATTGTCAATGTTCATATATTTTTGAGGTTCATGTATTCCTAGAATGAATGTATCTAGAAAGATTCATGTATGTAGAAAGATTCATGTATGGTACATTGGATGTAGAAGATGCATTAGTCTCTCGGCTTGTCCATTAGAGTCTATAAATACCTCATGTATCTAAGTGTTCTAAGTAAGTGGAATCAAATATTGAGAGCTAAGAATTCCTCTTTTCTCTTTCAATCTCTTTAACCTTTGTGTGATCCATTTGATTTCCAACAATATCAAGAAACATTTTTTTTAATTGATAGTGTTTAAAACCTTTTACAGCAGTTTCCTCTGGATGTTTCATGTGACTAGAAAAAAATCGAACTAGTATCATAGAGGTTGGGGGAGAGATTTGAAAAGGGAAAAGAAAAATGTGTGTAAAATTAGGTGAAATGTAGGTATGTTTTATTTATATTTTACCTATCTTTACTTTTTTTATTTCCAAATCTCTCATCAAATCTCCCAATCAAACACAATATAAATGAAATGTCTCAACCTTATTATTGATTAAAGCTCACTAAACATAATAAATTTATTTTTAATTTGAATCTTTGAAAGTGAAAAGTATAAAGAAAATTAAGGATGAAGAAGCTAAACCATTCTAAAGGATCTCATAGATGCATGGTAGCACAACTTTGAAAAATCCTTTCAAAAAATTTTGAACAAATTTTTCATTGCAGTTATTTCTTTTGATGATAATGGTGAGTTTTGTTGGAGTGATTATGAAATTGAGTTTTGGAGTGAGGAAAAAGATGAAGAGAATAATTGAAATTTGGGAATGAAGATAAGAGAGTTGAATATGAAGAATACGTATAAGTCGTTTGAGTGTACCATGACAAAAATAAACAAATTAATGTGTACTGTTCTTATTAGTAAATTTGAAAAATAATCACAAAGTCCTAGTTTTCTCTTAAGATTACAATTGAGTTCTATCAATTTTTAATATAGACAAGTAAGTCCTATTTTTCATAAAACATTCCCAACAAGTTCATTATTCGATAATGGTGTATGCTATCCTAATTTTACCCTTCATTTATGAACAATAATTTTAGAAGTATTTTTAATCTAAGCAAAATTATATTTTTTAATTGTAAAAATTGTGATATTTTATTAAAATATTATAAACCACAATGAAAAAATTACCGGTAAGTTTTATTTTGTTTCAAAAATTACTATTGAGTTATATCAAATTTTAATATTGACAAACAAATTATATTTTCTTTTTTATTTTATAAGTTCTTATTAAAAAGTTCAATTATTCATAATTTTATATATATATATATATATTAATTTTATCTTTCATTAAAATATGAACCAAAAAATTCATAAATAATTTTAATTTATTTAAAATTTTAAAATAATAATATTTTTAATTGTTGAATTAAATGAATTTTCATAAATAAAAACATAAGTGTAAGATTTATCAACTATTTCATGCATTGAGAAATATATAAATTTTTTATAGCATTATTTTCATAACTCTTTTGAAGTTTAATAAAATTTAAACTTTTTAAATTATTTATACTAGATAAAATTCATAATTGGAAATAATAAAAAATGAGGCATTTTATACTAAAGTTGTTTTGATCCAATTGTTAGTTATATTTTTTAATATAATGTTAATATTTTATTCAATTAAAATTTTTAATTTTAATTAAGTTAAATTATTTATAAATTATTGTTCATATTAAATGAGAAGGTTAAAATTGAGATAATATACACCACTATGAAATAATAAACTTTTTAGAAATATTTTATTACAAATAGGACTTAATTGTCCATATTCAAACTTGATAGGACTCAACAGTAATCTTAATAGCAAAATAAGACTTATTGGTTATATTTTTTAGTAAATTTACATTAGGTATAATAAAAATTTTAATTGGATGTACTAAGTTATTATTTGGGTGCAAAATAAAAGAGAAATATCATTTTGTCCCCCAAACTTTCATGTCTTTTTCAATTTGACTATCATATTTCGATTAATATTAATTTTACATCAAAATTTTCAAAATTTTGATCAATTTAACCCTACCGTCACATTCCGTCTACAATTGAGTGTAATATGCTGACGTGACACCAAAATTCATTTAGAATTTCATTTTACCCTGCAAACTATACCTTAAAAATCAATTTGGCCACCAAATATAAAAAAAATTAAATTTAAATATTGAATAAACAATTTTTTATCTCAATAATGAAAAAATTAAATTTTAAATAATATATACTTTGCAAATAAAAAATATAAAAATTCTTATTTAGAATTATCTTGAGACTATGAAGTATGAATAATTCAACAAAAATGTCATACTTGTACCAGATACTTACCAATGTATGGTATATATACCAGGTACACAAAACATGTACTTAAATTTTTCTTTCTTAATTTTGGCATGCCCAGACATATCTAATATATACCCATGCCATGTTGTATCTCAGTCAAAATAATATCTTCTTTTACTACAAAGATATAATTCATTTTACTAGACGTCTGTTTCATTTGTAGTTTTGTTCTTAGTATAATTTTAAAATTAGGTTATGGTTTGTAAGTTTTTTAATATAATGATATTTAATTTTGGTTTATCTTATACATGTACTTTTGGTATTAAATGTCAATTGTATACTGGATTTAACAAATTAAATCACTTAATCAATTTTTGTATTATTCTAAATTTAAAATAAATATTTTTTTACAAACATATTACGCCTAAACCATACCTAAACCCTATTTTTATTTGTATTTTTGCATGTGGACGTACCCGTATCGTATCAATGCCAATACTCATAGCAATACATGTGCTTCATAGGTCTCAAATTATCTCGAGTCGATCCTAGAAAAAATTATTGAGCAAAATTTTTTTTTGGCTACTCTGTGTGTGCATGTGCGCAATTATAACTAGTTTATTATCCTAATTAATTTCAATAGTTTTAATCGACTAATAGTAATTTCAAAATTGAGTGGGAAAAAGATTTCAAAATTTGGTAAGTACCGGTATGGGTACGGTTTGTTTGTCGAAATACTCATACTTCATAGTTTCAAGATAATGCTAAATGAGAATTTATATATATATATATTTGCAAAGTATATATTATTTAAAATTTAATTTTTTTTATTATTGAGATTAAAAAATATGTATTAAATATTTAAATTTATTTTTTTATATGTGGAGGAAAAATTAATTTTTAAGATATAGTTTGAGGGGTAAAATGAAATTCCATATGAACTTTGGTGTCAGCACAATCCGTCCAATTATAGATGGAATGTGACGGCAGGTGCTAAATTAATCAAAATTTTGAAAGTTTTGATGTATAATTGATATTAATCAAAGTTTGGGGGTCAAATTGAAAAATGCATAAAAATTTAAGAGACAAAATGGTATTTCCTCACAAATATAATTACCCATTTATATTTTTCTATAATTGGACTACCATTTCCGAAATTGGGCTTGTTGGGTTTGAAATCCAGGCCCAAATCAACCCACTTCCCACTGGTTTACGGGGTTACCCAATACCCACTCGGCAAATATGGTTTTCAAAATATGTTTGGTTTTCATAAACTTGTTTTAGAATTGTTTTTTTTTTTTTTCAAATGAAAAATTAATTTCTTGAAAAACTAAAAATTATTTAATATTTTTATATAATTTTATCTTTTTTAAAGGCGAAAATAATTTTTAAAAATTTAAAATATATTTTTAATATTTATTTTTATCAAATTAGTTTTTTATTGTTTTAAAAAACATTTTAGAAAATCATTAATGTCACCTCGGAACGAGTACAACTTGAATGCAATGGTAATACCATGTTATTATGCACACGTGATATCACTAACTAATTATCGTCTAACACATGTTGAATGAATCCACATTTTAAATCCACCCATGTTATTTTCATAACTTTCATGGACTTCCATTTGATCAAGGTGTGATTGGGATCTATACATAGTGAGCAGATAATAAGGATATCACGTATGTATGCATGATGACCTGACATCACGGTTGTATTGAATTTTTTCTAGGTGGGAACATTACGTCTTCCTCTCAAACTTAATTCTAAACTAGTTTTCAATGATTGTTGCAGAACTGTGGTAAACGAAGGCATTGTTTGTTGTGATTTCAATGTTAAATAGTCTCTTCTATGTTCACCAAAAGAGGCAAGAAGGGCGTACTGGAAAATATGGAACTCCAAGGCTTCATTATCAGCAGGTCCATTACAAATGTCTCTCCTTTTGTCTGTATTGCTGGCCACTAATTTTCACTATTTGCCCAAAAGCCAATTATTTGAACAAAAATGCGGCAGACCCCCAGTAAAACCGACCCCAGTGACCCCAGTGCCATGTGGCATTGGGTGATTGGGAGGAAAAAAAAAAAAAAAAAAAAGGAAATTGGCCAATGAAAATGAGCTGGGGGTGCCCCCAGCTGGGGTCCCTAGCAGTTCTGTTGAATGTTGTTTCTTCAAATCTAACCACCCCCCCCCCCCCCCCCAAAAAAAAAAAAAAAAAAAAAAAATTGAATTAAAAACTCAGATTTTATTGCAGAAACAAAAAAGGTTAGAAATTGGTTGAAAGTATGAGCGGTGAAAAGGACTCTGTGTCTATTTTATGTAAGTGGTGTTGATTAAATTTCAGCTTTTGGTTCCAGGAATTAGTGTCTCAGTTTCAGAATGCAACTAGTGAAGGTATGCTCTGTTTCAACATTGTCTTTTTGGTGATTTTTTTCATCTGCACTGCACAACCTCTTTGAAAATTTTAACTTAATTAGGAATCTTGAAATTAGCTTTTTATTTCTTGAACAATGAAGAGTTGATAAGTTTGCTATTTGCTATCTGTAGGTTTACAATCCGTTTATATGGGTAGAAAGGCACTTGATATAATGGAAAATGAAAATCAATGAAAAATATTTTTCATGATCAACGGAAAACTAACTTATTTAGACATAAAATATTTTCCATTTTAAAAATAGAAAAACGTTTTCCAAATTAAAATCTTACTAATGTCACCACACCACACTACCATTGTCATTCTCATCTCCACCACCACACCACCACCATCATTGTTGCCATTACTGCCGTTGTCACACCACCACCTCTACCTTCATCTCACCACCACCGCCACCAAATATAAAAAAATATTTTTCGTTGAAAATCTTTTTCATTAAAAAATTTTTTCTACCCAAACAAGCGGTGCATTAGTGGCAAGTTTTAAGTCCACCTCCCTCTTCCCAAGCACAGTAAAGGCTCTGAAACTTAGGGTCCATTTATAAACAAAATGGAACATCTTTTAATTTTTGTACTATAAGGTCATGTTTGATTCACAAGATTAATAGTGAAGTATTAATAATCCTATTAAATTAGTGTGGTATTCACTATCCAATTGGATTAATATCCATTGGATTAATAATCTCACCCCTACCCCATTACTAATAATTCTACAAATTTGTTGGATTAATTATCCATTGGATTAATAATCCTAAACCAAAATGTTAAAACAAACATAGGATAATTGAGCCCACGGATTAATAATCCTAATCCTATGCTCTAATCCACCCAATCAAACATGATGTAAGAGGGTAGTTTGATTACCAAGTGTGATAGAAAAGATAGAGTTCAGAATGAACGAATTCATGAGATGGTAGAGGTAGCACCTACTGAAGTAAAATGAGAGAAAATTGATTAAGATGGTTTGGATGAGTTAAACCAAAATTAACACGGGTTGAGATATTATAGAAAGACATGATAACTTGTAGTTCAACTGAGATTCTGATTACTAATTGGTGGAATGAAAAAATAGAAGTCATCGGCACATGCATGCTTTTGAACCCATTACCTAGGGCGCAAAGAATTTCTGGATTTTCTAATCCTGCTTGGTATTTTGTTTTTTTTTTTTCAGTAATACAATATACATAAGAGTATTACATAGCTCATTTCAAATAATATGATAGACAAAATGTACTGGATCTGTTTTGGTAGAGAAAATTCCATGATTAAGTAATTCGTGGTTGAATTTTCAAGTGAATGAAGTCAATTATAGTGTTTTCCAATTTCATTCCCAACTATTACCATTAAACATAACGGATTGATACTTGTGTTTGCAGAATTAAAAGAGAAGATCGTTGCTAATTTAGCAAATTTCACATATGATCCTTTCAATTATACCTTCTTACACCAGGTTCAGAGTCCTTAAATGAATGGTGAACTACTTGTAATTTATTTCCTGATATTATCACATATCAACTTCTATTTGTGATTTTAAACAGCTCAACATCTTTGAACTTTTCCTAGACTGCATAATGGAAATAATGGAACCAAATGAGAAGATTGTGAAATTTGGTATTGGAGGGATCGGCAAATCTTGTAATGGTAGCCCAAAGATCTAAACCTTTTGCTAAAATCTTCTTTGTTATATGCGAATTTTCTTGCGAACAAACGTTCTTTAATTTCTTTCAAAGTAATGAACAATACTAGGTTCGGGTGCACATAACCGTGCCTAACTTATTGAATTCCCTCTGCAGATCCAACAAACGCTGCCCTTGTCGCTCAGTGTGGTGGGATCCCTCTTATCATTCAATTTTTATCAAGTCCTGTTAGAAACATTGCAACAGAAAAACTTGTTCATTGTTTTTTTAAAACCTGAATGCATCATTTCAATTGTCACTGCTTCTGCACATATTGAATTAGATGTTCAACCAACATGACTCCATAATTTGAAGGAAAATTAAATTATTTGCTTTAAGTTTGTATATTTTTATTGTTCATGCCTATGGTGTGCATTATAGTTTTAATATTATCAGATGTTGAAAAAAAAATTACAATCATTTTGTTGTCACTTGTCCAATTCTCTTTTCCTAAATATTTAATGAAACTGCACTTGATGATCAGGCCAACATATTGACATACTGTCAAAATTATGTGGTACTTGGTATGAATGTAATTTTATACAAACTGTGTAGAAATTATATTAATTTATGTTTCTAAATTAACTTAAATTGCAATTTGTAGGTAAATTATGCTCTTGGGATTATGTATTATATTTGTAATGCTTCTAACAAGGGAAAGATATTGAAGCCAGAGGTGGTCGATGTCATCAGAAGGTACGCTGCTGCTGATTCAGTTGGTGTAAGCTTCAGCAATATAGCTCATGCATTGCTAGATAAGCACGTTTATAAACGCGAGTGATAGATAAAATCTATTTTTTTTGGTACCGCATCATTTAATGTTGTCATTCATATTATAAAAATCGGTTTTTCAATGGTCAAGATTGAAAAGAGAATGAAATATGTCGGACATTTTGTGTATTTAAATCGGTTATACAAGTCAAATATGAATGAAATATGGAGGAGGATCCCTTCCAGTCTAGATCTAAATTTTAAATTGGACGGCGTTATTTGGGCCTATGAGGCCCACCATGGGTCCCGTTTCGATGATTCCAACAGTTCATTATGTCGGACATTTTGTGTATTTTATTCACACAAAAAATTAGGTTGATTCGATAGTTATAACTTACTCAATTTATTGTGTTTTGTGTGGATAAATATAGAAAAATTTTGACAAAATGAACGGTTCGAATATTTGAAATGGGACCCGCGGTGGGCCTCACGAGTCCAAACAGTATCCTTTAGTTCAAAATCTATACTGAATGGGATCCTCTGCATGAAATATAGTTACATCTCACAAATTTTTTTTTTTCAAATCTATATCTAAATCTATGATTCAAATACAACCTAAATGCAAGGAGGGTAAAACGCACTCCCTATAATGAAATGGGATTTAAAATATTTGTTGGAGTGGTGTTTTTGAATTCTAGCTGCTTAAAACTGGGAAAAAAATGGGTTTGGGATGCTTGTTTGATGCTCCAAGTGCTAAAATATTCTAAAATCTTGTAAAAAAAACAGTTACACATCTTTAATGTTGGACAGTGTTATATTCTTACAGATTTCTCCTCTAAAAGCATCCCGTGAATAATTTTTTACAGGTAAAAGTGAGTGAGTACGGAGGTGCTTTTGTGGAAAAAATTTGTGGGGTTGGATCATTTACCATCTTTAATAATTGAATGATGTATTAATTGATACTGATAATTA
This sequence comes from Camellia lanceoleosa, assembly GCA_025200525.1. NCBI lineage: Eukaryota > Viridiplantae > Streptophyta > Magnoliopsida > Ericales > Theaceae > Camellia > Camellia lanceoleosa. Next base: position 35,462,537 of record CM045767.1, on the reverse strand, counting down.
TTATTATTATTTTTACCTTCTACTCAACTCTCAACTTTTTTTCCCCTCTAATTCTTCTACTCCAGAGGCACACCACATATCCATTCACTCGGTTGGGGTTTTTAAAAATAGTTTTTGAGTTTTTAATTTGTATCTATTTTAATATCTTAGTAATTTTTTTTTTTTTCAAATGTACCTAAATTAAATATACTTAAAAAGTAAAATATTTATATTTTCTTAACAAAATTCAAAAACAAAAAAAACAAAAAAATGTATTAAAATATCAAAAAATAACACTAAAAAAAATATGGATTAATAATTCAAAATTTATTTAAAATCTCTAAAACCAAACACAACATTATTTTCTTAACAATAAATAAAGGACAAAATTCAGTTTATCCCATTGTCTTTTAAAAATAGCCATATACCTCCCATAAAACTAAGAAAAGATTATGGGGGATCATGCCCTCTCTGTTTCTGTGAAAAATTATGTTTCATATAGCGCACGCACACACAAACATATATATTATTTTATAAATAAGATAACCTCTTAATATAAAAGATATATATCTCATTCCTCTTCCATCTTACATTTTCTTTTCATTTTAAATCAAAAAATTTCTTCATCCCATTAGAAATTGTTCATATGATACTTGAATTTTTTTTTTTTTTTGGTGTATATATAATTTATATATCGTATTGTACATATATGTATGTTTGTCTATACAGTGAAAAAATATTATTTACCGTTTGGTTTTTGCAGTGATAAAATTCTGATTTCATCCCTACTTCTATGTACACTACCAAAAAAAGTATTTTTTGCGACGGTAGGCGGCCGTCGCAAATGCCCTGGATCCCGTCGCTAATACTTTTTGCGACGGTAAATTGGCTTTTTGCGACGGGAAGAGAGGGTCGCGACAAAGGGGGTTGCAAAAGAGCTTTAGCGACGGTAAGTGCCGTCGCCATTACTTTCTGCGACGGGAGGGTGCCTTTTTTGCGACGGCACTTTTTCTGTCGCTAATAATGGAAGAATATATCAATTTTCGCGACGGCACATAATTCCCGTCGCTAAAAGTGGGTTTTTGAGACGGCAGAAGTATACCGCCGCTAAAACTCTGGCGACTTATAACTATTGGCGGCAACGCGTCACCGTCGCTAAAGGTTTCTTGTCAATTACAATTTCACGACTTTTATGATCAGATTGGTGCCGTCGCAAAAGTTTATTACTCTTTTTATGACGGGTTCTTATGCCGTCTCAAAAAAAAAAAAAAAACTGTTGAGAAATTATTAAAAAATTAAAATAACTTGTATAAAATAAAAAATAACTATAAAAAATCCAAAAATTACGAATAATATAAATCCATACATAAACAAAAGTTGACAAATAATAAAAATTAATAATATTGTTCCATTCATAACAATACATAAATAAAAATTCACAATAATAAAATTATGCCACTACACAACGTCGCATAATACATACATAATGTTGCTCACAAATTTAAATAACATAAATCAAAATCAAAACTAAAAGTTTTCGTCTTCATTCGCTTAAGTGGGTTACAAAAACAAAATTTGTTCATAATCTTTATACGCGCATTCCGTAAGCCAACCGCTACTCAGAAATATCTGAAAAAAGAAGATAAAAATAATTAAAAACCATATAATGGTGTTAATATTTTCATTACGAAAAATTAAAAAAAAAATTGACTACTATATAATTAGAAAGATATATAGTTTAGTAAATAATTTTGACTGGACCGAAATCCGGCTCTAACTCCCAAACCGGGAACCCGATTCGAGCCCCGTTTTCTCCCACAAGTCTCTCGTGCCTAGGCGGTCGTGTGTGCCAAGTTTCGTGCTAAACCGATGCCGTTTGGTGATTTTGGGGCGTTAACGCCTCGAATTCAAGTTTCTTAAGGAAGTAGGTTTCCTAAAGTGAAATCCGGCTCTAACTCCCAAACCGGGAACCCGATTCGAGTCCCGTCTTCTCCCACAAGTATCTCGTGCCTAGGAGGTCGTGTGTGCCAAGTTTTGTCCTAAACCGACGCGGTTTGGTGATTTGGGGCATTAACTCCTCGAATTCAAGTTTCTTAAGGAACTAGTTTGTCTAAAGTGAAATCCGGCTCTAACTCTCAAACCGAGAACCCGATTCGAGCCCCGTCTTCTCCCACAAGTCTCTCGTGCCTAGAAGGTCGTGTGTGCCAAGTTTTGTCCTAAACCGACGTGGTTTGGTGATTTTGGGGCATTAACTCCTCAAATTCAAGTTTCTTAAGGAAGTAGTTTGCCTAAAGTGAAATCCGGCTCTAACTCCCAAACCGGGAACCCGATTCGAGCCCCGTCTTCTCCCACAAGTCTCTCGTGCGTAGGAGGTCGTGTGTGCCAAGTTTCGTCCTAAACCGACGTGGTTTGGTGATTTTGAGGCGTTAACTCCTCGAATTCAAGTTTCTTAAGGAACTAGTTTGCCTAAAGTGAAATCCGACTCTAACTCCCAAACCGGGAAGTAGTTTACCTAAATTACATATATATATATATATATATTAACTCGCTGTGCTAAGTAGGGAAAAAAATTTACAATGATGATATGACATGATTATGGATACATGATATATTACTCAGTAATTATTATATAAGTATAATAACAAATCTCACTATATGTAAATGTGACAGGTACACATTATATTAAAATAGAGAATTTCATTTTAATAGTAAAATTCAACATCTTAAAGGCTGATTCATCAAAAACACAAAGATATTAATAAAAATTTTAAAACAAAAAATAAAAAATAAAAACCAAGTAATACTTCGTGGAAGATTAAATACTGACCTCATGCTCTTGTTGGAAGGAGCCCAATCTATTCTCTTTTGAACCCTTGTACCAAAATACAAATAAATATGAGAGACTAGATTATTTGAGATTTAAATCTGAGGATACATTATACTTTTCAAGAATAACAAGGAACAAGCAGAACCTTTGAAGGAACACAACTAGGCCGAGGCAATTTTAGGTGAGATCCAGCACTCGGTTGGAGTTCATCGAGAAAGCTAGCATTAACCAAGGGAGATGAGTCATCAAAACATATATTATTACAAAACTAATAATTGCAATTATAAAAGTAGCAAGAGTCATTCACAAAAAACAGTTCGCAACTTAGAATCGTGGCTCATGTTCTCACCGTTGTTAACAAAAATGAAAAAAAGGAGGCAACACTAGAACTCAAACATATATATACTTCTAAATTTACCTTGTTAAAAAGATCAACTGGTGGATTATGTCCCTCTTTTCTGTATGGAAATTAAATTCCTGTAAAAAAATCAAAAGATGACATAATGAAATAATTATATTTTGAATTATCAATCTCAAAATATTGATCAGAAATCATAGAATCATCTATAGCACTACCATTGGTACAGTAGTTTCCTTCTTGCTATTTCGGAAAACTCCAATATCTCCTTTACTTGAAAATATCTGCATTTAAACACAAAAAAGATTGAATTTTGGAAAATGCATTGACACATTTCACAAAGATCTTGAATAATACCTTCTTGTTAAGGGGGCGAGCTTTAAAATTATGAATAAATTCACAGGTGTTGAACAAAACAAAAATACATGGGAAATTTGAATGAATTATAAACATTTTTTTTTCCTCCCACCACAAATCCAAGATATACAGAAACATAGCACAAGACAATTTACGAGTCAATACACAAAAGCACACATGTTTCCATTATTAATCTGAACAAGCACACAACACAAGTAATGAAATTAAGTAAAATGTTGAACAAAATTGACTAAGAAAACACCTTTGACTCTCCAGAGATGCGATCAATCATGTATGTATATAAATATATATCACTATCAAATATGAATCACAGTAAATTAGTTACCCCCGTAGACCTCGAAATGAATGAGAAGAGAGAGACAGAGAAAAAGAGAGAGACAATAATGAAATGCTAAGCAACAAAGAATCAAATACTTGAGGTACCTCAGAATCATGGTGAATCTATTCAATTCCTATTTGGTTATTCACATCCAGGCAACATTTCTTCTGATTCATCAAAATGCCCAATACTGCTAAACCACAAATCAACACACTAAAGTAATAATTATATAAATATGGATATATATATATATATATCAAGGGATTGAAGGATGATAAAAAGAAAATAGAGAGAGAGAGAGATTAGAGACCTGGCGTCGAGGGAGACGATTAGATTTAGGGTTTTTCCCTGTGTAGTTCGCGGTGTGATGAGATGAACAACGAGAGAGTGAAAGAGTGATCGGTGCAGAGATGAACGAGAGGGTGAGAGAGAGAGGGATCGATGATGATCGGTCTGAAGCGAGATGAACGAGATCGGTCTGAGCAAAAATGAACGAGATCGGTCTGAGTAGAGATGAGCGAGATCGGTGAGAGAGAGAAAGAGATAGAGAGAGTGAGGGAGACGATTAGATTTAGGGTTTTTTGTTTTGTTTGGTATAGTATAGATGAGGACAAGTGAGATGATGGACGGTCAGATTTGTTTGAAAAAAAAAAATTAATTAATTAAGGTTGAAAATTTATTTTTAAATAATAAAAATAAATAAATAATAATTTTTATTTTCTTTTCGTTATTAAGGTTGAAAATTTATTTCTTTCATATATATTTTAATGAAAAATATTTTTTACTAAAATAAAAGTTAAATTTCTGTAGTCAATGAAAAATATTTTTCTGCGGCCTATTTTTTTTATTACTAAAAATCATGAACTAATTTTTTGTGGTAGAGGAAAATGAGCGGCAGCAGTAGTGAAATAGATAGAGAGAGATAAAGAGAGAAAGAGATATAGAGAGAGACAGAGAAAGAGAGAGGCAGAGAGAGAAATAGATAGAGAGAGACATATAGAGAAAAAGATAGAGAGTAAGACAAAAAAAGAGACAGAGAGATGAACGAGAGAGATAGAGAGAAGAGAGATGAACGAAAGAGACAGAGAGAGAAAAGAGATGAGAGAAGAGATAGATAAATCGAGAAGGAGCTCGATAAATAGAGAATACGAGAGGAAGAGAGTGAGCAAGGCGAACATAATGAGGGAGAAATAGACAAATAGACAAGCATATAGAGAGAGAGATGAGTGATGAGTGAAAGAGAGTGAGAGTGAGAGAGAGAGAGAGAGATAGATGTAAAAAGACAGAGAGAGAAAGAGAGAGATAGAAGGAGAGATAGCAAAAGAGAGAGCAACAAGAGATGAGCGAAAGATGGACAAAAAGAGTGAGAAATAGGGTGAAAAGAGATGAGGGAGAGAGAGCCACAGAAAAATACAGAGAGAAGAGAGCAAGATCGACAACCAGACAGTGAAAGAAGAGTGATGAGTGAGAGAGAGAAAGAGAAGAGAGAAAGGAAGATGAAAAAATGGATGAAAAGATATAGACAAAGAGAGAAAGAGCGAAAATAGATAAACGAGAGAGAGAGAGAGAGATAAAGAGAAGAGAGATGAGTGAGAGAGAGAGAGAAGACATATGGGAGAGATAGAGAGAGAGATGAGTGAGAGACAAAAGAGAAAGAGAGAGCAGAGGCAGACGGATGAGCAGACAGAGAAGAGTGATGAGTTAGAGAGAGAGAGAAGAGAGAGAGACAAAAAGAGAAAAAGATAGAGAGTGAGAGATAGAAAAAGAGACAGAGAGAGAAGAGAGATGAACGAGAGAGATAGAGAGAAGAGAGATGAACGAAAGAGACAGAGAGAGAAAAGAGATGAGAGAAAAGATAGATAAATCGAGAAGGAGCTCGATAAATAGAGAATATGAGAGGGAGAGAATGAACAAGGCGAACATAATGAGGGAGAAATACACAAATAGACAAGCATACAGAGAGAGAGATGAGTGATGAGTGAGAGAGAGAGATAGACAGAAAAAGAGATAGAGAGAGAAAGAGAGAGAGAGAGAGAGAAAGGAAGAGAGATAGACAGAAAAAGAGATAGAGAGAGAAAGAGAGAGAGAGAGAAAGAAAGAAAGAGAGATAGAAAAAGAGAGAGAAACAAGAGATGAGCGAAAGATAGACAAAAATAGAGAGAAATAGAGTGAAAAGAGATGAGCGAGAGAGAGAGACACAGAAAAAGAGAGATGGGCGAGAGAGATAGAAATAAGAGAGAGAGAGAGAGAGAAAATAAATAAGAGAGATAGAGAGAAGAAAGATGAGCGAGAGAGATAGAGAGAGAAGACAGATGAAAGAGATAGCGAGAAGAAAGATATACGAGAGACACAGAGAGAAAATGAGAGAGAGAAACAGACAGACAGAGAAAGAAGAGTGATGAGTGAAAGAGATAAAGAGAACAGAGAGAGATAAATACAGAGAAACAGGAAGATGAAAAAATGAATGAAAAGAGATGTTATATTAAAAGAGTAAGACGACATCGTTTTTTTTATTTTTTTGCATGTAAAAAATCTTGTTGAATTTATTCAAACTATTTTGTATTTGATATATATGAAGCTGTCTCAAAATCACAATCACTATGCTAGGTTAGAGTTTTCCAAAAACTCTTTTGAGAAAATTATACTTTCTTGTTTTCCGTGTTATATTATTTTTACTGAATTTTTTAAATATTTTAAGTAATTTTTTTAATTTTTAGACACACCTAACATAAATACACCTAAAAAGTAAAAAAAATCTTTTAAAAATTCACTAAATACCAAAAATACAAAAGAAATACAATAATTCAATACATTTTTTTTTTATATTTGTATGTATTTATTAATTTTTAAAAATATTTTTTCATAATTTTTTTTTAGATACATTTAAGTAAAGTGCATCTAAAAAAAATATTTAAAAATTAAAAAATATTCACTTAAAAAAAAAAAAACACAAAAGTCGCTTTTTGCGATGGTAGAAAATGCCGTCTCAAAAAATCAGAGTATTTCTTGACGGTAAAAATACAAATCTCAAAAAGCAGTATTCTTGACGGCACCGTCAAAAATACTCCTTTGAGAGTATTTTTACCGTCATACTTCAGACTATTTTTACCGTCAAAAAGTGATTTCTTGACGGCAAGCGCGCCGTCGCAAATAGTTCCGTCTCATATACCCAGTTTTCTTGTAGTGGTAATAGAGAATGTGTCTAACATGTCCATTTTGAGAGCTGAGAACACAAAAATAAATAAATAATAAATAATAATAATTAAATTTCAATGTAAGAAGACGAATTAGTCTTGTTTTACCTCTTTTTATCTTCTACCAGCCTTAAAGCCCTAAACCAAATCTAACTCTTTTCACCATAGTTTAGATATAAAATTATATAAACACGGCAATTAATTTAGGAAATATCAAATAAGTGGCATTGTAAAGAAATAATTATAAGTTAATGATAAATTTTAAGAATCTTAATAATTAAAACTATAAATTTTACCATAATTATGAAATTATTTTTTTGAAAAATTCACTAAATGTAATTGTCCCTAATTTATTTTTGTGTGATGATGTACCCCACTCAAGCGTCAACGATAGGGAACTATTTCCACACATTATTTTCTTTTTATGCACATCCCACTCAATTCACACATTAAAAAAATTATAAATATTTAATTTTCCTCACTCTACACACTTTTCATTACAAAAATGTACACACCAAATAAACACACCCAAACTAGGTGCCCTCTCCCAAAAAATAAAAACTAAAATATAAATAAATAAAAAACTCAGATTCCGTTTGTGCATTGTTAGAGGCTGGAAAAGTTGCAGTTTATATTCGATTCAATTTTCTCCATTGGAGCAACCCATTGAACCTCTGGTCTAGGTTTATTTTTAATTAAATATACATTAATTTAATCAAATTGCAATCTTTATTCGGAAATACAATATTGAAAAAATCGACTTAGTTCACAACTTCAAAGTCAAACCATCGTTTTTTGGCTCAGATGTACATAATTGAACATTGTGAAGGGTTTAGAATTTCAATGTTCAACTTTTGGGGTTATTTCAGAAATTGACGATTGAACAAATGTGCAATGGTTCAGCACTAATTTATTGAATTAAGAGCGCGACTGGAGAAAAAAAAAAAAAAAAACGATTTTAAAGATTGAAACTCACCTTTTCATTGAGATTTATGGCAACCGATAATATCCGTCTCAAAATTTAAGGTTTCATTTTGCGGATATTTCGTAACACAAATTAAGTATGAGAGTGGGTGTAATGGATGGATTTGAATGATGATGAAAAACTCAAATACACCCAAATGACAAGGTTTAAGGGCAATGGAAGAACTGGAATTACCATTAGCATTGTAGCATTGCAAGATGAGCACTTTAAAAAGTGATAATCATCTCACGGGTGTAAACTTTTCACTTATCTCTAAAAAAGACAAATTGTTACTGAGAGGGTAATTTATGTATAAATTAGGCCGAGCTAAAGTCTATCTATTAGAATGGACCGAGCTAGGTACAGTCTCTTAGTCATTGGGTCGAGTTGTGGGCTGAGGCAAGAAATGGAGTAGCTCGGTCCTAGGCCGGGCATATATTCGGCCCAAACTTAAACCGGGTTAATTATATGTGGTCTAGGAGGGACCGGGGTATGACTGAGGTAGAGGACCGAGCTTGGTCCAACTCAGTGAAGCATCATTTTCGTTGTCCAATACTCAATGTAGGGCTGCTTTGAGTTCGGTTGTATAGCCATCCCGGTTTTCCCAGTTATGTATTGTGTTTCGGACTTAAGTTCCGTAGTTGTTGGTTGTTGTCTATATCTTGTTTCCATCCTTTAATTCCTTGTATTTGAGTTTTGGGATGTGTTGGGTACGATTGGAACAGGTTGGTTAGGTGTTGGAACAAATGGTTGCTGTCTAGATTTTAGTTCCTTCACTCGAGCGAGGCTTTTGTCGCTCGAGCGAGTCATGGGTTTGTGCTTCTTCGCTCAAGCAAAGGTTCTTGCGCTCGAGCGAGATTTCTTTGATGTGTCTCTTGGCTCGAGCAAGCACTTTTGCGCTCGAGCGTGCATCTGCGTCTAGATTGGACCTGAAGGTTGGTATTCTTTGTTCGAGCGAGCTTTCTTTCGCTCGACCGAGCGAACTCTATGTTTTGTGTTTCTTCGCTCGAGCGAGCACTCTTGCGCTCGAGCGTGCGTCTGGGTTACAGACATGAAGCTTTGAATTGTGCGCTCGAGCGAGGTGGTTATTGTGTCTGGTCGCTCGAGCGACCACTTCTTCGCTCGAGCGAGCCTTGCTTATATCAGTTTGCAGCAGAGATGAAATACACCATTTTTTGATCCTCTTCTTTCCCACAAACCCTAGATCGGCTGTCTCTCTCTCTAAAATACCCATTCTCTCTACAAATACACTTGATCTAGAGGGTTTCTACCCTACTCCCTTTGTTAAAAAGCTTGAACTTTGCATGGGCTACGTTTTGATCCGAAAAAGTGTTGATTTGGAGCATCTTGAGCTTCATCCTTCTTCTTCTTTAAGCTCCTAACCTTGAGGTAGGAATAAACTACTCATTCTTATGAGTTTTAACATAAATATTGGTCATTTTGTATAAATGGTGAGATTTAGAAATTTTGAAAAGTTAGGGTTTGAAATTTGAAATGTTGAAAGAGGGGTTTTCCATGTTTGAGTTCCATTGTGGATATGAGGTCTTGATAATGGAAATAGTGATGTAGAATGAAAGAAATTTGGCCTGGATTGCAAGTTTTGAGAAAAGGAGGATAATGCCCTAATTAGAGCTATATAAATTATTTATAAAAATTATGAGACATTGGGAAAATATGAAATTGGTTTGGAAATTATAGAATTGGGTAAACATGAGATTGAATGGTGTAGTTGGATTGATAAATCACTCACCTGTGAAAAATGTAATAATTTGTCTGTTTGGTAAATTTATTTATCTGTTTAGAAATAACTGTTTGGGCTATCGGTGGAGGATAGCCATGATTGTTGTAGAGTTGCATGATGATTAGGTAAACTAAAACTAATCAATTGGAATATGTCATTGAATATGACAGTTGGAATAACACATTGAATATGTGCATTAATTGATCATTGTATATGATAAAGTGTATAAATACATTGTATATGTATCTTTGTTTGGGAGGAGATAGGGGATGTACTCCACTGTTTGGGAGAAGATAGGGGATGGACTCCATTAATAATTAAGTTGGCCGGAGTGTCCAGGGTGAAATTCCTGAAACCTTACATACATCTGAATGATGTTGATGAATTGAAGTGTTGATATTATGAGTTGTAGTCTCATTTTGAATTGTTGATAAATTGAAGTGTTGTTTTTATGAGTTGTAGTCTCATTTGAATTACTTGGATAAATGAACTATGCCAATAAAGTGAATTGGAAATAGAAATGAAACTAGGTTGAAAGATGAATAACAATGTTGATGGATCATCAAAATGGTGTATATCGGTGTACATGTGTTGAACATTTATCAAATGTTAATGTTTTAGTTATTTCTCATATTTGGTTTAGCATATCTCTAATGAGCTTTGGCCCACCCTTCTTGGGACATCATTTTCAGGTATAAGGGACATATCACCTCCAAGGTCTTAGCTTGGAAGGTCTCGGGGCTGAAGTATCTGTTTTGTTGTCTTACTTTCATGTTTATATGTTTTTATTTCCAAGCCGAGGGCTTTATTTGTAAAGGGCTTCTGACCCTCTTTTGTTGTATCCAAGTGTTGACTTGGAAAGTTGTAAGCCGTAGGGCATCTACTTTTGTTGTCAACATGTAACATCTTTTGTAAGAGGACTCTAATGGATGAAAATGTATTATTTCTTTATGATTAAGGATCTTATGTATGATTGAGTTATGTGTTATTTTGAGGGCGTTACAGGTTGACCGTGCTACCAGCCTAAGTAAAAGCATTGCAACATCTCACTTGGTTTGCAGTGAGTAGGGTATTATCAGGATAGATATTATCCTTGGAAGTGTGATTCCTAGGAGGATTCTGCTAAGGATAGTTAGCGTCCTACTGGGATTGTGCCAGACAGAATCTATAAAAGCTTACAACAAGACCTATGTAAAGGTATCACAATTCTTATTCTCAAATACACAGAGCTTTTGTGTCTATTGTTTATTTTTGCTGACTTAGGCATTGGAGAGGTTTTCAGCACACATGCGCCGACTAGCTCACATTTGTGTTTTCAAGTAGTAAAGTGACGACCTTTGGAGGAGTGCAAACTTGATTAACAGAATTATACGAGAAAATTATTTTGTGCTCGTACAATTGGCGCCGTTTGTAGGAAAAACTACAGAGAACAAATCTTTTGATCGAGTTTTCCTTCAATCAATGTCAATAGCACATAATGAGGACTTGCTACATTCTGCTATTGATGGGCAGACCCCCGAAGGGGACGAGAGGCGCAAAGGTTTGCCTTTTGTTCCACCCATGGCAAAATTTGATCCCCACCGATGGAACCCACGAAGAGACACGAGAAGAAGACGGGGCACAAGTTCGCGACGCTCTCAAAGCTCTGATAGGCAGAGGCGACGAATGGATCCTCAGGTTCTGCAAGACCGCGTAAGGGAGTAAGACGAAGTGATAAAGAGAATGGTGGCTGACATGGAGACCATGAAGCGCTAGATAAAAGGCAAAGGGGTGAAAGTAGAGACTGACAAAATTAGGACGCATTCTCGCCATTCAAAAGATGGTGACAGGCAAGTCACATCGTCACAGGATGAAAGTAGAAGCCTTAGGACAGGCGACACAAAATCAAAGACTTCTAGGACTCGTTTCTTCAGGTCTGAAAGAACGAGAACTAAAAGACCTTGCACAGAGTGAAGCAGTTATCGACCCTCGCATTCGCACCAAACGACATCTAGACATTCAAAGTTGCATAGGTCAAGAAATCTGCGGCCAGTACTAGAAGAAAGGGCTCAAAGGAGATAAGACACTCAGGCTCTTGACCCCTGAAGGGTCTCTGCTCTACAACGGTTGGCTCTTAGGACACATGGGAGTGTCGAGGTTGGAATGCCAATACTACGCCTTGCCTACGAACTGGCCGACAAAGCGTTAGCAAGGTTACAGAGCTTATCGTTCGTTCCGGTGATTGAGAACACACCATTACCCTTAGGCTTCCACCAGCCTAAATTCACAACTTATGATGGGAAGTCGGACCCCTACATGCACTTGAGCCACTTTTACCAGGTTATGGCCATGTATCGACGAAACGAGGCACTAATATGTATCATGCTTTCTTCTAGCCTAGGCAACCTAGGTTTGGCATGGTTTGAGAGGTTGCCAGAAGGCAGCATAGCTTCATGGGCACAACTTGCGAAGGCATTTATGACCAGGTTTAGAACAAACACCAAAATGCCAGTGGAGATTGACCAGCTGCTCTCCATAGACATGAGCGAGAAGGAAACATTGAAGTCTTACAACAACTGGTATTGGGAGACATTTAATCAGATTAGAGATTGCCTTACAAACCTAGCTATTGCATAGTATAAATGAGGTTTGTTGGTAGGCAATAAATTGAGGGATTCAATAACAATGATGCCACCCCTCACAATAGAGGCCCTAATGGAAAGAGTGTATTAGCACATCCGCGTAGAAGAAGATGGCGCTCGCGCCAAAGCAAAATCTGGTACAACAGCGATGTCAGACAAAAAATTTGCGGCAAAAGTCAACACGGTTGACCGAGAAGAACGACGCAACAAAAATGAAAGGGACAGACGAGCCAATGGTAAGGACTCCCAGGTAAGGAAGTTGAGAGTCTGCACAGCCATTACTACGGTGTTCAAAAAACCTATCTACCGGATTCTTAGTGAGATACACGACAGACCTTTCGTTTGGCAGCCAACCAAGTTGGGAGAAACATAGAAGGGCTATGATGATAGGTACCGTTGCACCTTCCATGATGAAAAGGGGCACCGAACTAAAAACCATACGTCATTAAGGCAACATCTAGAGGAATTAGTGGCCGCAGGCCACCTGGACCAATACATTGAAGGGGAAGTGCAACCAGCCCCCAGAGTAACAACAGGTCGAATGAGACGCCAACTGACTGTAGCGACCCTAATTTTTCGTAAGCCTTTATTTTTTATTATTATTATTATTATTATTATTATTATTATTATTATTATTATTATCTTACTTTATTTTTGGCTTTATTAACTGTGTGGTTACATGAGAATTTAATGTGATATTTAATTAATTTAATGTGATAGTTAATTATATATAATTAATTTGAATATTTATATATTTTATATAAAAAAAGTATTTTATATATTGATAAAATATATAGTATATTTATATATGTTGTAGTTATTTAATAAAATAAAATATCTATGATATTTATATTTATATATATTGTATTTATTTTGTATTTTTATAATATAAATATAGTAGTCAATTATATATACAACAATGCTACAGACCACTAAATTCCTACCACTAACACCATCACTAATGATGTGGAAAGCAAAAATTAAAAAATAAAAACAAAACTAAGATACAAAATACATGTGGCAGTGGGTGGGACCCACTGCCACATAATTAGAGCAACCACTAATTAGTGGTCTGCATCATTTTTCTTATATATAATGTACTACACCTAGGTTTAAACACAAAAGTGAAGTTTCAAGAGGAGAAGCAGTTATGCAGAGGGATTGAAGAGAGAGAGCGAGAGGGAGAGAGAGATTACAAAAGAAAAAAAAAGAAAAAAAAGGGCTTTGTGGCAGCCATAGAGACGGCGGCAAGGAGAGAAAATTGAGAGGGAAGAAAAAGAAAGGATTAGGATTTTATTTTGGTGGTTCCATTAATTTTTCAAATATTTCTTTGATCTTTAAAAAAATATTGTGAGTACAAAACCCACTTCCTTTGATTTATATTTAATTCGTTGTTTTTATTTATTTATTTTTATTTATTTAATATTGAATTGATTTCATATTTGCATGTAGATGATTGACTGTTTTTAATTATTTTGATTAGTTGTGTATATAAGGCTTAGAGTTTTTAGATGATTGATTGATTTTAATTATTTTAATTAATTGTGTATGTCAGGTTTAGGATTTTTACATGGATTTATTTTATGGTTGTAATTACACTCATGTATATGAAATTAAAATAAATTTGGAATCCATATATAAATTCCTTACATTCCATCATGACTCCATAGATTGTTGTTTTATTTGAGTGTTGGTGAGAAAGAGTGTATAAAAAAAGCGAGGATTATGAGATTTATTTAAATGCTTTTAGCTTGGCATTGTTATGTTTGTTCTCATGTGTGAGATGTTTTGTATATGTATATTGTTGTCTCGTTCTCATAAGTAGACGAGTGCTTTGATTTACGCCCGTACGTATATGCTAACCATCCGAGGAATGTGAGTCAAACTCGGGACGATATCCTGGTATAAGTTTGGCTTCGGAGCGGTGTTAGGTATGCGGGAGGCACATGGGATATATGTATAGGTCGGAAGTGAAGGGCCGAAGTGGTGGAGTCAAGGTACAAAGAATTTAATTATGAGTTTATTGTTATAGTGTGAATTATATTGATTTGTATATCTTGAAAAATAGTACACGACCTCGATAAATTATGAAATTTGAGCAGAGGCATGTATACGTGATTCTCGACAACTTTTGTATTTTAACTTTTATTAAAAAGATCGATTAGAACTTATAATCGGATGAACTTGGTTATAGTAGTTTTGATTTATTTAGGCAATACTGATTTTAGAGGCTGTTTTAACTCACGAAACGAGCTCATTTTTATTGGTGTCGCATAAATTGAAGCAAAACATTATTCTGAATACTTTTCATGTTTTGAACTTTTTTGAAAAAATTTATCTTACAGCAATTTGTTTCCTTTTTCAGTTCCAGATTTTTTGATCGAAATTCGGTTAGAATTTTTTATTAAGTTTTTCTCTCAAATTGTTCAGTTTCTACTAAATTCGTCCACCCTACCTTTGAGGAAATTTGATTCTGTACAACTTTTGTTCTTTGAGGTTTGGTCAATTCGAATTATTTAAGCATAAAACGATGCATTTTTATACTTCTTTAGCAAGTTATTTATGATTAAATTATACTAACTTTATTTTCTTCGTAGGATGATGGGTCTTACTAATTTTTTTATGCAGGGCTGACCCACTATATTTTTTATTTCTATTTTGTTTATTTCATACTCAATTTATATTTCATTATCTACGGGCAAGAAACTAAATCTGAAGGGGGTCTTGGTTTTAAATGCATAAAGGTGTGGAACAAAGTTGCAGTGGCCAAACATGTCTGGTTTCTTTTCTCCGGAGGAGAGCAGTCAATGTGGTGCCAGTGGGTGAAATCCTATTTACTTAAAGGTCAGAGTCTATGGGGGGTTAAAATGCCTAGTGACCCTTCTTGGGTTTGGAGGAAAATTCTATCCCTACGTCCTATCATTTACCCTTTGATTCTGCACAAAATTGGGAATGGGGGTGATGTTTTCTTGTGGTTTGACAATTGGCATCCTCTTGGATCTTTGTGGGCGAGGTTTGGTGCTAGAGTTGTCTATGATACTACCTTTGGGATGGATGCTAAGGGTAGTAGGATTGTTAATAATCGTTCTTGGAGTTGGCCCAGGAGAAGGAGGAGCTTCTTACATGAGTTGATTGAGCATACCCCGCTTACATTTACTCCCAACTCTGGTAATGATACTGTTATTTGGGTGCTGTCTTCTGATGGTAAGTTTTCAATAAATTCAACTTCGAATTGGTTCAAGAAATCTTTTACTAAAGTTTCTTGCGTGAAGTTGCTGTGGGGTCCTCATAATATCCCTAAGGCAAGTATGGTTACTTGGATGGCTATTTTGGAGAGATTAAACACAGGGGATAGGCTTAAGCTGTTTTGTGTTTCTCAAACCTCTATGTGTGTTTTGTGTAATGACCCTTATGAGGATCATAACCATTTATTCTTTGATTGTCCCTTCTCTAGTCGAGTTTGGCAGAGTATTAAAGGGAAACTTAATGTGAATTGGCCCCATCTCCTTTGGCCTGACATTGTTCAGTTGGTTTCTAAAACGATCAAAGGTAAATCTCTTAGTGTTGTGGTCACAAGACTTGCATTTACTTGTACTGTGTATCAGCTTTGGATTGTTAGGAACAATTGCATATTTAGAAAGGAAAAGATTCCTGAAGAGATTGTGATTAAAGGCATTGTGGATATGATTAGATTTTGAGTAATGTTTATTACTAACCTCAAATTGCATCCTAGTGGCAGTTGGTTTTTGAGTTCCTGGAGGCTGCCTAACACTGTGCTGAAAGCAACAACAAATGGAATGAGAGTTGAGAGTTCAGTAAATTGTGGGTTGAGTGATGGTAGCACAAATTGAGTGTTTTCTTAATGGTTTGCTCATTTTGTAGGTATATGGATAAGATGGAACTGCTAGCTGTGAGTGATAATAACCAATCTCAGTGGGTTGAGTGTTATGGGAGATACACAAATATCCATACCCCATTTCTACTAGTCATATTGAGTGTTTGTTATATATTCATGTCTACTTATCTTCCTCTGTTTTGCAGGTACATGGATTTGAAGTTTTTTGAGTGGAGTGAGAATCTAAATTGTGTGTTGAGTGATGTGAGCCCAAAAAATGTGTGTTTATATTTTATTAATGTGTGGTTTTTCTATTTCCACTTATTTTGGTCAGGCTACTTTAGCTTAAGGGAGGGTGATGCATTACTCAAAGGTTGCTGGAAAAGAGTGGCAGTTTTGTGTAAGGAAGAGCTCTCTCTTTGCTGGTAGCAGTTCTTATTGAAATAATAGGGACACAGTTTGTGGATGTAGGATTGTGCGAGGCTCTCCTAATCAATGGAAGCACGGTTTAATTCATTATGCGGCTGTAAAATGGGGAATCACTAAAATTCAAAAAGCATGGAAGTAAGTTGTTGGCTGCTGGGAGCACCGATGGTGTCAAGAAATGTGTTTTATTTCTTATATATTTAATTGTCCATAGGTTGTGTTTATTAGTGTATTTGGGTGCCTACCCTTGCAGGATGTGCAAGGGATGTTTTATTCTCCGGGGTGACCATTTATGCTGTGATAGTGTTCTCAGTTCTTATGCTGGGTTCCAAGAATACGTCTCTTTATGGTGCTGGTTGCTACCGTTGGTTTATTGTAAAATTGTTTGTGAGATGTTTAGTTTGTGAGTTGTTTGGTATTTGTGTATGGCCTTTAGTGTCTTTGGTTAGGTCTGCTGTTGCTCAGTTTTATTTTTATTTTTTCTGATGTATAGTTGTGGATAGGGCCTGGGGCATGCCCCTTGTATTTTGTGTTAGCATTTTGTTTTTATTTATGACTTACTTACCCAAAAAAGAAACTAAATGTTATCGTATCTTGAAAAACTACACATTCGTCTCGGTATGGATGGAACTACTTGTCTTGTCCTATAATAAGAATTAAATGTATTTTTGCTTGTGTCCGGTGGACACGGGGGTGTTAAATCTTGTCCTCATACCAATATACCTGTATGCTAACCCATTTTGTCTCTTGGCAACTCGGGTGCATTCTGTTTGAGCGCAATTGAGCTTCCTTTGCAAGATTAGTTGGAGCTACGGTGGTGACGTAGAATAACTATAGTTGTTGGACATGTCATTTAGACTTCTTTTGTTTTCTTGAGCTTAGGGTTGATATTAGTTTTTGTATTTATTATTTTTTTTATTGCCCTTAGTATTTTGATAATTTGACATGGTTTGTAACTTTACATTATTTAAGTTATTTTGACTATTTATTGTTATTTTAATGTTTGAGGTATTGGTTAGTTATGAAATTATGGTGGATGGTTTGGTTGACGTTTTATTAGTTTTATTAATTTTTTTTTATTTTTTTTTATCCCTTATTATCTTTTGAGCATGGAAATTTACTTAAACCTTATGGGACGAGAACATTTAGATTTTGTTTCACCCCTAGGATTTGGATAATGGAAGATTGATTGAATATTTAATTGTCTAAAATTTTGGGGTGTGACACCGACGGTTAGGGCTGCTCACGGGTCGATTTTGGCGGGTTGCGGGTCAAAACCGACCCGACCCGTACTTATGCGGTTGGGAAAAAATGGACCCGCAACCGCCCGCGATGCGGTTCGCGGTTTGTGCGAGTGGGTGCGGTTCGGTTTGCGGTTTAGATTTTTTTTAAAAAAAAAAACTTAAGCAAATTTGACATTTTTTGTTACTTTCTAAACACTTTTTTTTTTAGAAGAGTTATAAATTAAATTACAAGATATACAATTCATGATCATAATAAATAGTCCACATGTTAGATAAGATGATATGGAACCATACTTGAGGATAGTGGATTAATCTTCCTTCTTAGCTTGCAAAAACAAATCCTTAAAAGTCAAACTAGTAACATGAGAGGGTAATTTATAATAAGAAATTGGGCCGAGCTGGAGTTGGACCGAGGTAAGCCCAAACGTGGACTGGAGTGTGTACTCCGGTCTAAGCAGTATTGTGGTAGTCCGGTTGACAGATGAGCACGGTGTAGCTCGATTTCTGTTAGGTCCGGTTACGTCTTCTAAACCAGAGTACAAGAGTAACATCTGCTAGGCCGTTATGATAGTTCGGTCGGACGCTTCTCTGGGTAGTTCGGTCTTGGCATGTGAAACCGGAGTAGAAGGTAGGAATGGGAGAGCCGAACTAAGAGTTAGTTCGGCCAGATTTACTTATGCAGTACGGCAGTGTTACTCCGGACTTGAAGTAGTCCGGCCGTAGTGAAGCCATCTCACCTGGCTTAAGCAGTGAGGGGGGTGTTGGAGGATAAGCATTATCTTCTAGGAGTATGAATCCTAGGAGGATTTTATGCAAGGAGGAGTAATCCTAGAAGGACTCTACCTTGGAGGAAAGAGAGTCCTACCAAGATTGTGCTACGCGAAACCTATATAAGCTCACCAATATCACCTTCAGAGAGGTAATGTAACTTTTGCTCCCTGAATACATTGAGCTTTTGCCTTCCTGTCTTGCTTACTGACTTAGGCATCGGAGAGGTTTCCGGCACACACCCGCCGGCTAGCTCACGTTTGTATTTTCAGGTGGTAGAACGACGTCGTACGAGGAACGCAGACTTGATCAACAGGATTACACGAGAAGGTGAATTTCTTTCCCGTACAATTGGCGCCGTCTGTGGGAACTCAGACAAACAACCTCTTGATCAAGCTTTTTCTCTCAAAATTCGATGGCGAACAACGAAGAACTACCTCAGTCCGCCATTGACGGACAAACTCCAGACGGAGGTGCAAGGCGCGAGGGCCTACCTTTGGTCCCTCCCATGGCGAACCTGGAACCACATAGACAAGATTTCAGGAGAGATGCCAGGGGTAGAAGGAGGAATAACAGCCCTCATCCCTCTCGTTCGCAGAGCCCAGAAAGACAAAGGCGCAGGGTAGATCCTCAAGCTCTAGAGGATCGTGTCAGGGAACAAGACGAATTAATACGGCGGATGGCGGCGGACATGGAATCCTTAAAGCGCCAGATGAAGGGTAAAGCAGCGGCGACAGTAGAGGGGCGCAACAACAAGACGCCCCCTCGCCACTCAAAGGGTCGTAGTAGGAATTCTACACCCTCTCAACCAGAGATCAGAAGCCTCAGGACAGGTGACACGCGATCCGTATCTTCCAGACTCGCTCCTGTGTCCGAGAGGGCGAGGCCTGAGAGGTCATACACTGAGGGAAGTACCTATTGGCCCTCACATACGCACCAGACGAGGTCTAAACAGACGGAATTACCCAGGTCGTCCGACCTACGATCCATGCTAGAAGAAAAGGCACGATGGAAGGAGGACGCCAGAGCGCGCGATCTACACAGGGTTCCTGCCTTGCAGCAGTTGGCTCCTCGGACGCATGGAAGTGTCGAGGTTGGAATGCCAATGCCGCGTACATCTGAACCAGCGGACAAGGCTTTGGCAAGGTCACAGACTCGCCATTCGTCCCCAAAGAATAGAGAACGCGCTTCTTCCACAAAGCCTTCCTACCTAAATTCACAACATATGAGGGAAGACGGACCCTATACGCACTTGAGCCACTTTCGCCAGTCATGGTCAGATACTGCGGAATGAGGCCTTGATGTGCATCCTATTTCCTTCAAGCCTTGGGGACCTTGGCTTGACTTGGTTTGAAAAACTACCAGAGGGAAGCATAGCCTCCTGGGCGCAATTGGCGGAGGCGTTTGTAACGCGGTTCAGAACAAACACAAAACCCTCGGTGGAGATCGACCAGTTACTCTCCATCGACATGGGCGACAAGGAGACCCTGAGGTCATACAACAGTCGCTACTGGGAGATATTCAACCAGATTGGGGACTGCCCAACCAACCTCGCCATTACGCAATACAAAAGAGGCCTTCCCGTCAGGAACAGACTGAGGGACTCTATCACCATGACGCCACCCCTCACCATGGAGGCCCTGATGGAGAGAGTGCATCAGCACATCAGGGTGGAAGAGGATGGCGCTCGTGCCAAAGCAAAGACTGGCGCGACTGCAACACCAGAGAAGAAGACCTCAGCAAAGGTCAATGCGGTTGATCGTCAAAACCGAAACGGACGAGGCAGGCGAGACAATAGCGAGGACCAGGACAAGAGATGGTTAAGAGTCCGCACCGCCATAACCACAGTATTCAAAAAGCCAATTTACCGTATACTTAGTGAGATTCGAGACGAACCTTTCGTCAAGTGGCCAGCCAAGCTAGGCGAAGCTCAGAAGGACTATGACGACAGATCTAGGTGCACCTTCCATAAAGAAAAAGGGCACCGATCGAGAATCGCACCCCATTGAGGCAAAGATTGAGGAGTTGGCGGCGAGCCACTTAGACAAATACATAGAGGAGGGGCACACCAAATTTCAGACCACAACAACCCCAATGGGATGCCAATCGATGCCCCGCCCCAAGGCGTCATCAACGTAATACATGGAGTCTTTGAACCTGAGCGTGTATGCGAGCTCAGGGGTTCAATCAAAAAGGCTGAGCACTTAAGAGAGGTGCTAAGTGCCCAACCTGCTATCAAGAAGAGTAAGACAGAGGCAACGAATGTCATGTCTTTTTCGGACAAAGACTTGGACAGAATATATTGCCCTCATAACGATGCCTTGGTCGTCACTCTCCGAGTCAAGGATTTTGACGTCAAACGAATTCTTATTGACCAGGGTAGTTCATGTGAAATCATGTACTATGAGACGTTCAAACAATTGAAGCTGCAAGACAAAGACTTAGCGCCAGCAGTGTCACCCCTGATTGGATTTAACTCAATGCCAGAGTGGCCAGTCGGCAAAATCATCCTTCCAGTCCGAGCAGGGAGTGTGACGAAGCAAGTGGAGTTCTGGGTATTGAAGGTCCCCTCCACCTACAACATCATCTTAGGCAGAACATGGCTGCATGCCATGCGCTCGGTGGCGTCCTCCTACCACCAAGTGATGAGGTTCCCCAACGACACCGGAGTAATAGAGGAGGTTTATGGGGATCAGATCATGTCGAAACAATGCTTTGTGACAGTGAACGGCAGCTGAGCTGCCAAAGGATATGTTCATTCGGTGGAGGAACCCGAAAGTAATGAACTATTCGCGGATGTTGGCAAAGCGGCTAGTCAGAAAGCTGTAGAGGACTTGGTGGAAGTCAGGATAGATGAGAAGAACCCGGATAAGTTCTTCTTACTTGGCTCGTCGTTGTCCAAGATCGAGAGATTGGTAGTCTTGGGATTCCTGACCTCCAATATCGGAGTGTTCGCCTGGGCCCCATACGTCATGCCCGGCATCGATCCCAACTTCATCTGCCACCAACTCAATGTCCACCGCTTCAACCCGCCAGATCGCAGGCGCTCCACCACGCCGAAATAGTGGCAGAAGAAGTGGGAAACTTGTTGGAGGCAGGGGCAATCAGAGAGGTACACTACCCCAGGTGGATCTCCAACACTGTTGTGGTGCCAAAGAAGAACGGCAAGTGGCGTGTATGCGTCGACTACAAGACGGTCAACAAGGCGTGCCCAAAGGATAGCTTTCCCCTACCAAGGATAGACCAACTGGTAGACCTGACGGCGGGGCACAACCGACTTAGCTTTCTGGATGCATACAGAGGCTATCACCAGATCGCAATGCATGAACCAGACCAGGAAGTGACATCCTTCACCACGCCAAGAGGACTATACTGCTACAAGGTCATGCCCTTTGGCCTGAAGAACGCAGGGGCGACATTCCAGAGAATGGTCACAAAGATGTTCGAACCATTGTTAGGCAGAACAATGGAGGCTTACATCGACGACATGGTGGTCAAAAGCAAGGACGCGGATGACCATCTAAAGGACCTAGATGAGATGTTCCAGATCCTGAAGAAACACAAGCTGCGCCTTAACGCTTCTAAGTGCGCATTCGGTGTAGGGTCTGGCAAGTTTCTGGGTTTCCTGGTGACCAACCGGGGTATTGAGGCAGACCCCTCCCAAATCAAAGCAATTCAGGAGTTAGAAAGGCCTAACTCAGTGAAAGAAGTGCAGCATCTCACCGGCATGGCAGCAGCACTTAACCGATTCATCAGCCGGTCTTCAGACAGATTGCGTCCATTCTTTCAGTCATTAAAAGCTAAGTTTGAGTGGGACGAAGAATGCGACCGAGCTCTGGAGAGTTTGAAGGAATACATGTCTTCTCCACCATTACTTGTCACTCCAGTACCTGGAGAAGAACTCTTCCTCTACTTGGCAGTATCGCAGCATGCAATTAGTGCAGTGTTGGTCCGCGCAGAAGGAATCCAACACTTGCCCATCTATTATGTCAGCAAGACGTTACTGGGCGCCGAAACAAGGTACTTGCCACTGGAGAAACTGGCATTGGCCTTGATGATGGCTTCAAGGAAATTGTCACATTACTTTCACGCCCACACTATAGTTGTTCTCATAGCCTTCCCACTCAAGGCTTTATTTGAAAGAGCGAACTTTTCTGGGCGAATTTTGAAGTGGGCAGTAGAATTGGGACAGTACCACATCAAGTTCCAACCCAGAACCGCAATAAAGGCTCAAGCACTAGCAGATTTTGTCGCAGAGTTCACCCCTGGAAGTCATCACATTCGGTCGACTGACCAAACAAAATGACCTAGGGATGGAGGTTGGCGTCGAATAACGCAACCCCTAGTCTTTGGTTGCTCACCAAAGCCCCAAGGCGGACCAGAGTAAAGAAAGGGAGGAAGAAGTGAACCATGCTACACCAAGTCAAGCTTCACCGCCTAACAAAGACTTGGTGCAAACAAAGAGCAAGGGGCAGACAGCAAGCATCGACTCTGAAGAAGCCACCAGCAACGTGGAAGATCCCAAGACCTCATCTGATCCCTCCACCTGCTGGAAGTTGTTCATTGGAGAAATGTGGAAGCTCTTCGTGGACGGAGCATCCAATAGGCATGGAGCAGGACTTGGCATAGTCCTCATCTCTCCAGACGGCCTAATAGTAGAGCAAGCAATCAACCTAGGCTTCCCAGCATCAAATAATGAAGTAGAGTATGAAGCGCTTCTAGCAGGTCTCAAGTCGGCATTCTACATGAAGGCCACCGAACTCATGGTCTACAGCGACTCGCAGCTGGTGGTAAACCAAATATCTGGCGACTACGAGGCAAAGGATGATAGGATGGCCAAGTACCAAGACTTGGTCAGAGCAGAGATAAAGAAGTTCGAAGTAGTGAGAATAGAACAGATCGGCAGAGAGGAAAACAACAGAGCAAACGAACTCGCAGGCTTCGCCTCAATGGCAGACACCTCCATTCCTCACCCACTGCTAATCGACTATCTACCTAGACCAAGCATTGAAGACCCAGAAGCTGAAGAGGTATGGTGTGCAGAGTTAGGTCCTTCTTGGGTGGATCCCATCATACTATTCCTAAAGGACGGCACACTCCCAGAAGAAAAGAAAGAAGCCAACAAAATAAGAGCAAAGTCACAGCGATTTTGGCTCTCTCCATCCTTGGCATTATACAAGAAGTCGTTCTCAGGACCTTACTTAAAGTGCGTCCACCCCATCAAGGTGGAGGCATTCCTGTTCGAAATACATGAGGGGGTATGTGGCAGCCATCAAGGAGGACGATCATTGGCATACCGAGCTATTTCACAAGGATACTGGTGGCCATACATGCAAGCAGATTCAGAGAAGTATGTCAAAAAATGTGAAAAGTGTCAGAAGTTTGCGCACCAAATACACCAACCTGCCAGAGAACTCCTACCTTTGACTAGTCCATGGCCTTTCGCAATGTGGGGCTTAGACATAGTAGGTCCACTTCCAACAGCGCCAGGCAACAGGAAGTTCTTTCTTGCGGCAACGGACTACTTCACAAAATGGGTAGAAGCAGAAGCCTTGGCGTCAATCAAGGAAAAAGATGTGAAGAAGTTTGTTTGGCAAAACATCATTACTCGCTTTGGTATACCAAAAGCACTGATCTCAGACAACGGCACTCAGTTTGACGGTAAAATTTTCAGAGGCTTTTGCGAAGAATACAAGATAGAGTTCTGCAATTCTACACCCGCGTATCCCCAAGCAAATGGTCAAGCCGAGGCGTCAAACAAGGTAGTTTTAGACGGATTGAAGAAAAGGTTGGAGAAAGCCAAAGGCAAGTGGGCAGAAGAGCTCCCTCATGTTTTATGGGCTTATCGCACCACACCACGGCGGTCAACAGGAGAAACTCCATTCTCCTTAGCCTATGGCATGGAAGCAGTCATCCCATTAGAAGTCGGGCTCCCCACAATTCGGAGCGAAAACTTTGATCCAGACCTAAATGGGGAAGCCATCACATTAGAACTTGACTTGGCGGAAGAAAGAAGAGAAAGAGCATTGGTTCACATCGCCTCCTACCAACAAGAACTATCTAGGAAATATAACAAAACTGTGCATCCAAGGCAATTCAAGATCAGCGATTGGGTACTTCGCAAGGTTATGGGCAACACATTGGTCCCAGGAGACGGCAAGTTAGGTCCTAACTGGGAAGGTCCTTACAAAGTGGTCGGATTAGCAGGAAAAGGGGCATACCACTTGGAAGATAAGGACGGCAAAGCAATCCCTAGGCCATGGAACACTGCCAATCTTAAGTTATTTTACTTTTAGCCTTTTTCTTTTTTCTCTTTAAGTTTATGTAAATTTTTCACTTCATTAATAAGACAAATCGATGCTTTTTTAGCATATTTATTTTTAAGCAGAACATAAGTTTTGTAAGTAAGTACTATTGTAAACATAGCTGGCCGGATTAAACTAACTATTACCCCTCCTAAGCCCAGGATAAGGATCCAGGCTGTAGGACGTTTGGTCAGAATAACCAAACACTGTATTCTAGGTTGGCTGGAAAAACCAACCTAGAGGTTGGCTGGATTAAACCAACTCTTTGTACTCTTCAGCCGAGGTAAGTGTATGGCTGAAGAGTGGTTGGCAGGATTAAACTAACTCTTTGTACTCTTCAGCCGAAGTAAGTGTATGGCTGAAGAGTGGTTGGCTGGATTAAACCAACTCTTTGTACTCTTCAGCCGAGGTAAGCTATATCGGCTGAAGAGTGGTTGGCTGGATTAAACCAACCCTTTGTACTCTTCAGTCGAAGTAAGTGTATGGCTGAAGAGTGGTTGGCAAGATTAAACCAACTCTTTGTACTCTTCACCCGTGCAAGTGTATGGTCAAGAGTGGTTATCGATTAAGCCAACTCTTTGTACTCTTCAGCCGAAGTAAGTGTATGGCTGAAGAGTGGTTGGCAGGATTAAACCAACTCTTTGTACTCTTCAGCCGAAGTAAGTGTATGGCTGAAGAGTGGTTGGCTGGATTAAGCCAACTCTTTGTACTCTTCAGCCGAGGTAAGCTATATCGGCTGAAGAGTGGTTGGCTGGATTAAACCAACTCTTTGTACTCTTCAGCCGAAGTAAGTGTATGGCTGAAGAGTGGTTGGCTGGATTGAACCAACTCTTGGTACTGCAAATAAATAAGTTATATCTACCAAGAGTGGGTGGCTAGTGAGTTAGATAGCTAGAACCGAGATCAAAGTTAGCACATGATTACATGGAAAATTCATTACACATGCAAGCATACACACACAACCGGAATAAGAGTTGAAGGAAATTTTTTCATTAAAAAACGGAGAAGTACAAGTGGAGGGCTGCTCGCCCTATAAAAAAGTTCAAAAAAAAAAAAAACAAAAAAATCATCCAAGAAGTGCATCAAGCTCAGCATCAAAATCTGCATCAGCATTGGCTTGGAGTCCGGTATCAGAGGGGAGCACGGTTTGATGAGGGAGTTCGGTGTCAACTTGAACCCGTTCGATCGGTCGCAGCTCAGGAATTGGATCTTCTATAACCGCCTGCATCGAAGCTGTTTGGAACTTTTGTCGTCACGACAACCGGAGTGAGAGATGGCTCCTCATCATCATCATCATCCTTATCATCATCGCCGGACCCCTCAAGAAAGGCTTTTTGCAGATCGGCGTGACAGCGAGCGCGGCCGAATGGAGTACGGTGGAGCATTGTAGACGTCGGTGTCAGACGTACAACCGAGCTTCTCCACTGCAGACCTCCAGCCGCACTTGAAAAAGAGGTCTTTGGCTGCGTTGCATTGCAGGGTGTTGGCGTCTTCGGCTTCTTTGAAGCCCCGCTTCTCGGCCTTCTTCACCTCCCCCTTCCACTGGTTTATCTCGGCGTCCTTTTTCTTCTCAATGGCAGACAAGATACGTAGGTATCTATCTTTTGCTTCGATGGCCACTTTTTTCTTTTCGGCCTCGACCGAACTGGCGATCTCGGTCAGCCGACCGTTTTCTTCTCGAAGCTCGGCCAATTGCTTCTTCGCCTCCTCCAGTTCGGCCGTCTTTAGTTCGGCCTCAGCCATGGCCTCTCTGGTGCTCCTCCTAAGCTCCATGACCCTCCTGTGAGTGACTTGGTTTTTCTGGATGGCCTGCGAAGGAGAAGTAAAGTTAGCCGGACTCCAAGTTAGAGAAAGAAAATCTTAAATGGAGAGGAATACTGCTTACCAGGATCATAGACTTGGTGGAGGACCGGATTGACTTTAGCTCGGTGTTGAGCTGTTTGTAGTGGTGCTCCATGTCTTTGGGGAGGCACACACTTTTGGCCAAGTTGAAAGCCATATGATGGTCCTTCTCTGAGACTACCGAATCAGACGCGGTGATGTCTCGGTCGTTGAAGGTGAGTACAGGAGTCCACTTGGGAGAAGCAGTTCGGTCGGAGGGTTCCAGTTGGAGGCTCGGCTGAGGGCTTGGTAGAGGACTTGTTGGCAGGACGGTCTCGTCTTCATCAGCAAGCCGTGGCTCGGTTTGGCTAGTCCGGGCACGTTTGCTTGGTCGTGATGAAGATGGCCGTTGAGAGGGGAGTGCCACCACGGTCTCGGTGGCACGGCCGGTTCCCTGTACTTCGGCTGGAGTCGTTTCTGTTAGGAGGGCCTTCAATTTGTTCTTCTTAGCCATTTCTTGCTCGGCTGTGAGTGGAACAAGGTTGATCTGAGGCAAGTTTGGGTCCGGCTTTGGCGCGTCTTCAAGCAGGAAGTCGGTTACCCTTGCTTTTCGGCGGACGGAGTATCGGTAAGTCGGTTCGAAGTCGAGAAGTTTATCCCAACTTCTTTCCCGAACTCGTAGTGCGGCGCGCAGAAGATTGAGGTTGGGGTAGTTGTAGTTTGAGTGGATATGGGCTTTATCTGCAAAAAGAAGCCAAGTGTTAGTTCGGTTCAGAGCAGAAAGCTGGAGTACAGAAAATAGGAAAAATGTGAAGTGCAATCGAAGTATGTATACCGGGCTCCCCGAACTTCCAGTTTATTCTCCGGCCTGGAATCTGGGCTTGATGGTCTTCGAAATTCCCAGAGACCCAAAAGAAATCGTCATCATTTAAATCTTTGTCCGGTGTGTGTTTTATTATTTTTTCTACTCGGCCAGATTCTCAAGTAATAGCACCAGCCTTCATTTTTTGATCCTAATGAGTACTGGTGGAATATTTCAGCTAAGCCTAGGTTTAGTCCGGTTTGACGGTTTAGGGCGTCTATGCCCATTATTATTCGGTATGTGTTGGTGGAGAGTTGGGTTGGGCAAAGTCTGGTTTGCCTAAGGAATTCGCAGATTAAAGGCTGGACTGGGAATCGTAGTCCGGTCTCTACTATGGACTGAATGGTGAAGGGGACAAAGCCCTCGTTGTTCCATGGATCTACGTCTGGTTCGGCTAGGGTGAGGTTTACGTCGGTTGGTATGTTGTAATCCTTTCTGAGTTCGGCTAGGCCGCCTGGGGTTTCTACCAAAAATCTGTACTTTCCCATTTAGTGGATAACTTATAAATAATTTAGTTCGGCTGGGGATTTGGACTCGGGAGCTCGGTTGAGCGCGCGGAGGAAGTACCTGGGCAACCTAAGTCTGCAAAGTGGAAAAACAGGGTGTTAAGCACAGATCACCGACCGTGCTGTAAAAATAAAACAAGGAAAGGAGGCCTTACTTCGGCTAGATGGATTGCAGCCGGATCTACCTCGGTTTCAAAGAGGAGCGGGTTAGCTCGGTTCTACTTTTGGTTTTGTTATTCCGGCTAAACGTCAAGGGGCAGCTTTCTAAGTTCGGTTTAGGAACTAAGAATGCTGGCATGGCCCCTGAAGTTTTAGCTCGGTCGAGTGCTAAGGTTTCTAGTTCGGTGAATTTGTTTCGGTTATGGTGGATTGGTTGGTGACCTATTAGAACTACTTTGATGAGTGCAAGTGCTAGTTCGGTTTCATTTCACCTATATCTTTACATACATCACAAACAGTGTTCTACTTCGGTTGGGGCATGTATAAGGATCGAAATGTCATCCTATTGATTATCTTATGGAGCTCTAACAGTTTATAAACTAGTTTTTCCAGAAAATATGAAACTTGCAACATAAGAGTGTTTGGCAAGAACATATAAAACAAGAAATAAAGGAAAACAAGAGCAGATTCGTGTGTTTACCTGGTAGGGAAGCAGAGGAACTGGATTGAAGCCAGCGACAGCAAAAAACAAGAGTTTCAGAGGTACGAGGATGAAGAACAGCAGGAAGCTCAGAGGCACAGAGAGGGTGAACAGTATGAAGGTAAGGGTGAATTCAAAATGAGAGCGTGTTTTGTTTAGATAAAGAGATGAAGGGACTTCTGGCGGGAACTGTTAAATTTTTGGTCTGGCGGCGTGTGATTGTGTATAGCCAATTAGGGCGTGCCACGTGTCATTGGAAGGACAATCGATTCAGTTTCTGCAGAATGAAGAGACGTCTTTTGACCGGACTTGCACAGCTCGGCTTGTTTTTAGCTCGGCTAGACTAGCTAAATAGTTTTAGCTCGGCTGGACTAGCTAAAAGGTTTATAGCTCGGCTGGAATAGCTAGAATTTTTGTGGCTCGGATTGGATAAGCAAGCATTTTAGCTCGGTTTATAGACATGTAATCCCAATCATGCTTTACAGATGGAATTAAGGGGCAATTGAGAGGGTAATTTATAATAATAAATTGGGCGAAATGAGTTGGACGAGGTAAGCCCAAACGGATGGAGTGTGTACTCGGTCTAAGCGATATTCTTGTAGTCGGTTGTGAGATGAGCACGATGTAGCTCGGTTTACATTAGGTCGATTCGTCTTCTAAACCGGAGTACAAGAGTAACATCTGCTAGGCCGTTATGATAGTTCGGTCGGATGCTTCTCTGGGTAGTTCGGTCTTGGCATGTGAAACCGGAGTAGAAGGTAGGAATGGGAGGGCCGGACTAAGAGTTAGTTCGGCAGATTACTATCTGATCTGGCGGTGTTACTCCGGACTTGAAGTAGTCCGGCCGTAGTGAAACCATCTTACCTGGCTTAAGCAGTGAGGGGGTTGTTGGAGGATAAGCATTATCTTCTAGGAGTATGAATCCTAGGAGGATTTTATGCAAGGAGGAGTAATCCTAGAAGGACTCTACCTTGGAGGAAAGAGAGTCCTACCAGGATTGTGCTACGCAAAACCTATATAAGCTCACCAATATCACCTTCGGAGAGGTAATGTAACTTTTGCTTCCTGAATACATTGAGTTTTTGTCTTCCTGTCTTGCTTACTGACTTAGGCATCAGAGAGGTTTCCGGCACACACCCGCCGGCTAGCTCATGTTTGTATTTTCAGGTGGTAGAACGATGTCGTACGAGGAACGCAGACTTGATCAACAGGATTACACGAGAAGGTGAATTTCTTTCCCATACATAACACTAATTTAAATATGCAAAAACAAACCCTTAAAAGTCAAACTAGTAACACTAATTTTAATAGTGGATTAATCTTCACTATTTAGTTTTTAATATGCAATAATGTGATAATAGAATGACAATTCAAAATATCATATTTATCTGTGTCTACTAGACTAATGGAATATAATGATTTTATATATATATATAAATAAAAGTCAAACTAGTAACACTAATTTAAATATCATTAGATTATGATAATGTATATAAGTACCCCCATATAATAAATTTTACTTTCATCCAAAATGTAAAAATAAAAATAATAACTAGTTATCTCCATCTATCCAAAATGCAAAAAATAATAATAATAACTAGTTATTTTTTCTTAAAAAAAAAAAAAAAAAAACTGCGGGTTGCGGGCGGGTCGGGTTCGACCCGAACCCGAACTTTTGTGAATTTCTTGACCCGCACCTGCCCGCCTACCTACAAATAAACCGCCCAAAGCACTGCGGGTAGGGTAGGGTCGGGCGGTTTGTGCGGGCGGGTGGGTTGGTTGCCCAGCCCTACCGACGGTCTGCCCCAAGGCATAATCAATGTGATACATGGGATCATCAAGCCTGAACGAGTATGTGAACTAAAAGGGATGATCAAGAAGGCTGAACACATGAGGGAGATATTGAGTGCACAACCTCCCGTCAAAAAGGGAAGAACGGAGGCGACAAACATCATCACCTTCTCTGATAAAGACTTAGCAAGGCTACAAAGCCCTCACAACAACGCACTAGTGGTTACTTTGCGTGTCAAGAATTTTGACATCAAGTGAATCTTGATTAACCAAGGGAGCTCAAGCAAGATAATGTACTATGAGACCTTCAAGCAACTCAAGTTGAAGGACAAAGATTTGGCACTGTGACATCCCATTTGGACGGCTTCAACTCAATGCCAAAATGACCGATTGGTAAGATAATTATGCCAGTCAAAGCAGGAACAATGAAAAGCAAATGGAATTTTGGGTATTAAAGGTCCCATCCACTTACAACATAATCTTGAAAAGAGCATGGTTGCATCCCATGCGAGCGGTAGTATCGACCTACTACCAGGTGTTATGGTTCCCTAACGAAGCCGAAATGATTGAAGAAGTCTTAGGAGACCAAATCATGTCTAGGCAGTGTTTCGTAACAATAAACGGCAGCCGGCCTGCAAAAGGGTTCGTACAAATGGTAGAGAAGCCAAAAAAAAAAGAGCTATTCACAGACGTCGACAAGGCAGCCGAACAGAAGGCAGTGGACGACTTGGTTGAGGTAAGGATAGATGAAAAAAACCCAGAGAGGTTCTTTTTGCTCGGCTCGTCTCTGTCCAGCACCGAGAGAATAAAGATTATAGAGTTTTTGATCTCTAACATCGAAGTGTTTGCCTGGACGCCGTATGACATGCTTGGCATTGACCCCAACTTCATCTACCATCAACTCAATGTCCACTCAACCGCCAAACCAATTATACATCGAATTTCCGATCGACACTTCACCACATAGAGATAGTGGTGGAAGAAGTAGAAAACCTGATGGAAGTAGGTGCAATCAGGGAAGTACACTATCCCAAGTGGATTTCTAACAGGGTAGTAGCACCAAAAAAGAACGGCAAATGGCGCGTTTGTGGAGACTACAAGACAGTCAATAAAGCATGCCCGAAAGATAGCTTCCTTGTACCACGAATAGACTAACTGGTGGACCTAACTGCAGGTCTTAACCAGCTTAGGTTTCTTGATGCGTATCGTGGTTACCATCAAATTGTTATATATGAACCAGACCAGGAAGTCACGTTGTTTACAACACCCAGGGGATTATATTGCTACAAGGTCATGCCCTTAGGCCTAAAAAATGCAGGGGCAACATTCTAACGGATGATTATCAAAATGTTTGAGCCATTGGTAGGCAAAACAATGGAAGCTTACATAGATGACATGGTGGTCAAAAGTAAGAATGAAGGGGATCATCTCAAGGACCTAGATGAGATGTTTCAAATTTTAAAAACCCAAGGACTGCTACTGAACGCATCCAAGTGCGCGTTTGGTGTGGGGTCAGGAAAGTTTCTTGGTTTTTTAATAACCAACTGGGGTATAGAAGCCGATCCGTCTTAGATCAAAGCCATTCATGACCTAGAGAGGCCTAATATAGTCAAAGAAGTACAACATCTCATAGGCCTGGCTACAACGCTAAACCGATTAATAAGTCGGTCGTTAAATAGATATCGGCCATTCTTCTAAGCGTTGAAGACCAAATTTGAATGGGATGACAAGTGCGACTGTGCACTGAAAAGCTTGAAAGAATACATGACCTCTCCGCCGTTGTTGGTAACCCCAATACCAAAAGAAGAACTTTTTATATACTTAGCAGTTTCCCAGCATGCAGTTAGCACAGTGTTGGTACAAGCTGAGGAAATACAACACTTGCCCATCTTTTATGTTAGCAAGACATTGCTGTGTGCCTAAACAAGGTATCTACCATTGGAGAAGTTGGCCTTAGTTTTGATAATGACATTCAGAAAATTGTCACACTACTTCCACGCCCACACCGTGATTGTATTAACAACTTTTCCCTTAAAAGCCTTGTTTGAAATTGTGGATTTTTTTGGGCGGATTTTGAAGTGGGTGGTGGAGTTAGGTCAATTTGACATTAAGTTTTAGTCCAGAACCGCAATAAAAGCACAAGCTTTAGCAAACTTCATGGCCGAGTTTGCCTCAAGAAGTCATTAGGTTTGTCCGATCGATTTAACCGAGAAAATAGAGAAGGTACCGTAGCGCAGCCTCCACAATAGGTCACTCAATCGTGTAAGCCATTCAGCCTTACAGAAACAGAAGAAAGAGAAAACTGCACTATGATAAGCAAGGACTCGACTAAAACTGAAGTCCTAAGACAACTACACAGTGAGGACCAAATCATCATGATGGACAATAACTCGGGAGAATACAACATTGGCATCAACGTCCCTAATCCTAAGGCATCATCAGATCCCTCCACTTGTTGGAAGTTGTTTCTAGGAGAGACGTGGAAGCTCTTCATAGATGGAGCATACAACCGACACAGTGCTGTAGACACCCCATTTTGACTGGCCCTAAGACTTGGGCACTTTCTTTTGAACACCCCATGATGAAAGTTGGAATATACTATTTTATGAATTTCTCAGCAGAAAATATCAACAAAAAAAAAATTTAATCCCAAACCTCACCCATGTTGGCCAAATTATTAATTTTTAGTATTTCATAATATTGTATAATTTTATGTGTTGTACATAGTTTTTGATGTTTTTATCTAAATTGGTATAAATAATTTTGATATTTGATAAAAAAGAAAATGATAAATATATATATATATATATATAAAATAAAAATAAATAAAAAAGAGGATGAATGAGTGGGGGGATGGAGATAAGATTTTTGGTGAGGTTGTGTGGGGCAGTGGAGAACAATTATTTTCTTTTAGAAAGTGAGGGAGCATGCATGGTCAGGGGGGAAAAATAATCAAAAAAGAAAAGAGAGTAGGTGAGAGTGGGCAGAGAA
This sequence comes from Camellia lanceoleosa, assembly GCA_025200525.1. Taxonomy (NCBI): domain Eukaryota; kingdom Viridiplantae; phylum Streptophyta; class Magnoliopsida; order Ericales; family Theaceae; genus Camellia; species Camellia lanceoleosa. The sequence continues at coordinate 35,428,967 of CM045767.1, read as the reverse complement.
TGATTGTTAAAGGAGCTGGTAGGTGATGATAAAAAGAAAAGAGCAAGAGAAAGGAGGGAGAGGGGGGGACAGTTTTTCGGTGGAAAGCATTTTAGAGTGAGTGAGGGGAATAAAAAAAATAAGGGAAAGAGAGGTTCTAGAGGAGAGCAACACACACACGACAGACATACATGAATACACTCAATCTCTCTCACTCTGGGTTGGCATGAAACAGACCCACTCTCTCTCTCTCTCTAGAGTTTGGGGTGTTGAAAAATGTAAAGAGGAGATAGATAAACAGGCATTGATACACCTCACACACCATACACATACACTACATACACACACACACCATAGACCCACATTCAACACACGGCACATCCACATTCAACACACACACTACAACATTCTCAACCTGCACACACGATCACAGAGCTATACACACACGACTGCCATCCACATACGGCACATACTGATCATACACCCTCACACTACACACCCAGAGATTCACACAGGCATCTGGTTCTCTGATCTCTCTCTACAATTGAGATAACACACCGATACAAACAGATAGGCTGGTCTCTCTCTCTCTCTCTCTCTCTCTCTCTCTCAGCCCCTGATTCTTCTTCGTCAAGCAACCACCATGGCATAGAATAAGGAGCTTCCTCCATCTTAGCCACTGCCGTAGACCCTCTCTCGGGCATGGGCTCTCTCTCTCGCTCACTCTCTGACTCTCTATCTATATCTCTCTCTTGGTGGGCATGGGGAGAGGGTGCATGAGCTAAGCAAAAACCAAACACACTCACAAGTCATGGACTGAACCCTCCCTCTCTAAAAAGAGACCAAACTCTCTCTGCGGCCTGGACTTCACATATACACAAAAAAAAAAAAAAAAAAAAACTCTCATCAACACAAAGCTCAAACACGCATACACACAAAGGGAGGAACGGCTCTCTCTTTCGAGGAAGCTGCTCTCTCTCTCAACCTAATCTCTCTCTTTCTCTCTCGGTGCATGGGAAGGGAGAGCACTGGTTTTGTTTAAAGTAACAGCACACACACACGAGGGGGAGGGGTGGCCGTTCAGAGCTGCCTCTTCTCCCTCTTGGCTCTCTCTCTGACCCTCTCTCTCAACTGTATTGTCCTCTCATAACCTCCATTAGAGTCTGTCACTTTCTCGCGGGCAACCATGAATGCTCATGCATGCGTGATTCAATTTGTTGATGCATGCTCATGCATGCGTGGGTTATTATTTGAAAGGAGAAGAAGCATGTGGGTCTAGTTGTTGGACTGCCGTGGGTTTAGTTTTTAATGGTTTACGGTTTACATGGGCTGAGGTTTGTGCATATCATAATATATGCTGTTGAATTGCAAATAGGGTGAATGGGCCCACGGTAATTTTGTTAAATCATGGGCTGGTGTTAAGTTTGGCTACATGGGCTGGTTATATGAATTTGAGCAAATTCTTTGCTAGTGCCACGTGTTGGAATTATAAAATCATTTGAGATCATGCATTGATGCTGATGAGGTGGGGGCCTCCATTGAAGATGTGTTTACATGGACTAAATGGCCGGGGGTTTGCAACGTTGGGCTTCATAATTTGGGCTTATTTGTCGGGCCCACTTTCCAGCAGAGAAAAGGAGTGGACTATGCCAGTGATGAAATTCTTTATCTTCTTTTTCTTTTGAGTGTTTGTCAGGTTTCATTTTATTTTATTATTATTCTCTCCCCTCTCCCTCATTTAGATTTGTAATATTTAAAGTGTTGTAATAATTCTCTACCCCGCTCCTTTCTATCCCATTCTTTAATCGCTTTTCCTAACTGTACATATGTATATATCTGATCTGACATGCATATTCATGCTTTGCATCCATGTTTCATGCATTAAAATTTGGCTAAATTTATATGTGTGGATTTAATCAATTCTTCTGTGATCCTATGCGCTACCTCATGTTATTGAGATGATTCACTTGCCATATTTTAGAAGCCGAATCTTTAGTGCATCTCATGAGTGAATTGCATTAGGATTCTGTATATAAGATCATGCATATTTTACTAACTTTGTTTTGTAGCTGTTCGAGGGACGTCGGTCAATCTGTGAGTTTTTATGCTTTAGCATCCCATCTGTGTGTGTTTTTCTTGCTATGTGTTAGCATTTTACCATGAGGCTACTTGTTTACTTGATATAACTGTATGAATGCCTGTGGATGAAGACTTGTTGATTGAATTGGAATGATTTAACGAATGTATGTTTTAAGCCCACTTTGTAGTGGCAATTCACAAACTTTAAGCCCACTTTGTCAAGTGGCAAATTCAAACTCTTTTCGACAAACAAATATGAAATTGAATTGTTCCAATTTGAGCAAACTAGTCTATACCTTGTATGCTTCACATAGTAAATTTGAGGATTTATTAAATAATCAGAATATGAACATATAAAGAAACTAAAATTCATATCATGGTTTAGTAGAAGCCGATCTTTTGATCGGGTGAGCAGGGATGCTCATTATTGACCTTCCTCTCTCATACCTAAGGTTCCGAGCCAAGCATCCTTGGTTACGACAAACAGTGGCCTTGGCACGAGTCATGGGTTTCCTACTTTCCAAAAATATTAGGTGGCGACTCTGAGATCTGATGACATAGTCCAGTTTTGACAAAATTGCAATAAAATGGATTTTCACTAAAAGTTGCCAAATCTGGACTCTCATCTATGTTTCACATTGCACTCGTGAGACTAGATCAAAGAGATCTCGGGGGTCTGAACTGTTTAACGTGCGTGGGTACCCCCCGGGCATGTTACAGGTGCATAACTCAGCATAGTTCTCATCTCACCCGATGACTTGACCATTGAACATGAAATCAACCTTGGATTTCCAGCATCTAATAACGAGGCAAAGTATGAAATGTTATTAGTAGGTTTGAAGTCAGCATTTCGCATGAAGGTCGCCGAGCTGATGGTATACAGTGACTCCCAACTTGTAGTCAACCAAATTTCAGGCGACTACGAAGCAAAGGATGATAGAATAGCCAAGTACCAAGAGTTGGTCAGGAAAGAAATCATGAAATTCGAAGTGGTTATGATAGATCAAATCGGCCGAGAGAAAAATAATAAAGCAGATAAGCTGGCCGATTTTGCGTCAATAGCAGATACGTCTACCCTACCAGAGCATACGTCTACCCCAATCATTATTAGTAGACTTCTTGCCAAGACCAAGTATTAAAGAGCTGGAAGCAGCCGAAGCATGCTGTGCCGATCTAGGTCCTTCCTGGATGGACCCCATCATAGTGTTTTTAAATACGACATTTTACCTGAAGAAAAGAAAGAAGCTAACAAAATTCGTGCCAAGTCACAGCGGTTTTGGCTTTCCCTATCCCTGGCATTGTACAAGAAGTCCTTCACAGGACCATACTTGACATGTGTCCATTCCGGCAAGGTCGAGGCATTCTTGTTCGAAATTTATGAAGGCATGTGTAGGAGTCAACAAGGAGGGCGATCCTTGGCCTACCGAGCTATTTTATAAGGGTATTGGTGGCTGTACATGGAAGCGAACGCAGAGAAATATGTCAAAAAGTGTGAGAAATGTAAAAAGTTCGCACATCAAATACATCAACCAGCCATAGAGCTCCTACCTTTGGCCAGCCTTTGGCCTTTTGCAATGTGGGGCCTAGACATTATGGGACCACTCCCAACCGCATCGAGCAACAGAAAGTTCTTTATTGCAGCAACGGACTACTTTACCAAGTGGGTAAAAGCAGAGGCACTCGCCTCCATTAAAGAGACAGACGTTAAGAAGTTTATATGGCAGAACATCAATACTCGGTTTGGAATACCCAAGGCCTTGATATCTGACAACGGCACCCAATTTAATGGAAAAATCTTTAGGGGTTTTTGCAAAGAATACAAAATAGAATTTTATAACTCTATGCCGGCGTACCCCCAATCCAACGGCCAAGCTGAAGCCTCCAACAAGGTAGCCTTAGATGGTCTGAAAAAGAGGTTGGAAAAAGAAAAAGGCAGATGGATTGAGGAACTTTCCCATATTTTATGGGCTTATCGAACTACACATCGGCGATCAACTGGCGAAACACCTTTTTATTTGGCTTATGGCATAGAGACAGTAATTCCTCTAAAAATTTGCCTCCCCACCATTAGAAGCGAAACTTTTGATCCAGACTTAAAAGGCGAGGCCATAGCCCTAGAACTAGACCTTGCAGAAGAAAGAAGAGAAAGTGCACTGGTACACATTGCCTCATATCAACAAGAGTTGTCTAGGAAATATAATAAAGCGGTGCACCCAAGGCAATTCAAGATTGGAGATTGGGTACTGCGTAAAGTAATGGGCAACACTTTGGTGCCTAGAGATGGCAATTAGGGCCTAATTGGGAAGGATCGTACAAAGTGATTGGCTTGGCTGGAAAAGGGACATATCACCTAGAAGATGTGGATGGTGGAGCTATTCCACGGCCATGAAACACGGCCAATCTTAAAGTATTTTATTTTTAGCTCTTTCTTAAAACACTTGTAATCTTTCTTTTTCAATAAAAACAAGTAGACATTTTTTCGGTAAAAGTTCTTTCCTCTGTTTGTAAAAATTGTTCGTACTCATTACCCGACTGGAGGGCAATAAAGAAAGTTAGTAGGTTTGACCAACACTTTTTTCTTCCTTTATCCGAGATAAGGATCTCGGTTCAGGAAGGTTAGCAGGTTTGACCAACACTTTTTCTTTTCTTTAGCCGAGATAAGGATTTTGGCTAAAGAAGGTTGGCAAGTTTGACCAACATTTTTTCTTCGTTTAGCCAAGATAAGGATCTCGGTTCGAGAAGGTTGGCAGGTTTGACCAACACTTTTTCTTTTCTTTAGCCGAGATAAGGATTTTGGCTAAAGAAGGTTAGTAGGTTTGACTAACACTTTTTCTTTTCTTTAGCCGAGATAACGATTTTGGCTAAAGAAGGTTGGCAGGTTTAGCAAATGCTTTTTCTTCCTTTAGCCAAGATAAGGATATCGGTTCAAGAAGGTTGACAGGTTTAACCAACACTTTTGCACTCTTTAGTTGAGATAAGGACTTCGGCAAAAAAGGGTTGGCAGGTTTGACCAACACTTTTTTCTTCCTTTAGCTGAGATAAGAATCTAGGCTCAGGAAGATTGGCAGGTTTGACCAACACTTTTGTACTCTTTTCCCGAGATAAGGATTTAGGCTAAAGAAGGTTGGCAGGTTTAACCAACAAAGGTTTTTACACTCTTTAGCCGAGATAAGGATTTTGGCTAAAGAAGGTTGGCAGGTATGACCAACTCTTTCATTTCCTTAATCGAGGCAATAATCTCGGTTAAAGAAGTTTGCAATTTTTCCCACGTCGTTTTTCAGCCAAGATAAGTATCTCGACCAAGAAAGGGTGGGCAGGATAAGGTAAGGCCAAGCTAACTAGTCCGACTAGGCATGCAGTAAGGATGATACACTACAAACAGAGGAAAAGTGTAGTGACCGAGCAAGAATACATTGGAAGAAAAAAAAATTCATTTATTGGAAGGTGATTACAAGAGGTGGGATGTATAGCCGGTTACATTTCATAAAACAAAGGAAAAACAAGCAAAAAACAAGAAAACAGGCATCCTGGTCATGCAAACAGGTCATCAAGGTCAGTGTCTAGGTCAGCCCAGACTTCGCCACTAGGCAGGCCGGTTCTGGCATCAGCTTCCTAGGTTAGATCGGTCATAGGCACTCTATTAACTGTGTTTGGCATGGTTTGGCTAAACAGATCCACCCGAGCGGGCAGTGAAGACTGGCGATCGAAGTTAGTGTTGGCAGGAGGAGCATTAACTGGGTCAGGGGTCTCCTCTTCCTCCTCCCCCTCTTAAAGGAACTTCTGCTGGACTGCATTTGCATAGTCCATTATATAGCTCGGTATGAAGTGAGGGAGAGGGTTCAGAAAAATTTTGGAGTCATGGCCTTGACCGAGCTTATCAGCCGTAGCCTTCCAGCCGCATTTGAAGAAAATATCTTTGGCTGCTTCACACTACTTTCGTTGCTTCACACTACTGGATGTAGGTTTCTTCTCCCTCTTTGTAACCCCGATCCTCAGCGTCTTCTGTCTTCTTCTTCTACTCTTGGATCTTGGCGTTCTTTTTCTTTTCCAGTTTGGTGAGCTCATGCAAATAACGGTCTTTTTTCTCGGCCAAGGCTTTTTGCTTGTCAGTCTTGGACGTGTTGACTAGCTCGGACAGTTGTTCATTTTCAGCAACCACCTTGGCTAGTTTCATCTTTACCTCTTTCAGTTCAGCCGTCTTGGCATTTGAATCAGCCACGACCAACCGCGCTATCTTTCGTAGTTCAAGCACACGTTTGTATGCTACATGGTTTTTTTGCAGGGCCTGCGGTTTAAATAAAGAGATGTTAGGCTGCAAACCGAGCAAATAAATAGACTTAACATAGCAAGTGAAGGACTTACTAGCACCATGGACTTCGAAGCCGACTGAATGGCCTTTAGTTCGGTCAAGTGGTCATGGTGCTCCATGTCAGCTGGCAGGCAAAGGCTTTTTGAAAGGTTGAACGGGAGCATGTGGTTCTCAGCAACCATTGAACCCTTGGTAGACATAGTGCGATTCTTGTAGGATATTGCTGGTGTCCATTCAGAAGGGCTTGCTCGGCCAGAACAAGCAGGTTCTGGGTTCGGCAACACAGGATCAGAAAGCGTGATCTCTTCCTCATCCACCAAATGTTGTGGTTTGGTTGATGAAGTGCGTGTGCGCTTGTTCTGCCAAGATGTGGTTGCCCTGGTGGTTGGAAGGGCAACCACTATCTCGCGCGATTGACTGGAGGGAGCTTGTTCGATTTGGACTTCGGCGGAGGATTGTTCGGTGATAAGAGCTCGCATGGCCTTTCTTTTGGCCATCTCCTGCTCTTTTGTGAGTTGAATGAGGTTGATTTGAGGCAAGTTAGGATTCGATTCAGGTGAAGACTCAAGTAGGAAGTCTGTGACTCTGCTTTTTCTTTTGCCACTATAGCGATACATTGGTACTACTCCTAAAAGCTCGGTCCAATTGTCGTGGCAATACAGTAAGGCAACCCGTAGTGCGACTTGGTCAGCGTAGGTGTAGTCTGTTTTCAACCAGTTCAGATCTGCAAAAAAAAAAAAAAAAACCCAAGTATTAGCACGGCTGATGAACGGTACAAATTTTTAGAACAATCAAACTATGCTCACCAGGGCTTCCTTTATTCCAGTTGATATTTTAGCTCGGTATTTGGGCCTCCTAATCCTCAAAATTACCAGAGACCTAGAGAAAATCATCTTCGTTCAGATCCTTGTCTGGCGTGTGCTTAACGATTTTCTCTTGGCCCTTTTTGATGCGTAGGTAATGGATTTGACCATCGTCATTTTGGCTGAGTGAGTATTGATGAAATAGCTCGGCCAATCCAAGGTTGAGACCGAGACGGTGGTTTAGCTCGGCGATTCCATTTAGTATTCTGTATGTGTTTGTGGATAATTGGGTGGGACACAATTTGGTTTGCCTAAGAAACTCGTAGATCTGGGGCTAGACAGGGAATCGAAGCCCGACCTCTACGATGGATATAAAGGTAAAAGGGACGAAGCCCGGTTTGCCCTAGGGCGTGGTGTCCAGTTCGGCTAGCTCAAATTATATGTCATCAAGGATGTTGTATTGCCTTCTGAACTCGGCTACGGCACCAAGCGAACTCACGAGGAACCGGTATTTGCCTATAGGTGTGTCCCTAGGTTGTTTATAAAAATCTGCTTGGCTCCTTAGCCCGGCGTTGTGGTGAATGGTGTGCCTGGATAAAACCTAGTCAAAGTCTGCACAGTGAAGAACATAGAATGTGTTATGGCCAGCTAGTGACCGGGCTAAGGCATTAGTGTAAATTAGTTTGCTCGGCTAAGAAGTGAGGTAGGGTAAGGTGAGATTTTAGCACGGTCATGTTTAGATGATGTTTTCCTAGTTCGGTGGAACACATCTAAATGAGCACAAACAAGTTTGTAGCTCGGTTTCAGGGCGATTTTGGATCAAAACCAAAATTATTGTCGGATTTCAGTTCCAAGTAGGGGGTAGTTTTCCCTAAGGTGTAAAGCTTGTGGGAACTAAATGTAGTTCTGAGTTCGTTTTTATACGTAACAAATGCAAATGGTACAAATACTATTATAGTATCATCTCTAGGTTTACAATCCAAGAACATGGAGAGTCATATAGAGTGCATGGAAGAGCAGAAGACTTACCAATTTTTGAGTAGAGAAAACAACACTAATAAGTTAAAGGAGTTCCAGCAACAGTGCTTGGGGCTCAATTTGATGGCGACAATGATACCGGGGCTTGAAGAACTCAAAAATGCAGGATTAGAGTATTGGTCGCAAGGATTTTTTGAGCTTGAAGATGAACAGCAAACGGTGATTGTTTGAAATAAGGGGGTTGCGTTTATAAATGGAGGCAAAACGGCAAGCCTTTTCAAATTTTTTGATAAATGTGAGGCACCGCCACAAAGATGCGGAGGGCAAAGGCGCATGTCACATGTCCCAAGAAGGAACACGATGTCGATTGCATGGGACGGCCAATTGACCAGCGGTTTTGAAGACCGAGCTACCTATTGACAAACGCGTTTTTAGCTCGGTGGGGTTGAATATTTTAGCTCAATTAGGTTGATTATTTTGGTTCAGTTGGTTTGAATATTTTAGCACAGCTTAAGGATAATAATCCCAATCATGTTTTGCAGATGGAATTAAGGGGCAATTGAGAGGGTAATTTATGTATAAATTAGGCCGAGCTAAAGTCCATCTGTTAGAATGGACCGAGCTCGGTACAATCTCTTGGTCATTAGGTCATGTTGTGGGCCGAGGCAAGAAATGGAGTAGCTCAGTCCTAGGCCGGGCAGATATTCGGCCAAAACTTGGACCAGGTTTATTATATGTGGTTTAGGAGGGACTGAGGTATGACCGAGGCAAAGGATCGAACTTGGTCCAGCTCGGTGGAGCATCATTTTCGTTGTCCAATACTCAGAGCAGGGATGCTTTGAGTTCGGTTGACCATGCTACTAGCCTAAGTAAAAGCGTTGCAACCATCTCACTTAGTTGGCAGTGAGTAGGGTGTTATCATGATAGATATTATCCTTGAGAGTATGATTGCTAGGAAGACTCTGCTAAGGAGAGTTAGAGTCCTACTGGGATTGTGTCAGGTAGAATCTATAAAAACTCACAACAAGACCTATGTAGAGGTATCACAATTCTTATTCTCAAATACACAGAACTTTTGTGTCGATTGTTTATTTTTGCTAACTTAGGCATCAGAGAGGTTTCTGGCACACACCCAGTGGCTCGCTCACATTTGTGTTTTCAAGTAGTAAAGCGACGACATTAGGAGAAGTGCAAACTTGCTCAACAGGATTATACGAGAATATTATTTTGTACTCGTACAATTACTATTCAAAGAGATTTGTTATAAGAACTTTTTTTAATTTCAATGATGTGTATTGAAAAATTTTAAATTATGGCTATATTAGTAATTTTATTTAGTAATAAAATTATAACAAAAATATTATTCATTATATGTGTGTACAAAGAAAAAATTATATATGAAAATAGAACCTCCCCCAACAATATTCTCTCTTAAAAATTTGCCTCGACCAAAACAATTTATTGGTGCAAGCAAGACAACCAGCCATTCAAAAAAGGAGAAAGATCCTCTTCAATTCAGATTTTGAACTGGAGGGTGCTGTTTGGGTCTGTGAGGTCCGCTATGGATTTCGTTTTAATAGTTTGACCCGTTTATTTTGTCACACTTTGTGTATTTCGTCCATTAAAAAAATTAGATTGATTCAATAATTGTAACTTGTTCAATTTTTCACTAAAAAAACTAGACAACAATTGTGTTTTTAAAAATAAATCATATATTTTTTTAGTGATAAACGCAATAAATTGAATAAGTTACAGTTATTAGTTTGACCTTTTTTTTTTTTGTTTTTTGGACGAAATGCATGAAGTGCCTAATAAAATAAACGGTTGGGATCATCGAAACAGGACCCGTGGTAAAGCTCACGGACGCAAACAACGCGCTCCAATTCAAAATCTGGATTAGAGGAGATCCTACTCCTTAAAAAAATTGTTTGTGATTAATCTAGTAAATTAGATTATCTGATGAGGGATTTGCCAGAATCAAATGGCGCATATGAGCTTGAAGGCATGTATATATATATATTGGTAAATACCACCCACCTTATTTACTATGAAATAAAAATAATGATATACACACTCGATTTTAATTTATTCATGTTCCTTTTCTTTTCTTTTCTTTTTTTTTTTCGGTCTTTTAGCCTCTAGCAAGGAAGTTTTTATTTATTTATTCATATATGATATTATGAAATCTAATGCGTCATAATTTCATAAATTAATATAAATAAGCTCTCAAAGTCGAAGACAAAACCAATAACAAATATACAGGGAAATAAGATACACACAAAAATGAAAAGATCTGAAACACTAATCTTCTAGTGTGTGGGATTCCTTGCCAAATAGCAATGGAATTTGAAATTCAAACCAAATTATTGCTACAATTATTAAACAAACTAAATTATTTGAATTCGATTCATATTCAATTCGTTAAAAGCTCGTTTGACATTGACTTAGTTATACAAATAAGTTAAATTTGAATATAATTTTAAATTCATTGGAAATCGATTCATTATGTATATATGTAGTATCCACTATATTTCAACTAAGAGTGTGCAAAAAAGAGTTTGGGGTGCGCAACAAGAACTGTTGTGTGCCTTATTGGGCCCATTTTAGGGTCTAATTTGATAATTTGAACCATTTACATTTTAAAATGTATCAAAAATAATATACTTGTAAAAAATTACGTTAATTGAATATCGTTGACATTTGCATCAAATCACATTTGTATTTATAAAAAAAAAAAAAAGAAGATAAATGTAATTTGAAATATAAAACTCAATACAAATGTGATTTGATGAAAGAAATAACGATATCCGATTGATGTGATTTTTTGTTAATATACTTTGCTTGATATTTTTTAAAATATAAACGATTTAGATTATCAAATTAGACATTAAAATGGGCCTAATAAGATGCGCAATAATTGCTGCTCTGAATCATCCTAGTTGAAAATGACCCACGCCACTACAATAGTTTGAGAGTGACCGAGTTGGATTAGGTGGGTTACATAAATTCTGATGAGGGATTTGCTAGGACGACAAAAGGATCAAATGGTGCATATGAGCTTGGAGGCTTATCCCCCTATAATATATATATATATATTGGTAAATACGACACACCTTCTTTACTATAAAATAAAAATAATGATATACACACTCCATTTTAATTTAGTCATATTATTTTCTTTTCTTTTTTTTTTTTTTTTTTTGGTCTTTTAGCCTCTAGCAAGAGAAGTTTTTATTTATTTATTCATATATGATATTATGAAATCTATGCTTTATAATTTCATAATAATGAATATCATATACAAAATATAATTAATACAAATAAATTCTCAAAGTCGAAGACAAAACCAATAACAAATATACAGGGAAATAAAATACACGCAAAAATGAAAAGATCTGAAACACTAATCATCTAGTGAGGTGTGGGATTCCTTGCCAAATAGCAAGGGAATTTGAGAGGTCAAAAATGGAAGTAGAACATTATTGTTAAAATTATTAAATGAACTAACTTACTTGAATTCGATTCGTATTCAGCTCGTTAAAAGTTCGTTCGAGATTGACTAGTTATGTAAATAAGTTAAATTTGAACACAATTTTAAACTCTTTCAAAATTGATTTATTATGTATATGTGTAGGATCCATTATATTTCAACTAAGGGTGTGCAAAAAATTTGTGTAATCCCAATCATCCTAACTGAAAATGACCCACGCCACTATAGTTTGAGAGTGTGACCAGATTGGATTGGGTGGGTTACATATTAAATTTGTGCATATTAAATTGTATACGGTTTAAAATCTTCAATCTGCCAAAATAATTAACCCAACCTACTAGTTCTAAAATATTTAAATCAAACACCTCAACCATAAACAAGTATTCTCATTTTTTTTTTTTGCCTTTCATCACATGTTTGGATACTAGACTTCATCAAAGTTTCCTAAATACGTGTATATCACCAAACATTTTTAAAATTTTATTTTGTAACTTCACAATTACATTACAAGGCTTTTGATTTTAAAATGTGTTTATGCAATGTGTTAAAAATTACAACCCACCAACCTGATGAATCCATTGTCAACCTATTGAGAGCGACTTAGTTGAGATTATTATTCTCAAACCGCCCAAACCGACCTATGCACAACCATAAGTTGGATTTTTTTTTTTTTTGGACATGTTAGTTTCTTTATTTTATTTTGCATGATTTTTAGATACAAAGAAAAATTTTTTTTTTATGAGACTTTTTGTAATTTGTCAAAAATAAAAAATTAAGGCCTTTAAATAATTGGGACCTTAGACATTTGCTCAAGGATAGACTCTAATAGTTTCTTTCTCATTCCACAAGGTCTTATTTTTAGTATTGTATAAACAAAATATATTTACACAAAATTTCGACCTTACCACCAGAAACTTAAAAGATCTATTGAAGTAAAATTTTAAAATTTTTAGAATCACTCTAAATGGATTTAACAAGTAAAAATTTGTAACTCAAATTTAAATTTTTTTCTATTAAAAATAAACTAACTTATAAGTTGTGCTAGGTTAGCCGGCTTCCTCTTTTTCGTTGGTCTCTCACCAACTCAGGGGTGCTAGCAAATGATAGGATGAGCTAGATGGTGCCAACCTCGTTGGGATGATTTAGCTCATTGTGATGCTTTTGCACCTCCCATTTTCTTTATTGATGTAATTCGTTCTGTACTTAGTACTTGTTTATTCCATCAATAAAAATCTTTTTTTTGCCGATCAAAAAATAAAATAAAATAAAATTGTGACCTTTTTTTTTTTTTTTTAAATTTTTAAAATTTTGTAACGCCATCTATATGCATCACATACATCTGTGGTCGAATATTAAAATTTGGATTTCTTTAACACTAAACAACTGAACATAGGGCGGCATAAGTAAATTTTGAATTATGAACCATCATCAAACATGTTATATATGAATTGACAGACAATATTATAATAATTCGTAACCACGTGCAAGCAAAATGCTTTCCTTTTCTCATTTTCGTGGAAAGTCTGGAAGGAAAATTTCTATCTAGAAAGCTAATAAACGTGGTAAAATCTCTAGAAACTAATAATAAATGTTTTTTTTTTAACCTACACCATATGCAACATGTGGCTTAGAAACTAGTAAAATAATGTTGTAAAATCAAAGCCGGTTGTGCATGTCAAGGTACAATTAATTAAAAATTGATAATTTAAAATCAAAAGTAAAAAAGATCTTTCTCTCAAGAAAAATGTTATAGATCTCAAATAAATTATTAAATTTTTTACTAAACCGTTCACATGGATGTAGGACCCATACAAATTACATGCCACACAAATTACATGTGTGTCGGTCCTACATCTATGTGAGAAGTTTGGTAAAAAATTTAGTAATTTATTTGGAATCCCTAACATAACTATTCTCTTAAATTTCAAATAGGATTCGCTTGGGATGTGAGTTGGTTTTTTGACTTTTTAACTATTTTAGCATAGAGTTAAAAAGTCTCGTTTGAGATATATTTTTTAATTTTTTTGAGTTTTGTGGGAGAAAAAATAAAATTATTATGAGTTAAATGTGACATTTTGTTATATTTGATTAAAATAATCTATTTTATCCTATATAACTATTTTAGTCCCAACATTTATCCCAAACGGGCCATACGTAAATTCTAGCGTAAATTAAAACCACATAATACAAACACGATACAATTTCTACCTTAATTGTAGACCCACCAATACACATTTGTCAACTCTCTAAACTTCATTCCTCCATCATAAAAATAAAATAAAATAAAATAATAAATGGCAAAATCTACTTTAGCTTCATGTGGTATGGTTTGATAGCAATGTACCGTCTTTATCTTTTAAAAATAATTATGTATCTCACGTGATTTTAGACTAAAATACAATTATTAACACTATTAATTGTACATGTGAAATGACTATAATTGTTACTTTCATTCTCTCTCATCTCTAATACGCATAATTTATAGGATAAATTACAAATAACCCTTGAGATTTCTAATTTCATAATAAATCACCTCTTTTATTAATAAATCATGAAGCCAATTAACAGTTTTTAATAATATTATAAATATATTTCAATTAATAATTTAAGTAAATTTATTATTGTATAGGAGAGCAATTATGGATTTCATTTTTTTTAGTTAATTCTGTTAAATAAAAAATTCTAACAAGAGAGTATTTGTAATTTTCCAAACCACAAAGGGCAATATATACTTTACATAAACCTCATGGGCTGTATTTGTAATATATCATAATTTATAGAAAAATGATTGAGGCCTCGAATTTGAGGCTCGAATTTGCCTCGAAATCAAATTTTTTTTTTTTTTTTTCCTCGCAGAACTAGAGGGGAGGGGAGGGGAGGGGAGGGAAAGAAGAGAGAGAGGAAGGGGAGGGGAGGAGGTTGGGATTCGTCGAAGACTCGCCGTCGCAGCTCGTCGAGCTCGCCAGCCGCCCGATCGTCGCCCGATCCAGCTCGTCGAGCTCGCCGTCCGATCGCCTCCGGCCCGCCTCTGCCTCCTCCTCCTCCTCCTCCGGTGATTATGGCCCCCTCCAGTCCGGCCCACCGGCGGCTCCCTCTTCTTCTCCCTTCCTCTCTCTCTTCTTCCCCTCCCCTCCCCCTCTCTCTCTTCTTCCCCTCCCCTCTGGTTCTGTTCGAGCCAAATTCGAGGCCTCGAATTCGAGGCCTCTATCACGGCTGTAATTTATAATATCTAGTATTAATTCAATCAAATCACAATTATTTAATTATATTTTATTGTAATTATTTAATTATAAAAAAAATTATTTATTTTAATTCTTAAATTTCTATTCTAATTTTAATTTAATTATATTTTAAATCACAATTAATGATAAAATCTTAATTGTTTATTATAATTTTTAATATGTTAATCAAATTTTAATTTAATTACATTTTAGGTCAAATCTTAATTATTGTTTGTTTTATATTTTAAATCAACTTTTAATTATGTTTTGTATTTTAGATCAATTATTAATTTTATTTTATTTTATTTTAATTAACGTATTAATCTAATTTTAGGCATGGAGAAAATAGGGATAAAATTGTCCTTTTATTGTATTAATTTCATTCTAATTTTTAGAAAACAAAACCTACTTTAAGAAATTATATATGTAATACACCTTCTGTTAGTTTGGATGAAAAAACTAACAAAAGCATTTTAGTCCAAAATCATATGTAGGCTTTCTTGCTATATTTGAATGATAAAAAGGTAAAGTGCTCTAACCCCAAACTACAAGAGGATAAAATGAATTTAACGCAATAATGAATAAATAAAGCCATTCACCTAAACCTTTACACTTCTCTTTTTTCATCTCACAAGAAAGTAAATTATATTATTTGTGCCAAATTTACACAATTTAGACAAAATTAAGGTATATTTAGTAAAAAGAGAGGGAAATAGGGAAATTCCAAAAAAGTGGTAGAAAATTGAATTGTAGGGTGATTTTTTTTATTTTTATTTTATACAATCATTAGAAGAAGAATTTTAAGTTTAATAACAATTTTAAATTACCAAATATACAAGGGAACCTACACTTCTAAAATCTTGTAAAATTTTGTAGAAGATAATAATCCATCTTTAATAATTGAGTGACGTATGTAGTGATTCTAATACAACTCTTAAATATTTATTCTAAAATTTTCAAATCCTATTCCTACCACTGATTGAACACTCTTATTGTTTTTATGATTCCTTGATTAAAAAATTAAAAATGTGTTTGGGTGACCCACTCAAGACTTATTAAGAGTGTCTTCAATTCTTATTTAGATTTAGAATCAAATTTAAATTTGATAAAATACGTTTACTTTTTCTCTTCCAACCCTAACATCAAATTAGCCTATATCAAATGAGAAGAAAATCAAAAGTTTCATCAAATTGAGAGAAGTTTCAGTGTTCATCAAATTTTTGGAGAGAGTTGTTGTGCTTCATTGTACAATGGACGATTAGCTGGTTGTCAGGTTGATTGTCCTCTCGGACAACCAGTTACTTGCAAAGTTGTCCATTGTCTGTTGACTACTCTGACATCCTCCTGGCTGTCCTTTCGGTCGGGTGATTGTTCAATGAAAATTGAAAATATAGTATTGCAACGTTTGGTATCAGATGAAATTTTTTAATACAAATCTTTATTAAAATTTGATGAAAAAAAAAGAGAGAGTATGCGTTGGAAATACTCTAATCATAACTCTTAAAAAAAAGTGCTTTAATGAAAGGGAGTGTTTGAGAGAAAAAAAAAAAAAAAAAATGGTCATTTTTTTCATATTTAGTTATTTTTTTAATTGAACTCTTTTTTTTTTTGTCTTTTGAGTTTTACTCAACCAGATGGATCGAAAAAAGAAAGTAAAAAAAAAAATTAAAAATTTTGAAAAATGTTCACAGAAGACCAAAAAAAAAAAAAAAAAATCAAAGCAATCGGTTTTTTTGGGGGCTTATTTTTTTTTATGGTTTTATGCTTCTTTTTGAATTTTTTTTTTCTCCTTGTTGGTTTGCATCTAGAGATACAAATTTTTGAGAAAAAAATTCTCCAAAATTTGTTTGGTTAAAAATTTTTGAAAAAAAAAAATTTCAATCACTTTTTTCTCTATTACATATCAATCAATCATTTTTTTTTTCTCTCCTATCTTTTTCTCTCACATCCTACACATCAGTCAATCATTTTTCTTTCACACCTCATCTATTCAACTACAAAACTATTCTCAAAATATGCAACCAAATAAATTTTGAAGTTTTGTAAACTCTTTCTAGAAAATTATTTTTCAAAATTATTTCATAAACACAAACCAAACATGGCCTTTGTTTTTTTATTTTTACTTTTTAGATTGATCTACACAAAACAATTTTAAAAAGTAAAATATTTGACACAATTTTTAAAAAACTAATGAAAGTAAGGAAAATTCAAAAAAGGGTAAATTACACTTACAGCCTCTGATGTTTGAATTTAATATATATCACCCTTGACATTTGGGAAATTACACTAACCTCTTATCATAGTAATTTTTTAGACGGAATAAAGATATTGAATTAATGCACTCTTTCTTTTCTTGCTTTGCTTTACTTCCTTTATTAATATATATTTTTTTTCATTTCTTTTGCTTTACTTTTTTTTTTTTAATGTAATTTTTTTTATTTTTCTATTAGGAGTTATTGCCCTTTATATAAGTAAAGAATTTGTGAAATGAGACTATTAGCCATAGGAGTGAGAATGTAATTTCAAGAATGTTAGTGAATGATACATAATTGAGCTAAATCTCAGGAATGTCAGTGTAATTTACCCTTCAAAAAAAATTAAATTGATGCCAACCATCTACAAATTATTTAGTGTAAGCAACAACACCAAAAAAAAAAGAAGAAGAAGAAGAAGAAGAAGAAGAAATTGTGCCCCGCAAGAAATTCAACTGTGAACAATTTCACTGTTTTTGGTATTCCCAAAGGGTGTGTTTGATTGGACGGACTGAAAAAGGGAGGATTAGAATCTATCGAACTTGAGTCCTGGGACTGTGAATCCCCCGGACTATTTGGTTAGATTGGATATGTATCCTGTGTTTATTTTTTCATGGGATTAGATGTCTGGATAGGACTATTTTCAATGAATCCAACGTTTTGTTGGACGGACTGGATAGGATAAATGAATAAAAGACTATTTTACCCTTTTTCAATTGTTTACTAAGTAATAGCAATATTAAACATATCTTTAATATTTTAATTATTTTTAGTAAACATTAAACATACTAATATTGATAAAAAAAAATTTGACTGGTACAGATTATTTTTATTTAAACAAATAAAATTTTTTAGTAAACATTAAACATACTAATGGTTAAATGTTTAAATTTTTATTTAAACAATTAACATTGAAATTATTTTGATGTACAGATTATGTTTAAACAATTAACAATTAACAATTAAATAAATGTTGATGTACAGATTATGTTTAAACAATTAACAAATGTTGATGTAATCAAATGTTGATGTATTAAAACATAATTTAATAGATGTTAAATAAATATACATGTTGATGTACAGATGTTGAAATAATTTAATATACATGTTGATGTACAGATGTTTAAATGTTTAAATAAAACATAATTTAAATAAATGAAAATATTTATTGTTGAAATTAAACATTTAATTGTTTAAATAAAACATCTATTAAAACATCTATTAAATTTAAATAAAACATAAACAAAATTTTAAAATAAAACATCAATAAAATATCTATAAAAAATTATTTTAAAAAATTAAATAAATAAAACATTAATAAAAAGTTAAATAAAATTATTTTATTTTTAAATTAAGACATTTAAATTTTATTAAATATAATACATAATTAAATACTAGATGGTCAAAATTATCATTTTCTCATCTAATCCAAACAGTGATTAGTCCCCCCAAAACAATCCCCTCCCCCTTCCAGGACAGGATAGTCCCCCATATGGGGGATATGGAGTCCGGCGAACTAAAAAAAAATCAAACGACGGATAAGGAGGGAGGCCGGACATGGAGTCCAAATAGTGGATAGTCTCCCCCTTATCCCCCAATCAAACACACCCAAAAAGAAATAAAAAATAAAAGAGGAATGGTGGACACTCTAAAAATTTTATAAAAATTTCTACCAAATGTCTCAAGTGTAAGACTTATACCATGTGGGTCCAATGTGAGTTCTATATTAATATAAGGCATTTGATAAAAATTTTAATAAAATTTTAAGATCTCTAATATTTTTGAAACAGTAATACTTGGTGGTTCGAAAATTCATAACTCGAATATGTTAAAACAATATCATTTTAAAGATAAAATGACATCATTTTAATATATTTAAGCCATTTAAATTACACAAATTTAAATCATTAAACATTTTTCTTTTTGAAAATAAAAATTTGTTTTTGTATGACCCATTCAAGTCTCCAACACTATTCTATTGGTTGGACCAAGAATTATAGTGCAAAAAAGCGACACCGCCACCACAGATAAAAATAACAGTTTTGATGTTTGGCTCGAAAGAGGGGGGCTCGAAAGCCCCGAAAGTCCAAAAACGGAAAAAAGAAAAAAAAACACAAGGCAAAAAAAAAAAAAAAAAAAAAATAGAATTACCAAAAATGGAAATTTAGGGGCATTAGTGCTCAAATTTTTAGTGCTAAAAAACATTTCTGGATAAAAAATTGTGCCTCCACAAACAGAAATCGCGTGTCAACATTGTAGTGGTGGACCGTCAAAAACTCAACTACCACAAATTCTGAGTAGTTACGTGAATCCCTATGATGATGTAATTAGCGGTCCAGATCTTCGACCTCTGACACTATGACTCATCAATGACACAGCCTATGATTACACTCTCCTCTCCTGCTGACTCTCTCATCCCAATCTCTTTCCAACTCCCACAAAACTTTCCGACCTTTTCTGACGTGGACCATCAAACTCTCTCTCCCCATCCGCTAACCCTCTGCCACGTCACACCTCAGCACTTTTTTTATTTTTATTTTTAGATATGTATCTCAGCACTTTAATATTACGCAAAAATACAAAAAAAAAAAAAAAAAAAAAAAAATTCAGAATTTGACTAACAAAACAAAATTTTAATTTTACCAATTTAATTTTGAATTTTTTTACTTTTAATTATTTTTATGAAGTGAAATTAATAAAAAAAAAAAATTGATATTTTTATTATTAAATTTGACATGGACAACCCATAAAGGTTCTAGTCCACCACTTAAGGATTCAATACATAATTCAAATACTAAAGTCTAGCATTGTTGGAACTCAAACCAATGACATCTGAACACGTGCAGATAAAAATCCTACAAAGTTATTGCACTCCACATCACCCATTAATGAAATTCCTTACAGCATTTATTGCGATAACCCCTCCCCATCGAGACAGAACGGTCTTACCATGAACAAGGCAAAGTAGAGCATAGACTTTCGGCTAAGATGACAGGTCGGAAGGGACAATAGAATGATTACTAGAGAATATAAACAGACATCGAAAATAAGAAGAAAGTTAAGCTTTCTATCTCTAATCTATCTCCACATTCTACTTCTCTTTCTAACTTGCTCGTCGGAGGATTCGGTGGGAGACTCTCCATTCCCCGTCGAACTCTTGTGCAGGTCTTCTGGTGGGCTTGGTCATTCGGACAAAGATTTGAGAAGTATGGATCAGTCTGTCCCGTTCCATCTGGAACGAACTGCATCATCAAAATTCAATAAAAATTGGGTAGTATAACATTTTATGTATACTTATATAATGTTTAATACTCCCTCCGTCCCAAAATAATGGTCCCTTTTGGGGAATCTAACTTTTTTTGGTAGTACAATTATTGTATTTGAAAAAAGTTAATTTTTCAAAAAGACCCTTTTGATAGTACAATTTTTGAGAATATCAATGCATAATTGTACTTTTTATATTATTTATTAATTTAAAAGAAGGGCAAAATAGGAAATTTATATTATTTTTGTACTTGATTTTAGAAGAGGGACTAATATTTTGGAACAATGAAAAATAGAATAAGGGACTAATATTTTGGGACGGAGGAAGTAGTTAAAATATTTTATTTTTAATTTATTTTACTTAATAGATGAATAACTTAAATTAAAATTAAAAAAACTAAAAAATATTTTATTATGAACGGTTAAACTCTGATTTTTTTTTTTTAACTTTAAATTTCGTTTAATTATTATACACATCATCATTATCATCATCCCCTCCCCCACTATTATAAAACCCAATCAACCTTCTCAAATCTCTCTCCCAATTCACAACCATCTCACCAACCAAAAAAAAAACTTTGCCACCCTATATTCTTCAATCTAACATAGTGGTCTCTGAATTTTATTCAAGGATTGTTTGAGCAATAGTATGGAGATTCAAGAGCTCAACATCATCAATCTACAAAACCCATCTCTATTTTCTCGAACTTTCTCGCATTCGGGTACTGGGAAAGTGCCTCAAGTCTACAGTTTCTGGAAATGGGGTGCTTTGATTCTGGCACTAGTCGCTACTTTCGGCGGCATAATCACCCGAATCAAGCTATTAATCGTTAGATTTTGTAAATTCAATTTGTTAGCTTCCTCAGGACCTCTTACACAACACATCGACCACGTATTCGACTCCGATGAAGACGATTCCACTTCTTCCGATTCATCGGACGACGACGAGGCCACCACGTCCTCTCAAGATCGCCACCCAATTGACGAAGATTTTCGCGTCGCGGGTTCGAGCTGTTACGGCGGCGATCGACGGAAGCTCCGGCGGCGGCGCAGCCTCGGCGGAGATCGGTTCTCGTGGTCTGACTTCACTAGCGGCAAGAGCGTTGTGAAGCTCTGGGACAATCTAGGGTTAGGGTTAGATTTCGATGAAGAATTTACTGAGAGTGTGGTTTCGCTTTGGGATTTGAACGAAGATCGGAAAATACGATCGCTTTCCAGCGAGAGATCTCGGATTTCGGCGATCTCTACGTCGTCGCAATCGCCAGCGGTGATTTTCTCGACTGGATCGAAGAACAACGACAATGTTTTCTTGGGGGTTTTTGATACGAGGATCGGAAGTCAGATTCCGGCGATGTACGCCGACTGGTCTCCGCGGAGGGGGGCGGTGGTGCGTATCAATTCCGGCGGCGGCGGAGAGAAGTTTTATGTCGGAGATGACGTGTCCGGCACGTTGACGGTGGGTGATATGAGGAACGTTAAGTTGCCGTTAGAGGATCTGACGGAATCTGAGGGAGATACTTGGTGGGATGCTGACGCCGTTATTGTCTCGGATGAGGTAGTTGACGATTCCGTGCAATGGGAGGTTATTCACTGTCGTGATGAGGCAAAGTGAGGCGGTGTTGTGTAGTGTGCTGTATAAAGGGCAAAATTGTCCGGAAATAATTTTACGAAAGTTCATTAATCTGTAAATAATTGTTTATTTCTTCACTTCTGGTAATTTCTAATTAAAAAAAAAAAAAAAAAAACCTTCTGATTATTCTTTGCATTTGGTGGGATTGTGGCTTGTGATCAATGTTCCTTTACGCTGTGTTTGGTTAAAAAATTTGAAAAAGAATTTGAAAATGACAAAAAAAGGTAGGTGAAATGAGAATAAAATATACTTACATTTTATGTAATTTCAAACACATTTTTCCTTTTCATTTCCAAATCCCTTCTCATTGTACCTAAAAAAGTAAATAAAGTCATTATTTAAAAAGAAATTAACCATAGAAAGTCGAATATATTTCACAATATTATTTTTGGTGCCTTTGATCAAAATAATAAAAATGTGAGAATTATAATTATCCAAAATCTATAGATTATACAATTTGAGATGAAGCATTATATTCGAGTATTGCTCTGGACATCGTTACACTTGAGGCCTAATTTGAGAATTGGTAATATAGATTAAGGTTGGAATTAGTGCTATGTAAGACTCATGAAATTATATATTATGAGATTAGTTGTACTTATATTATGTTTGATTATAATTATTTTATAATAATACAATAGCAAACACTTATTTATTCATTATAATAAATGATGTGACTAATTTTATAAATGTAAAATTACTAGCATTTTCATTAAAAAAAAGTATTTTTACAATTATCAAGAATGTATACGCTCATGATCTAGCAAAACAAACATGTTATAAGAGACCTAAAACAAATGTACTACAAGACTAATAATTTTAATGTTTTTGATAATTAAGTGTTCGGTTTAACTTGCATGTTGGTAAATCTAAAGTGACTTCTTCAAGTGATTCTAATTCAAGATATTAAATCTTATTCTTCAATCAATCCATTGAAGTTAATTCCCTTGACCCCTTTTCTCTATATCAAATTGGGTCCAAGTATGTGGCCATGCTTAAATAGTGTCCTAGAGAGTGTATCTAGAATTTTTCAAGGACATGCAGAGGGAGACCATATTAAAAATGTGGACAAATTCAACATGGATATAGATATATAGATATGAATCATTAGTAATGTCAAATTCAACATAGCTATATCAAACTCTATCTCAATCAGAACTAAAATTCAAAATTGTTAACAAGTGTGGACAAAGGTTTCACTTTCTTACTTTTCAATTCAATTGTGAACGCTAAAAAAGAGGACCACACGGCAATGGGCTCTCTCTCTCTCTCTCTTATGTATATGACACATTTTTTGCATTGTCTTCATTACAAATGAAAAATAAATAAAATAAAAATCACATAGTCATAGTCATGAACCATCACATTATTATTATTATTTTTATTCCGATTAGTTATGATTGACCAACTTGAATAAAATGTGAAGTTAGGTCTTATTTTTCACATTTCCAATGAGGTGTCTCTTAGGTATGTACAACCTTAAGTTTTATTTTATTTTATGTAGTTGAACATAAATGATTAAAACAAAAATAACGTATTAATTCTGAGTTAAAAAATAGTTAAGGTTATTAAAATATCGCGCTTAATACTTACAATGATGTGAACTTTTACATGTGAGTAACTGATTTGTTTAAAAATGAATCAACTAATATCTAACGTCATTCTATATTAATACAAGTAAATTTAGAAGTGAGTTTTAAAAATTTCTGGCACTACTTTTCTCAACTACTTAATAAACAAAGTAAAATATGAAATTCAAGAAATAGGGTTGTAAGATTTACAACATCCACCCCTCTCTTTTTGTTTCTCTCTTTTAGACACAGAGATGGAAAGATATTCAATGATTAGATAATAACCTCATTTCAATAGTGGTTGGGAAGAATCTCACTAATTTTTCATTTTTAAATCTGGAACGCATGCATATGTTGGACACATTTTTTAGGACTGGAAAGCTTGTTGTCGATACCTATAGGTAGGATTTTGGTGATTTGTAAGAGCAAAAGTTGAAGTTGTTGGACCTAATGGGAGTGTGAATTTGTTCAGTATGAACAAAACACAATATCCCAATTGGTTAATTTTGCATTTTTTTTTTTGTCGGATCACTTCATTAATTATGGGACAGTACTGTATGAAAAAATACATACCCAACCAAAATGGATAAAGGAATTATTAGGGTAGGGGTGGGCTTCCCTCCAATTATAATGGAGTTAGGCTGTTTAGAGAAGTTAGAAGTTAAAAACGAAGTAAGTAATCAAAGATGGAGAGAATTTACATTATTTATTATGTTAGCTAGAAAGCCAATTTATAGACTACATGTTGTATATACAAACAAAACCCAAAAGTTATCCTACCATTATTATATATCTACTTTGTTTGACAAGCAACACACTAATACGGTCAAAAGTTTACAAAGTCTACAAACCTATACATAGATTTTTACAAAATATCTTCACAAAAATAAATACGAGAAGAGATAAAGACAAAAAAGTCTAAATGAAAAACTATAGTTATTTATCAAATTCTGACAATCCACTACAACAAAAAAGGTTTTAGTGACAAACTGATTTTATTTTCAAATATCAAATTTTCGTCACTAAAGTGATCTGCGACGAAAAAAATTTGTCACCACGTTCGTGGCCTATATGTTGTCGCTAAAAGTACCTGGTGATGAAAAATAATTTCGTCGCCTATTTTTGATGTTTGGCGACAAAATGTTTCGTCTTCGAATGTTGAATTTTTTGTCCTCTATAACATCAATTTCGTCGCCAAAACTAAATAATATTTTATTTTAATTGTTTTTCGCGACGAAATATTTCGTCACCAAATAGATTTTAGTGACGAAAGTTTTCCTCACCAACGATATGGATTAAGGTGACAAAAAAATTCGTCACTAAAATTAGCAAAAAAGAAAATTCTTCAATGACAAAAAATATTTTGTCACCAAATATTTCAATTTAGTGACGAAATATTCAGTAAATGTGACGAAATTATTTGTTTCGTATTGTATCATTAGTGACAAAATTATTCGTCATGTTTTTTGAAAACTAATAGCGACATTTTTTATTTCGTCATTAATAAAAATTAAATTTTTTGAAAATGAGGGTACTATTTTCTTCCGAATTTTTTTGTTTTCAGTAACAATTCCCTACTCATTTCAATAACCTATTCAATAAAATATCTATTACAAATCAATACAGAAATCTGTTCATTTTCATAAACATCACAATCGAATTTCAGCACTATCCACAAAAATGCAATATGAACTGCATGCGGATTATAAACATATCTCCTAATATCCACAAAAAACGTCTACTAATATCCACAAAAAAATAATATCAACCGCATGTGGATTACCAAACACATCTCCTAATATCCAACAAAAAACATGTCTACTAATATCAACAAAAATAAAATATTAAGGGCGGATTACCCAACATGTCCTGTAATACCAACAAAAATAGAAAATTTACAACGCAATCAAAATACATGTAAGGTAATATGAACAAAAACACAAAATGAGCTACCATCTGCCCTCCAAATTACCAAACATGTCCATATCAATTCTCGAATCTGCAAAAAAATGAAACATAAAAAAATAATAATAAATAAATAAATAAATACAAGTTAGAAAATTATTATCTTGTCCATAAAATATATAATTTAACGTGCATTTTTCGAATTAGTTTTCAAATCGGGAGTCCCGTGCTAGTTTCGTAAATTTTCACAACTCACATTAATCCCGCCCGAGGTGTTTGAGGCGTTCCCCCGGCCGTCTCGTGGCTGTTGCACGATTTTGGCCTCCGAAGGTCTATTTTCAAGCCTAAATGAGAAAAAAGTGCATTTTTGGACTTAGTTTTCAAACCGGGAGTCCCATGCTAATTCCATAAGTTTCCATAACTCACATTGGTCCCTACCGAAGTATTTGAGGTGTTCCCCGGGCCGTTTCGTGGCTGTTGCACGATTTTCGCCCCCGATGGCCTATTTTCAAGCTTAAGTGTGAAAAAGTGTATTTTTGGACTTAGTTTTCAAATCGGGAGTCCCGTGCTAGTTCCGTAAATTTTCACAACTCACATTGGTCCCTTCCAATGTGTTTGAGATGTTCCCCGAGCCGTCTCGTGGCTGTTGCACGATTTTGGCCCTCGAAAGTCTATTTTCAAGCTTAAGTGTGAAAAAGTACATTTTTGGACTTAGTTTGCAAATTGGGAGTCCCGTGCTAGTTCCGTAAAATTCTACAACTCACATTGGTCCCTCCCGAGGTGTTTGAGGTGTTCCCCGGGCCGTCCCATGGCTGTTGCACGATTTTAGCCCTCGGTGGCCTATTTTCAAACTTGAGTGTGAAAAAGTGCATTTTTGGACTTAATTTTCAAACCGGGAGTCCCGTGCTAGTTCCGTAAATTTTCATAACTCACATTGGTCCCTTTTGAGGTGTTTGAGGTGTTCCCCGGGCCGTCCCGTGGCTATTGCACGATTTTGGCCCCCGAAGGTCTATTTTCAAGCTTAAGTGTGAAAAAGTGCATTTTTGAACTTAGTTTTCAAACCGAGAGTCCCGTGCTAGTTCCGTAAGTTTCCACAACTCACATTGGTCCCTCCCGAGGTGTTTGAGGTGTTCGAGGGGCCGTCTCGTGGCTGTTGCATGATTTTGGCCTCTAGTGGCCTATTTTCAAGCTCAAGTGTGAAAAAGTGCCTTTTTGGATTTAGTTTTCAAACCGGGAGTCTCATGCTAGTTTCGTAAGTTTTCACAACTCACATTGGTCCCTCCCCACATGTTTGAGGTGTTCCCTGGGCCGTCCCATGGCTGTTGCACGATTGTGGCCCTCGATGGCCTATTTTCAAGCTTAAGTGTGAAAAAGTGCATTTTTGGACTTAGTTTTCAAACTAGGAGTGCCGTGCTAGTTCCGTAAGTTTCAACAATTCACATTGGTCCCTCCTGAGATGTTTGAAGTGTTCCCCGGGCCATCTCGTGGCTGTTGTACAATTTTGGCCCCCGGTGGTCTATTTTCAAGCTTAAGTGTGAAAAAGTGTCTTTTTGGACTTAGTTTTCAAACCGGGAGTCCCGTGCTAGTTTCGTAAGTTTTCACAACTCACATTGGTCCCTCCCAACGTGTTTGAGGTGTTCCCCAGACCGTCTCATTGCTTTTGAACGATTTTGGCCTCCGAAGGTCTATGTTCAAGCTTAAGTGTGAAAAAGTGCTTTTTTAGACATAGTTTTCAAACCGGGAGTCCCGTGCTAGTTCCGTAAGTTTCCATAACTCACATTAGTCCCTCCTGACGTGTTTGAGGTGTTCTCCGGGCCGTCTCATGGCTTTTGAACGATTTTGGCCCCCACAGGTCTATTTTCAAGTTTAAGTGTGAAAAAGTACCTTTTTGGACGTAGTTTTCAAACCGGGAGTCCTGTGCTAGTTCCGTAAGTTTTCACAACTCACATTGGTCTCTCCCGACGTGTTTGAGGTGTTTCCTAGGCCATCCCGTGTTGCACGATTTTGGCCTCCCAGTGGCCTATTTTCAAGCTTAAGTGTGGAAAAGTGCATTTTTAGACTTAGTTTTCGAACCGGGAGTCCCGTGCTAGTTCCATAAGTTTCCACAACTCACATTGGTCCCTTTCAACGTGTTTGAGGTGTTCCCCGGGCCGTCCCATGGCTGTTGCACGATTTTGGCCCCGGTGGCCTATTTTCAAGCTTAAGTGTGAAAAAGTGCTTTTTTAGACTTAGTTTTCAAACTGGGAGTTCCATGCTAGTTTCGTAAGTTTCCACAACTTACATTGGTCCTGCCCGAGGTGTTTGAGGTATTCCCCGGGCCGTCTCACGGCTATTGAACGATTTTGGCTCCCGAAGGTCTATTTTCAAGCTTAAGCATGAAAAAGTGCATTTTTGGACTTAGTTTTCAAACCGGGAGTCCCTTGCTAGTTCTGTAAGTTTTCACAACTCACATTGGTCCCTCCCAAGGTGTTTGAGGTGTTCCCTGGGCCATCCCGTGACTGTTTCACGATTTGGGCCCCTAGTGGCCTATTTTCAAGCTTAAGTGTGAAAAAGTACATTTTTGGACTTAGTTTTCAAACCGGGAGTCCTGTGGTAGTTTTATTAGTTTCTACAACTCACATTGGTCCCTCCTGACATGTTTGAAGTGTTCCCCAGGCCGTCTAAGGCTGTTGCATGATTTTTGCCCCCGGTGGCCTATTTTCAGGCTTAAATGTGAAAAACTGCATTTTTAGACTTAGTTTTCAAACCGGGAGTCCTGTGCTAGTTCTGTAAGTTTCCATAACTCACATTGGTCCCTCCCGATGTGTTTGAGGTGTTCCCTGGTGTAACAACGCCCGCGGGGGACCTCGCTACAGCTCGGACTCGATTTTTGTTGCGGTTCTAAATCTCGAACCAAAGAGTCCAAATCCGGCAAATCGTTTTGAAGGAAAACAGATTTTTGAAAGAAGTGCCAAACACGGATCGCTTTGCGGATATGAGTCGCCACCTAAATATTTTAAAATGGGAAATTTAGGAAACCCCGACTCGGTGCCAAAAGGCCACGTGTCCGTCATCACCAAAGTTGGCTCGGGAACTTGGGTACGATTAGGGAAGGTCACATCGTGAGCACCCCCTCTCGCCCGGTCAAAGACCGGCCTCTACTAACCATGATATCTGTTTTTGAAAACATTGTGAGTTCTTATTCCGGTTATTAGCCTAGATTACTATGTGATGCTCGCAGCAAACAAGTATAGACTGGGCCGTCTGAATTGGAATTGAACATCTCATGTCTGTTTGTTTGAAAATGGTTTGATGGTGCTACCCGTAGGTAGGCTAAGATGCGGATTTGCCACCCTCGGGTGGGCTTAGAAAACATGATTTTGCCACTATCTAGTGGGCTTAAAACAAACAGTCGATGAATGATCCCAATTCAGATAACTCAACCTCCACCCATAGGCATTCAAGGCAGTTATATCACATAAGCATTTAGTCTCATGGTAAGCATGCTATCATGGCAACACTCACACGCATGCAAGGATGCTAAAGCATAACCACTTACCGAGTACTCCAAGCCAAAACAGAAAACCGATTAGAAATCATGCATGATCCTAAGTATACTGAAATGCCTAATGCAACACATGCAAAATGCAACTATAGCAGGCTCGGCTATTCTAAATATGGCATATGAGATGCAACAGCTGTCAAGTACTCAACTTGGAATTGAAATACAGATGCAGTTTGTATGATGCGCCGAGCCCGGTGCGTGCAAAACAGATGAATGATGCAAACATGCTGTCATACTGTATGCTAATTGAAACATGCCCTATATCTAACCATCCAAAGCAGATAAATAAAAGGGAGAAAGAAATGGGGGTTGGAAGACATACATCACACTCACACACCCTTATTACAGTATTGTGCCCTCGCGCAGAGGGTCCGAATAAAATAATAATACAGTCCGAATAAAAGAATATACAGTCCGAATAAATATACAAATTTCTAATTAATTAACAAATTAATTACAGAAAAGTAAAACTGGCATGCAAGCCAGGGACTGCCTTGCTCCTGATGAATGGTATATGCTGGGCTGCTTGGCGCAGAAATCCACTGGGATGCCCTGATTAGCCTCTTGTTTGTAATTTTCTCGAAATGCGTGCCAGCCTCCGAAAAGTTGTTGATTGTTGATTTTGTTGCAACAGAGAGCAGGAAAAGGGCATAGCAATGTATTTCACAAATATATGCATGCCTCGATCCTCGTGCCACCAATCACGCACATCAATGCATGATGGCCGAGGAATCGAATTGCACAACTCAATATGGGATGAATGCATATGAATGCTACAACAAAACCTAACTCCATCATGGGTAATCCGGAGTGTCGGTGACTTGGGAATTGAGACCCGTTCCGTTACTCGGAGTACGAAACGCGTCTCGTTTCCCGTGCCAAATGCATGGTATGTATGGAATGCAACTAACATGTGATATAGCATGCACAATGCCATGAAAATGAGATGCCTCGAAAAGCGTGCACGCGGGTACGCAAATCGAGGAAATGCATGAATGCAATCTAAAATACAACCTAGTATGCACAATTCGGATGAAAATGAGATGAAAATAAGATGCCTCGAAAAGCGTGCGCGCGGGCATGCAAACCGAGGCGATGACATGAAATGCAAAGCGGATAAAACAGAGTGTCTAGAAATGTGCGCCCACAGGCACGTAAACCGAGGCGATGATAAAATGAGAAAATCAGATACAAACGAAGTGCCTCACAGGCACGCAAATCGAGGCGATGATGTGAAATGGAAATCGGATACAACCGAAGTGCCTCGAAATGCGTGCACACAGGCACGCAAACCGAGGCGATGACAAAATGCGAATCGGATAAAACTGAAGTGCCTCGAAGTGCGTGCACACAGGCACGCAAACCGAGGCGATGACAAAATGGAATGAAATGGCATACGGAATGCAAATTGGGCTTACGCCAACATGAGAGGACCTCAGCCGCACTCACATAAGCTGCCGTCGGATAAAAATGAAGTGCCTCGAAATGCGTGCACACGGGCACGCAAACCGAGGCAATGGCATACAAGCATGAAAATGCAAATTGGGCTTACGCCAACATGAGAGGGCCTCAGCCACGCTCACATAGGCTGCCGGAATGATAAGAATGAGGTGCCTCGAAGTGCGTGCCCATTGGCACGCAAACCGAGGCAATGCAAAAATGATGCAAATGGCATGGGAAATGATATGCAAGCATGGCAATGGAATTTCAGCACCTAAATAAAGGGGAAAACAGCCCCGAAACAATTCGAAATGACACTCGAAGCATGCATTCATCCCGAAAGTGTGAAATTAAGCCCCGAAATGGCCTATAGCCATGCCATACATGCAAAATATGATCATGGCAGCAAGAACAGTAGCAAGGCAGTCCCAAATATGGCATTTTTCAGTAACAAACATGGCCAAAATGCAAGCATAGATAGATCAACAATAGCATGCAAAGTTAGTGGCCAAAAGAGGAGTATTGAGACAAGTGACATATGCAAACCCCAAATGGACAAACTTTCTTCTACAACATTGAAGATGAGCTAAAAATAAGCACAATTACAGAAGATGACATCCTCAAAATCAGAATAAAATCATGCTAACAATTCCATGCAAAAATGGAGCTCAAAAGAGGCTATAACAAGAGTCATGCAAAGAAAGCACCAAATGACAAAATTTTCTTCACAAAATGTGTAAAGGGGGTCAAAATAAGACCAAAGTCAGTAGGGGTCGAAGTCCCAAAAACAAATATAAATAGGTCAAAAGTTGCATACAAAAATGGGCACACTTGATGGAATTTGAAGGAAGTGGTGGATACAATGGCCAAATGAAGTTGATCCCTTCTACAATGTTGTAGAGGGGCTCAAAATGAGCACAAAACCAGTATGGGTCGGACCCCTAAAAACAAAAGGAAATAGGCCTAAACTAGCATGCAAGATAATGGCATAAAAGCTAGGTATTGAAACAAGTATATCATAGAAGCCTCAAATGAAGTTGAGCCATTCTACAAAGTTGTAGAGGGGCTCAATATGAGCACAAAACCAGTAGGGGTCGGAGCCCCAATTCTCAACCAAATAGAGTATAGAAATGAATCAAGAAAAAGCCCTAAAAGTTGGTTTTGAAGACTTACCCTTGAAGACTTGTCTTTCTTTGATTCTTGGCTCTGATTTGTTGCTTCTTGACCTCTGAAGAACACCTCCTTGCTGCTGAAATGGTAGTAGGGATGGTGAGGCTAGGTGTTGATGAAGAGAAGACCTAGGGACTTAGAAGCTTTTTGAGGTTTTGAGCTATGAAAATGGAGGAATTTGGAGAAGTGTTCTTGAAGACAAATTTTCCAACCTTCAAGAAGGAGAGGGAGGGCCCTTTAAATAGACAAGAAATAGGGTGTAAAAGGGGAGGGAAAGCACCCAATCTTTCCCTCCCGAAATATCCCCCGGATGCCCCGGGATATGTTGGAAAATATCCGGACAGCTGGGACAGTGAAGCGTGAATCTGGCCAGAGTAGTTTTTTGCAAGGTGGCCGGCCAGCCACCCCCCATGGCCGGCCAGCCACCCTACATGGAAAAAAATGAAGTTTTGAATTAGTGGCCGACCACCAACTTTTAGGGTCCTCAAGGTGTGTAGAACAAGGATCCAAGGTTGGAATTTGGCAACACCGGCAGAGCCACAACATAGAGCTTGAAGGAGGCTCAAAAATGAAACTCAAATTTTCTGACCACCAACTTTTAGGGTCCTCCAAGATGTGTAGAACAAGGTTCTAGGATTGGAAATTGGCAACACCGGCAGAGCCACAACATAGAGCTTGAAGGAGAGGCTCAAAATGAAACTCAAATTTTCTGGCCGACCACCAACTTTTAGGGTCCTCCCATGTCCCCTGATCACAGATATGTAGTTTTGGTTGGAAGAAAATACCCCTAGGGTGTTCAACATTGGCCCGGAAGTGAGAAAAACGGGCTCCGGAGGAGCGAAACTAGCTATCTGGAATAATTGCTGGCTTCTCACCCCCCAGTGATCTTCCTGATGTTGAAACAGAGGTACCTGCCAAGTTTGAACAAAAACTAATGAGAAATGAACGCTCGGAGCCAAAACCGAGCAATTCGGGATCCCGAAAATGAGCATCTGATGCCGGAAGTGGTGTTCAGCAGCGAAGTGGATATCTGCAACTCCAGTGTCCCTCGGAATGACAAAACAGAGGTTCCTGCCAAAAATCAGAGAAAACTGATGCAAAATGAATGCTCGGGACCAAAACCGCGCGGTTCGAGGTCCCGAAAACCGGTTACAGGCACCGAAAGTGGCATACGGCCACGAAGTGGGCATCGGGGGCCCCAGGGTTCCTCGAAATGATAAAACAGAGGTTCCTGCCAGAAACCGGAGAAGGCGGATGCGAAATGAATGCTCGGGGCCCAAATCACGCAGTTCGGGGTCCCGAAAATGGGTCGCCGGGCACCGGAAGTGGTGTTCGGCTGCGAAGTGGGCATCAGGGGCCCCAGTGTTCCTCGGAACTATAAAACAGGGGTGCATGCCAAAAACCGGAGAAATCGGAGATAGTTGGGTGGTCCCGAACCGAGGCACACGGCTTGACGACCAAACCGCACCGCCCGAAATGGGCAAAATGGCCTACGGCCACAAAATATAGCTCACGGCCACTGGGAGATAGTCTACGGGACCACTCCCTTCCCTCGGGAAAGAAAACAGAGAAAAACGAGTCTGGTTCGCAAACCGAGACAAGGCACAGAAGAGGGTTCGGAAGTCCGGAGGCAGGGCGCACGGCCGCAACTCTGAGACTTCTGAACGAGCACAGTATGCAACATCACCAAGCGCTCAATCGGTGACGTCTGAGTCTTAAGGTCGGTCAAAAATGGGGTGTCTACACCTGGGCCGTCTTGTGGCTGTTGCACGATTTTAGCCCCCGGTGACTTATTTTCAAGCTTAAGTATGGAAAAGTACTTTTTTGGATTTAGTTTTCAAACCGGGAGTCCCGTACTAGTTCCGTAAGTTTCCACATCTCACATTGGTCCCTCCCAATGTGTTTGAGGTGTTCCCCGGGCCGTCTCATGGTTGTTGCACGATTTTGGCTTCCGAAGGACTATTTTCAAGCTTAAGTGCGAAAAAGTGCCTTTTTGTACTTAGTTTTTGACTAGTTCCATGCCTACATGTTAGAATAGTTTTCGACTTAGGTCTTGACTTAGTTTCATGCCTACGTGTTGGAATAGTGCAAATTTCAAAGTAGTTTCCTAATTGGGAGCCACGTGCATATTTCAGTGTTTGTGATGTTTCTCGGGCTTTTACATGCATAGTTCACTATCTTAGTTGAAGAAGAAATTTCAACTAAATTAACATAGAAACACAATATACTAACCAAGAAGCTTGTCCATGAGAATCTAAAATAACTTGAAGAAATAACTTGACCCCATCATTATATGGTTTACTCATCGTTCCATCAGCCGTCCTACCTAGGGAAATCAAACTTTTATCCATGTTTGATCACAAATGAAAGATTAGGAACAATATAGTATAATGTAGACTTGTGTATTTATGAACTAATTAAATTGAAAAATTCAATAACAACTTCACCAAATATATGTCTAGATCTTTAATGAAGATTCTTGTACAAATTCTAATGTTATATGCAAGTAAGGAATAAAAACTAACAAAAATGGTCATTATTGATTTTAACATTCTAACACCACCATTCTAACACCATTCGTATTGCAATACAAAAGCAAAATACTCCACCATTATAACACCAAAATACTCCACCAGTAGAACTCCCACACTGAAGGCTACTGATGTTGCACTTACTAACCTAGGCCCCTTCTAAAAACATACTAGCTAGTGCAAGAGCACACTTGATACTACCTAAGAACATACTAGCTAGTGCAAGAGCAAGAACACTGCTGTTGCTGCCAAGAAAAGAAGAAAAAAATATTAAGAACCAATAGGAAGTTACTGCTATAGCATGAAGCTGCTGCTACAGCACAAAGAACCAAATAATATTAATTGAAAAAATAATATTTTCTACTTTAAAAAAAGAAAAAATATTTTACAGACTAAAATTTTAAGGGCATCACCATTCTATCATCTGCATCACCACCTAATACAATTAAAGTCATAATGAATGCTCATCTGCATCATATATTTTACAGATTTGTAATTAACTTTCAAAATATATCCTGAATTGTTATTGCCCAATATATATATATATATATATTGCAAGAAAACAAACAAAATGGAAGACAAGATCGGTTTCTATCTCATTTTTCATTTTTAATCCATAAATTGGTGGTTGATAGGCAATCATCAATCAAGTTAACCAACACCCGTGATCTGGTTATTAAAGATTTCGCCACTGGCCAATCGGAAATAGTTGCCAATAGAAAAAGAGATCCACACAAATGGGATCCATGAACTTGCCAATACAAAATCTTGTACAGCTAAAGATATCTCATCACATATATCTTTAATCTTTTCCTCAGAACACCTGCATGTGTTTAGGTTCAAGGAAAATATTTGGAATTTCTCACAAACACTATACTTAGGTTCTTGACAGACATTGTAATTTTCTCCTTCTCTATTCATCTACTTTTTTGTCTTCTCTTTTTTCTTTTTTTAAATTCACTTGCACATGTTTGAGTTTAGGAAAAATCTTTGGAATTTGTCACAAGCACTACTTGGGTAGTACTTTTTTTCAAAGATTGATCACTACTTCAGTAGTACTTGACACAGTAATTTTCCTTCTTTTCATCTACAATTCTTGGCAGCCAAACAACAGCAAAAAGAATGGGGGAAAGCAAAATCCTGTGTGTAGTGTGCACACAAGTCCTGCATCTATATATATACACAGGTAAGATTGGTATTTGCAACAAGCAAAGACCAGTTGGGTTACCAATCATGATGCTATTTTTTAATTGTATTTGGTTCTAATGCTCGGTTTTCTCAACAAACAAATAGAGAAGAGAAAATTTTCAAAAAAAAAAAAGAAGAAACAATCTTGCATCAGAAACAAATATACAAACACAAGGGTATAAAAGAAAAATAAGAGAGAAGCACAGATCGATTACAAATCAATCAGAAAGTCTATGTATGAAAATCAAATGATAGAGATTAAAAAAAAAATCATAAAGTATGTATGAAAATCAAATGATAGAGATATAGATAGAGACATAGATATGGATTCTTCACTAGAAATAGAAATGAGGGCAGTGAGTTGACAAATTGCAGAGAGCATTCGATGAAACAAGACTGATTAAAGGGATCCAAAAAAAAAATCGTTGTATATTGATATATATATATAGAGAGAGAGAGAGAGACTGACCTGGTAAGCACAATGGCAGAGCCAAAAGGGTTTGATGAACTGATCGGAAGTAAGGAGTTGCAACGATGAAAAAGGAAGGTCAATCGATCGATTATAT
Source organism: Camellia lanceoleosa (assembly GCA_025200525.1). Lineage (NCBI taxonomy): Eukaryota > Viridiplantae > Streptophyta > Magnoliopsida > Ericales > Theaceae > Camellia > Camellia lanceoleosa. Next base: position 35,393,047 of record CM045767.1, on the reverse strand, counting down.
ATATATACATGAACAGAGAGATAGATTGTGTGTGTGTGTGTGTGTGTGAGAGAGAGAGAGAGAGAGAGAGAGAGAGAGAGAGACACTAACCTGGTAAGTTCAAGGCAGATGTGAAGATGAAGAGCGGTAAACCCGGGCGACGAAGTGAGGAGATGGTGGGAAGGGCTTGATGAACCGATCGGAAGCTCAAGGAAACAGGAAACGTTTTTTTTATTAAGGAAGAGGGCAACAATGAAGGAAGCTCAAGGCTCAAGAAACATATTTTTTATTTAAGAATTTCAAAACGACGTAGTTTTGTATCTTCACCAAAGATAAAAATATTGGCCACAAAAATAGTTCTGTCACTAAATGATATTAAAATATTAAAAATTATTGGTGATAAAAATATATTCGTCATTAATAATTTTATAATTGGTGACCAATTTTTTTGTCACCAAAAGTCTATTAATTTTGGCACCCTCCGAAAATATTAGCGGGGAAATATTTGGTGACAAAAAAAATATAAATAATGACGAAATATAATTTTGTCACCTATTTTTTTTATTATGATTTAGATTGGTGACGAAATTTTATTTTTGTCTCAAAAAATGGTACATTTGGAGACAAAATATGATTTTCGTCATTAAAAGATACGTATTTCGTGACAAAAAAAAATTTCGTCATTAGTTTTCGTGTCTAAAGACTATTTTTGTTGTAGTGATCTCTACAGTTTCTACAATTATATACACTGTCTACCCTTCCCGATTTTCAAAGAGATAGACTGTTATAGATAAGCTTTGGCTGAGCTGATTTGTCATGTAGCGTTGGCTAAAAGGATTTGGCTGACCACTTTCTACCTAATAATGTACGTTGCTCCACATGTCCTGGATAAGGTTGGAGTCGATTAGGAGACAACTGCATTTGATAGTGGGGTCCACTATGCTTCCATCCTGTTGATGAGATTGTGATATTCTTCATCAGTCTCTGATGGAGGGGAATTATGATCCTGATTGTATTGCTCATTCCAAAAATGTTCTACATCATCCGCGGTTATAGCTATTTCCAACGGAAGATTCAAATTATTTCTCTTTTTGAGATTGAATAACATGTCAAGAGCCTCATCAATTTGTGTAGGAGACCTTTGATATGTTATAAGAAAATAGGTTACAAATAGTATTTTACCATTTGTGACCATGAATGACAATTTTGTTGAGCCATGGATATATTGGACGCTGCCTATGAAATAGATATTCGACTATCTATCTAATATTCTATCAAAGAAAGTTTTTGAATATTTTCCAATTGCTCTCTTCGGCAATCTTCATCTAAATATCATCTTCAAATTCAAAATCTTCAGTTTCTTTAAGATACCAAATCTGGTATGCTTGGAAAAAATGTTTTCATTCCTGCCAACCAACGGTGCTGGAGATCCAGAAAATAAAATATTTGCTCAATCGGAAGCTTTTTACTACCCATGAGAGCATTGCTTTAATGATCATTGGATATTCTATTCATTGGATTGGATCTAAAATTTAAAAAATAACTTGATTAGTTATTCCCCAATCTATATCTTCAAAATACCACATGTCATGATTTTCCATGATGGTTATTTTGAGAATTCCATCTTTAAAATTTAATTTATCATAAGATCGTTCTAAGATTTGTTTAATCTTATCACGATGATCTTCAACTCGATTTTTGATTAACAGAAAAAATTTCTTTTGGGAGCAAAGTTCTTGTTTTTTTCAAAAAGACAAATTCTTTTTATTTGTTCAAAAACTGGATCAGAAAACTCATTTGATATGAGATCTGATAGCTACAGAAAATTGTTTATTTTTTCAAAATTAAAATCTTCATTCCAATTCATTTGTTTAAGGATATTGAAATGAAGATTTTGAAAATCTTTTAATTTAGCTGTTTACTCAACTAATTTGTTGGCCAGAACTTCCATGTGTTTTTGAAATTTCACTTTGTTGTTTACAATGTGAGTTTTCCAAACTCCATTGAGTTATGTATAAATTTCTCTACATATATCAGGATTGAAAAAATCTTTTATTTCAGATTCACCTGGTTTAGATGTCTGAATATTAGTTGGAACTGGGTTAGTTCTCATTTGAAAAAAATTATTTTGATAAACAGCTGGTGCACTGTAAAAAGCTTTTTTAGCTTTGGTTATGCTATCATATGCTTTATAGCTTGCTCTTGGAAATCCCCAAACTTGCGTATTGCAATCATTCTATTCTGTATAAATTTCAGGTTGTCTTCCTACAAACACAACTGTAGACACCCCATTTTTGATCGACCTTAAGACTCAGACGTTACCGATTGAGCGCTTGGTAATGTCACATATTGTGCTCGTTCTGAGGTTGCGGAGTCTCGGCTGCGAGCCTTGCCTCCGGTCTTCCGGACTCTTTTTTTTACCTTGCCTCGGTTTGCGAACCAGGTCCCGTTTTCTCTGTTTTCTCTTCCCGAAATGAGGGAGAGGTCTCGTAGATCATCTCTCAGTGACGGTAGGCTACGTTTCGTAGTCGTAGGCCATTTTTCCCGTTTTGAGCCCGGTTTTCGATTTTTCGGAGCCGTCGGCCGTGTGCCTCGGTTCAGGACCGCTTAACCACCTCCGTTTGCTCCGGTTTTTGGCATACACCTTATTTTCTTCCTTTTGAGGGACACTGTGGTCTGAGAGACCAACTTCATGGTCAAACGCCACTTCCGGTGCCTAACAGCCTATTTTCGGGGCCCTGAACTACGTGTTTCGGCTCCCGAACCTCTGTTTTGCATCCGTCTTGGTTCATTTTTGGTGGAGACCTTATTTTCATTGTTAGAAAGGTTGTAGGAGAGTGGGAGGCCAGCAATTTTTTTTGAAAAAACTAGCTTTTTTGGTCAAAAGTGATTCAGCATGAATCCGGGAAGGAGGAAAACATCTGCGCGGCTTCACCGAAACAGGCATAACTCTTTGCACAAAAGGAATTAAGATATAAGGCCACCACCGTTGGAAAGCTTACTTCCAGGGCTTCATTTTTCACTCAAGAATCTCCTAGAGCCAAGTCCGGGTGGAGGAGATATGGTTGGTTGAAATCCATTTGGACCGAATCTGCGCGGCTTCACCAAAACAGGCATAACTTTTTGCACATGAGGAATTTTGATGCAAGGTTTGCGGTATTGGAAAGCTAACTTTTGGGGCTTCATCCTACGGAGTGGCTAGCCACCTAGACCCTTTTGACCTGGTCGGTTGGCTGGCCACCTGAACTGGTCGGCCGGCCACCTTACTTGGCCGGCCGGCCACCTGAATCTTTAGAACCTGGTTGGTCATTTTTGCCCTCTTGAATGTGTTCCAGTTGTGCCAGCTATTCTCAAGACTTGACCCATCGTCCGGTTGTCCGCCTTTGGGGGAAATTTGAATTGGTTTTTCCCCCCATTTTCTTTGCTTCTCTCCCTCTATAAAGCTAGCACCTAAGCTTCATTTTCAAGGGTTACAAAAATTGGTTGGAGCTTTTGTATACAACTTTCCTTCTCTCTCTCTCTCTCTCTCTCTCTCTCTCTCTTATCCAAGCCTCCAAACCCTAAGCTTCTTGCACCATTTGCACTACAACCCAAAGCACCACACCACCATCATCTATTTCAGCACTTTGGAAGCTATTTGCAAAGGTTGGAAGCTCAAAAATTTGGTCCAAAAGCTGATGGTTTGCTGCTCTACAAGGGTAAGCTCCTATGTTCCCCTTTTTTGCACTATTTTGTTCTATATCTTAGCTCCTTTTGCTTACATCTTTGGGCTTCAACCTAAACTGAAAATAGTCTTATTTTTAGCTCATTTTCATGTTTGATTAAGGACTTTTCTCTGTTTGAGGTTTTTTACTCACCCTTTGTGTTCTATCCCTCTTTTAGGCCTTATATTGCATGATATGTTAGACCTGTTTGTAGGCATTTCTGGGCTTCGAGCCAAAATGTAAAATGTCTTATTTTTAGCCCCTCTTCAACTTTGTTGAAGGGATCTTCACTTTTTGAGACCAGCTACTGCCTCTTACTCTCTATCTCTCTTTTAAGGCCATTTTTGCATCATATTGTAGCCTTACTTGTGAGCATATTTGGGATTTGCCATAAAATGTAAAGTGTCTTTTTTTGAGCCTCTCTTTAACTTTGTTGATGTCTCTTCTTTATTTGAGGTCATTTGCTACCCTGTTTGTTCATTCTCTCTTTTAGGGCTGTTTTTGCATGATATATTAGCCCTATTTGTGAGCCTTTTTGGATCTCGGCCTAAACTGAAAAAAGTCTTTTTTTGATATCATCTTCATGTTTGATTAAGGTATATTCTCTTTTTGGGGACATCTTCTCCTATGCATGCTTCATTCTTCCATGATTAGGGCCATACATGTGAGCATTTGCATTGGCCTTGTTTTGGCCTCTTAGCCACTGAAATCCAGTGGATTTTTAGTGGCTTTGATGCATTTTTGAGCCTCAAAATCAGAGGGGGGTGGCCCTCTCTCACCTTGTTTTGTTTGATGGTCTTTTTGGCCTTCTAAAGAGACCCTATCTTGTATGCTTTGAAGTCACATTTCAGGATCAATTTGGTGAGTTTTGGAGCTATCATATTTGATTTTCAGAGTTGATTTGGCTATGCTAAGTGTCCTTGATGCATGTGCTTAATAACCCCTTTGTATGCCCTCTAAAAGAACCCATCATTTTTGCACATGTTGGTTGCATTTCAGAGGTTATTTGGGCATGTTTTGGCATGTTTTATTCACTTATTTTTGCTGGTTTGATGAGTTCTCACTTGCTTCATATACATGCCATGTAAACCATGTTTACTAGTCAAAATTGCATGCTATGTTAGGCCATCTTGCTAGCATCTTTTGGCCATGCTTTGAACTAGAATTGTTCATTTTTTGGGACTGCCTTGGTTCTATCTTTATGCTTTATGATCAAATAATACATGCTTTGTATAGCTATAAGCCAATGCATGTGCCTAGTTTTGTGTTTCGAGACCATTCCATGCATCGGGTGCCATGTTTCCATGTTTTGGGGTCGTTTGACATCACATTTCAGTGCTGGAACTTGCATGTTTGAATGCCATATTTCATGCCTTGCCATTTCTTGTTAGAGTGGCATTCGTGCCTTAGGATCGGTCATCGGTTTGCGTGCACGTGTGCACGTATCTCGAGTGTCTCATTTTCATCTCATGGCTGCTGATGTGAGTGTGGCTGAGGTCCACTCATATTGGCGTAAGTCCATCATGCATTGCGTAGGCCATTTCGATTCATAGCATTGTGTATGCTAAGCTACATGTTAGAGCATCGTGTATGCCATCTCATAGCATTGTGTATGCTAGGTTGTATATTAGTTGCATTCATGCATGTTGCATTGTGTTCGGGGTAGGAGTTAGCCCGAGCACGGGAAATGAGGAACGTTTCGTACTCCGAGTGACGGAACGTGTCTCAATTCCCAGTTGCCGACATTCCGGATTATCCATGATGGAGTGTAGGCCTTGTTGTGTTTATATGTGCATTCATTTCATATTGAGTCGTACAATTCGGCTCCTCGACCATCATGCATCGAGATGCGCGATTGGTGGCACGAGGATCGAGGACTACGTTCCCTGAAGAGTAGTCAAGCATACATAAGTGAAAATACATTGCCATGCCCCTTTCCTGCTCTCTGTTGCAGCAAATAAAAAATCGGCAATCTTTTGGGGCTTCGCGCAACATTCCGGACTTAATTGTAAACAGAGGCTAATTGGGGCGTCGCAATGGATTTCTGCGCAAAGCAACCTGAGCATGCATCATTCATCATTTGGAACAGAGCCGAGGCGGTCCATGGATTTGCGTGCTATTTATTGCTTTCCTAGATTAATTTGTTAATTAATTAGGATTTTGTACTTATTTGGACTGTATTATTCATTTGGGACTGTATATTATTTATTTGGACCCTCCGAGCGAGGGCAATGTGGTAATAAGTGTGTGTGTGTGTGTGTGTGTGTGTGTGTGTGATGTATGTCTTTCAACCCCACGTCTTTCTCCATTTTATTTACCAGCTTATGATGGTTAGATTAGGGCATGTTTCAATTAGAATACAGTATGACAGCATGTTTGCATTCATTCATCTGTTTTGCATGCACCGGGCTCAGCGCATCATACCTCACTACATTGCATTTCAATTCCAAGTTGAATACTTGTTAGTTGTAGCATTCCACATGCCATGTTTAGAATAGCCGAGCCTATCTTAGTTGCATTCTTGCATTTGTTGCATTAGGCATTTTTGTAGAGTTAGGATCATGCATGATTTCTAATTAGCTTCTGTTTTGGCTTGGAGTACTCGGTAAGTTTTTACGCTTTAGCATCCTTGCATGTGTGTGAGTGACTGCCAAGATAACATGCTTACCATGAGGCTATTTGCTTATGTGATATAACTGCCTGAATGCCTGTGGGTGAAGGTTGGGTTATTTGGATTGGGACAAATCATCAACTATGAGTTTTAAGCCCACTAGATAGTGGCAAAATCATGTTTTCTAAGCCCACCTGAGGGTGGCAAAATCTACATTTTAAGCCTACTTGCGAGTAGCAAACCATGTTTCAAAAACAAACATGAAATGTTTTGTTCCAATTCAGGCGACCTAGTCTATACTTGTATGTTGTACGCATCACATAGTAAAATTTAGGCTAATAACCGGAATAAGAATGCATAATGTTTTCAAAACTAGATATCATGGTTAGTAGAGGCCGATCTTTGATTGGGCGAGCAGGGGTGCTCACGAAGTGACCTTCCCCAATTGTACCCAAGTTCCCGAGCCGAGACAACTTTGGTGATGACGGACACGTGGCCTCAGGCAACGAGTGAGGGTTTCCTAAATTTTCCAAAAATAAAATATTTAGGTGGCGACTCTGTATCTGGCAAAGTAGCCTATGTTTGGCACTTCTTTCAAAACAATCTGTTTTCTCAAAACGATTTGCCGGATTTGGACTCTTTGGTTCAGATTGAGAATCGTGACATTTGAGTCCTGAACTAGAGTGAGCCCAAATGAATGGAACGTGACTCATCCCTCCCGGGGCGTTCAGGGACGTCTACAACAATATAAACTTTTTCTTGTTTGGAATTGCTTTTTTAGCAATTGTTACCCAATCTCCTTGAGCGGGTTGTTTACCCTTGTCCATTGTTTCCTCTTGGTCTGGAGGTCTTTTGCAAAAATTAAAATTACTTGTTTAGTAATTTAATTTTCTAAAACAATTCCTATTAAGAAAATCTGCAAGAAAATTGTTAGTAGCTTTAAGATGTTCTACCTCAAAAGTATATTCAGAAATTTTATTATACTTGGCTAATCTTCTTCCTTGTTCAATAGGTTTTTTATTGATAAAAAAAAAAAATCTCTTACTGCCTTATTATCAGTATGTACAATAAAATTTTCCGGGGCTAAATAAATATGAAAACTTTTTATTGCCAATTTTATTGCAAGTAATTCTTTTTGAAAAATATATATTTCTGTTCATTTGGTTTAAATGTTCTAGAATTATATCTACAAATTAATTCTTCTTTTTGTAATTTTATGGGTATTGAATTTTTTCTTGGTCTAATCCCATTTTCTGATAAAGGTCTCTCTTTATCATGCCATAAATTACTTGGTATTACTTTAAGAACACATCCCCAACATGCTTTTGAGGCATCTGTTTCTAAAATTAATTTATCACCTGTTTTAGGAAGATAAACATTTGGTAAAGTTTTAACATTTTTTTTTAATTTGTTTAATTAAAACAACATCTTCTGTTGTCCATTCAAAAATAACATTTTTCTTTAATTTAGTTAACCAAGGAATTTCTATTTTTGAAAGATTTTTGATAAAATTTCGTCCATAATTTAAAATACCTAATAAACTCTGTAATTGTGTTATATTTTTAAGAGTATCAGGAAAATCTCGTACTTTGGACAAAATATGTTCTTGTAATTTTAAATCTTTCTGGTCTAAAATTATTCTCAAAAATTCAATTGATTCTTTTTCTAGTTCAATTTTTTTTGGTGATAAAATAATTCCATGTTTTTGGAATTTTTCACAAAGTAATTTTAAATATTTCTTATGCTCCTCCTAGGTTTTAGAGAAGATAAGTATATTATCAATATAAATTACACAACAATCTTTAAGATTTTTAAAAATTGTATCAATCCACCATTGAAATACCTGTAGTGGTATATTTAACGCAAATGGCATAACATTCCAATGGTAATGTCCTATAGAGGTACTGAAAGCCGTCAATTTTTTTGACTCTTCAGTCAATTGAATTTGTCAAAATCCACTCTTATAATCAAATTTGCTAAAGATTTTTTATCCTTTGGTTAAGTTAATCAAAACATCTTTTCTTGGAATAAAGTATCCATCAAATTCTAAATTTTCATTTAGCCGTTTATAATTGACTATCACTCGAGTTTTTCCTTTTTTAATTTCAACATGGTTTCTTATCATAAAAGATGGACTAGAGTGAGGATTTCTAATTTCTTCGATTAATTTTTTGTCTAAAAGTTCCTGGACTTGGATATCAAATTCATCTATATCTTGTCTAGTATAGATCATTGGTATTACTCTAATGATAACATTAAGGTCTTTTAATTTTAAACTACAATAATGTGAACTACATTGCCATAGTTTTAATGGATGTTCACTAAAATTTTCTTCTAAAATTTTATAAATCCAATGTGATTCATCGATGGTTTTGATAATAGGGATTAAATCACCGCGCGAAACGGACACAAATTTTTTATCACAAATATATTTATGTTATTCTAACAATGAAATATGAATTAAGACATTATTTATGCTTAATGAAATGACTTTTTCCTGTATTTGCATTGGAAGATATATAATGGATAGAATATCCAATTTCAAAACAAAAAGGAAAGGAACTTTTTACTATGGAATTATAATGGAGTTATGGCGTCACTACAAGAAATCAACTTTTTAGGGACAAATTTATTCCGTCCCTAAAAGTATAATATTTGTTGGGAAAAACTTAAGTCAACCAATTTTCTCCGTTGCGAGTCGCGAAATTTGTCCCAAATGGCCCGTCCCGAAAAGTCAAAAAATGACTTTTAGAGACAAAATTTTACATTTGTCACTATAAATAGACTTTTAGAGACAAAAATATGTGGTTGCAAAAACTTTTGATTTTGAGACAACCAAAATTTATCTCTAAAAATCTAATTATAGTCCAGCAGGCAGAGTGGTTATGGAGACAAAAATTAATTTTTGAGACAATAGAAATTGGTCTCTAAAAGTTTAGAGACCAATTTCCTTCCCAAAAGAATTAAAGAAATAGTTATTTTTCCATTCTTTTTTTTTTTTTTTTTTTTTTAATGTTTTGGGAAGAGGGGATCACTATTGTTCCAAATTCACATTTGAATTAATTTTTGTCTCCATAACTACTCTGCTTATTGTACTATAATTAGACTTTTAAAGACAAATTTTGGTTGTCTCAAAATCAAAAGTTTTTGCAACCACATATTTTTGTCTCTAAAACTCTATTTATAGTGACAAATGCAAAATTTTGTCTCTAAAAGTCATTTTTTGACTTTTCCGGACGGGCCATTTGGGACAAATTTCATGATTCGCAATGGAAAAAATTGGTTGACTTAAGTTTTTCCCAACAAATATTATACTTTTAGGAACGAAATAAATTTGTCCCTAAAAAGTTTATTTCTTGTAGTGCGTTTAGAGAAGTTAGAAGTTAGAGACAAAATAAGCAACCAAAGGTGAAAAGAATTTACATTGTTTATTATGTTGGCTAGAAAGCCAATTTATAGACTACATGTATATATAAACAAAACCCAAAAGTCATCCTACCATTATTGTATATCTACTTTGTTGACAAGTATAACACCAATACGGCCAAAACTTTACAAAATCTACAAGTCCATGTATAGACTTTTACAAAATGTCTTCATAAAAATAAATACAATGAGAGATAAAGACAAAAAAGTCTAAATGCAAAACTATAATTATTTGCCAAATTCTGACAATTTTGGATTGGAGGATGTTGTTTGTATCCATGGCTCCTACCATGGGCTCTATTTTGGTGTTTGAACAGTTAATTTTGTAAGATTTTTTTATATATATTATTCAAAATAAATTAAAATAAAGTTGATATGACAATTGCAATCTATTCAATTTATCGTTTTTGTTATCAAAACAATGTATGATTTGCTTTTACAAACACACTTATTGTCTATATTTATTTATTTATTTATTTTTTATATATATACAAAAGTAATAAATTGAACAAATTGCAATTATATTGAATCAACTTTTTTTTTTTGTTTTTTTTGGGGGTGATGTACATGAAGAGTCCTACAAATTAAACGATTCGAATAATCGAAACGAGATCCATGATAAATCCCATGAACCCAAACAACATTCTTCAGTTCAAATCTGTTCCCGCTAGGATAATATCATCCCCTCCTTTTTCTAGGTCCTAAGTAATTGTGAGTAGGAGTGCATTATGCACAACAGTTCCTGTTGTGTAATTTGTTGGGCCTATTTCGAGACTCCTTTTGATAATTTGAATCGTTCAATTTTTAGAGTATATTGAGTATAATATATCTGCAAAAAATTAAGTTAATAGGATATCAATAGCCCTTTTATTAAAGTACTTTGGTATTTAATTTTATATTTCAAATTACATCTATCATTTACTTTTTTTTTACATACAAATATGATTTGATAAAAGAGTAATTTATGTCTAATTAATTTGATTTTTTATAAATATATTATATCCGATATACTTTAAAAAATAAACTCCTCAAACCATTAAAATGGGCTCTGAAATGGGCCGAATAAGCCGCATAACAATAGCTTATGTGCATACCCCCAACCCAAAGAATAACCTAATTAGCTTGGCAAATCTCATGACATCTAGATTATGAATGGAACTTGAATTTTTCAAAGGAAAGAAAATGGAAGGAAAATAATATTAATTATACATATTCATTTTTTTGGTTGGGGGAGGGTACATATTCATCTTATGTTTAAGGTGTTGTTTGATAAAATTGAAAATTGAAGATTAAAAAATTAATTATTAAAAATTGAATGTTGAATTTTTTAAGTTAAAAAGTTATTTGATAAATTTTTTAAATATATATAAGATTAAATTTAAAATTTATTATTTTTAAATTGTATATTTCAATTTTTATATTATGATGGTGGTGATAGTGGTAGCAGTAGTGTTGATGGTGGTGGCATGGTGGTGATGATGATAGCGATGGTGGTAGTAGTAGTAAATTGATAATAATACTTATGACAACAATGATAATGGTGATAAAGGTAGTGGTGGTGGCGGCGACGTCGGTGACATGATGGTGGTGATTGTGATGGCGGCGGCATGGCGGCGGCGGCGGTAGCATGGTTGTGGTTTTTGTGGTAATAGTGGTTGTAGTAAGTTTATAATATTATATATCGATACTGATATATAATATTTATAAATTTAGTTAGAATTAAATAAATTTCATATGATTTAAAATTTTCTTAAATTTTAACCTTTATTTTAAAAGGCGTTTTAAATTTTTAAGTGATATCAATTAAGATTATCAAACGAATTTAATTAATTATCATTTAATTTTAATTACTGAATGAAATTATTAAACACCCCTAACTAAACAACAAAAAAATGCTTTTTTTTGGGACATGTTTATTTATTTTCTTCTCATTTTCCTTGCTAAAAAAAATGTTAAAAACAGTAACCTATTGTCTATACCAACAAACATAAGACAATGTTAACTGGATTCATGTCAAGTTGATAATGTTTGTTAGTATATTGATTAATATTTTTAGTATTATTAAAAAAAGGAGTATTTACACACAAGTCTTAATTTATGAACTTATATTCCATTAAGTCTTAATTAAGATTTTTTAGACCTTTAAGTCCTATTAAATTTTTAATAGTCGAAATTACCCTTCAAATAATGATTATTCATAATTTATGATTATATATAAAAGAACATAATGATTTGATATTTATTTTGATTTTCAAAACTTTAAAATACAAACTTTCAAACTGAAAAACTAAAAAAAAAAAAATTATGTGAAAAAAAAAAAATGCTTTTATTTTTGAAAAAATTGAAAAAAACAGAATTATTTTTTTGTGCAAAACTGAAAATTTTGCATTTATAAAGAAGTATGATAATGAAACATTGATATGCAAAATTGAAAAAAAAAATTAAAAATGAAAAAACTGATAATGTTCTCAGTTTTAAAAATAGAAAAAATTGATAATATTTTCAGTTTTATTGGATAGTTGAATCAAACCAATAAGTAGAATGATAAAAATGTTTAATCTCATGCTATATTTTTTTCATCAATTAGTGAAACAATTATCTGTAATATTACTATATAAAATTGATAATGCTCCTAATTTGAAAAATTGGAAAAAAACTAATAATATTCTTAATTTTACTAAATATGACTTTTTGGTTCAAAAATTTTTAAATAGGACTTAAACTACCATAACATTTGTAAATATGACTTTTAAGTAGTTAAGTCTTAAAAAAAATACACTTTACATTTTAACAACTCATATTTTTTTTTGGAAGATTTAATAAGTAAATTTATTGTCTAATAGGTTCTATGATAACTAATGATATTTTTCATCAAACATTATTAAAAAATTTCACTAATTATTAATTTTCAGCAACAGTTTGAAAATTTTGTTACAAAAAATGTCACTAATTATAAATTTTAGGTACAGTTTAAAAAAATAATCATAAAAAAAGTCATTAATTTTTAACTTTCAGTGACAGTTTAAAAAATTCGTCACAGGAAAACATCATTAATTATAAGTTTTAGAGATAATTTATAAAAATTGGGACAAAAAAGTCACTAATTGTTAATTTTTAGCGACATCAACAAAAAATCGTCACAAAAAATTATTTTTAATGACGATTTTATTAAGATTTATTTTTCAATAAAATTTTATAAGAATTAAATTTAATTATTAAGACTTATTGATAATTTATCTTCCTTTTTTTAATCTTTTTCTTTTCAATAGCAATAGGTTGGAAATTATTCTGGAGACCAAAGATTAACAGCTAACCAAAGGGGATACTCATTAAGAGGGCTTTTCATCTAATAATTTAATAACTACAACACTCGGTTTGGATCGTGAAGTGAGAAAAAAAAATAAAAAAATAAAAAAATCAGTGTTTGGTTTTAGTTTTTTAAATTTAATTTTTTGAAAATTGATTTTTTATTTTTTTGTATTTTTTTTTGTTTTTAATGAATATTTTTAAAATTTTAAGTAGTTTTTTTTTTAATTTTTTTAAATGCATCATCTAAATAGTAAAATATTTGTGAAAAAATATTTTTAAAAATTAATGAATACACAAAAATATAAAAAAAATGTATTAAATTTTTGTATTTTTGATATTTAGTAAATTTTTTAAAGATTTTTTTTCTCAAATATTATACTTTTTAAGTGTATTTATGTTTGGTGTGTCTACAAATTAAATTTTTTTTTAAATATTAAAAAAAATTCAGTGAAAACAAAAGCATACGAAAAACGGAAAACAAAAAAGTAGAATTTTTTGAAAAGTGAATTTTGAAAACTAAAACCAAATAAAGTAAATTTCGCACTTAAGTGGAAAAAAAAAATGATTGTGATTTTTCATGTTGATGGGCCGTTGAACACATCAAAAATAATCATTAAATTATACCAAATTCTATCAGAATAATGGCAAGTCCAGGTATCGATCCACAGGGACAAATGTGAAATTAAATTAATTCAATCGCAAAATTCCTAAATAAATTTTGATTAAAAAAATAAGATTGATTTTATACCTAAACAGCAATTAAATAAAATTGAAGAATTATATTGACAACTAAAATTAGGGTTTGAGATATTAATTTTAGGGAAAAATCCTAGGGTAGAGAACTCACCACTAGCCACATAAATGAGACTTAACATCAACCACCAATTGCAATTCGGTTTGAACTACCCAATATTTCACAACTACAAGTTTGAAATATTGATCAAGAGGGTTGTTGCATTCAATGTATAGGCACGAATCATCCCGAGTAGTACGAGTCGTTTGCTCTAAACTATGTTAGCAAAACGATCCGTCTCTTATAGCATGACTCGTCTCGTACTTTGAATACAAACACTAAGAATACTAATGTATGGAAAGCATTAAACAATCACAGAGAATAAAATACTTGAAGAGATGAACGAAACAATTATTAAAAACTTCTAAATTATCCATACATTCATTCAAACCAATTTACAATTAAAGCTCATGAAGAATTCCATTGCATGGCTATGGTTTCATCAAAACCCTAGAAAAGACGACTAGCCACTCATGGAGGAGTGGAAAGAGGAAGAAGATGAGGAAGAAACCCCCATGGAAGTGTCCTTTAAGCTTTGGTAGAATATCACCTCTTTGGAACCCTAGCCTCCTTCTATTCTGAATTCAATTTTCGAACCCTAGGTTTGGCTAATTTTGTCTTTTATTTGGAGCAAAACAGACCAAAAATTTTGTGCACGTGTCCCTAGGTGGGCCGCTCGTGCGTCCATGTGGGCCGCTCGTGCGATGAAGCTTGGCCACACGTGCGGTAGTCTGGCTGGCTCGGATTTTTCACTTCTCACACGAAGAATCTGCTTTCGTGCCCTTTTTGATTGAAGTTTCATATTTCCTACCAAATCTATACAAGTGCACGAAACACATCATCTCCATCAAATAAATAAAATCGAAAGACTAAAACTATAACTTAAGTAGCCTCAATGTGGTACCTTTCGGCGAACATCACACCTCCCAACTTACATTTTGCTAGTCCTCAAGCAAAACAAAAGAAATAAGAAAAGTAAAATACTCTCAGCCACTTTCGTAGGGATCACGATTGCATTTAGCATATGCAACAAGCTTTTAAACCACAAGGTTACCCCAAGTGGACGAGTATAGTCTCGTGAGGGTTTTCAGAAATGATACCCACAAACATCAACATATTCATATCCGCTTAACAACAATTAACCACACTACTCCACACAACAACCAACTTATGTGCCATTACAGTGTGATAATAAAACATGACGAGTCATTGAAGGCATAGTGGACAAGTATGAAGGAATCTATTGATCTTAAACCACAATTCAGTTAATACACGAGTAAAGTCCCCTGTACTTGTGAATACTAGTAGACATATCATTAGTACCCTCAGTGTAAAGTGTAATCTCCATATTAGTTAACTGTCTACTATAATAGCTCAGTGTAACTCATAATAACACTCGACATATACAAAAAGCTAAACTGTTGTAATCAAGCTTCTCATTTATTTTTTTATTTTTTTATTTTTTTGATGAAAGACTGTGCAATGTCCTGATCCATTAAGCTTTCTAGTCAACCCATGCAACAAGCATTAGGCCAATGACTCCCAAACCAGACGGTTTTAGGGCAATACGTGTAGAGATACCCCTACGGGCTTAATAACTCGAGCTGAAAAAGTTACGAATCCGAACTAGTCATTCTCCTTATTTTTCCTTAACTGTGCAATGTCTAGGTCCCTTAAGCTTTCTAATTAACCCATGTAGCAAGTATTGGGCCAATGACTCCCAAACCAGACGGTTTTAGGGCACTAGGTGTAAAGACACCCCTACGGGCTTAATAACTTGAGTTAAAAAGGCTACGAACCCAAACAAGTCAAGTGTTTTTTTTTTTTTTTTTTAACAAGAATCTTGACTACTCATTTATTCTTTTCTGCAACCTCAACCATCATCAATGATGTACACCAGGGATTATAATAAAGAGGTCACTGCTATAATAGTGTGTTCATGTGAATTAAGGCATACTCATGACAAGTGTACTAATACTACAAACATAAACAACTATCCTAGTACAAACATCACATGTGAGTATTTACCCAATAAACCCTTTTCATACAAGCCCACTATGTTCCCTAATTAACATATGCTCATATCATTACCATACTGGCACAAAGTAAACATTAAGTGAAGTGGTACAATCAAGTGCAGCAAGTACAAACATGAATAGTTATTACAAATACCCTCACCCCCCAATTGGAATATAACATTGTCCTCAATGTAAGCAAATAGACATTAGATAGTAAAATGAGAGAGATGATTTTACCAACAGCATGAGCGCACATCCAGCGAGGTAAGGACACCCAAACACATTTGCGGATTTTTTTTAGATTTTTTTTTTTTTAGATACAATATAAAAGAGAAAGGAAAATAAAATAAAACAAAACAAAATGAATAGGGAGAAAATAAAAATAAAAATAAAGGAAATATAAAGAAATCACTGATGTGGATCTGGCTGTGGTGGTGGGAAATGCTGCTCAAATAGGGCATGCATTAGTGTCCGAGTCTCGAACGCCTTATCATGAACCCTAGTGCCATGCTAATCAAACTGTCGATCAAATTGATCAAACTGCTAATCAAACTGATCAAATCGTTACCCACTCGAATCCGAGTATGCATAGAAGTCAGTGTGCAGAGAGACAGCTGACTGCTGATATCCATCAAATGCCATCTGTGAATAATCCCGGTAAGCCTGGTAGTCGGTTCGAAGATCAACCATAGATTGCTAAAGGGCGGCTTGATTATCCAAAAGAGCCTGATATTGCGCCCTCGTCATACAGAATGGCGATGGTGCTGGTGCTGGTGCTGGTGCAGCGGCGGGCTTGACTGGGGGATCATTAGGATTGGTCGGGGCTTCGGGAAGCACTAGTGGAGGCGGCAGGTGAGCAGTGGTTTGGCACTAGTCGGTTTTACCATAAAATATGGACGGCGGAAGCTGAGCCTCGTTGGCCTGAAGTGGGTATGTCTCTTGGGCTTTTATGAGCGCTGTAATGAGGTTGGCAAAAGGGAGGGCCCATGTAGAACTACCTTGGGTATTGCGTATTTTGACTTCATTTAGGATTCGATGCATCTGATTGTAGATCTAGGTAGGGATGTCAATTCAAAACCCAAAGTCAAATCGATGTAAGGCACGGAGAAAGTCCCCTTGCCGCTCTTCCTTGTGGCCAATAGAAATGACATTCTTTTTCAGGACCACATCGAGGAAGAGAAGGCGGCGTGGTAAATTAGCCCGCCGGATGCTCGTACGGTTGTCATCCTCCTGACGCCCCTCATAAAACTCAGTCACCAGTTCCGGGATGGTGAGTTCCCGAGTGAATACCGAGAACTGTTCTGCAGTGATAGAGTCTATGGAGCAGTGGAGGACCTCGGCAATTGAAGCTGGAGTGACCACTAACTCCACTCTGTCAATAAGAGAGCAAAGAGCTCCTGGGGCCTCGTCGCTGACGTACATATGTTGATAGAAGAGTTGCACAATGCGCTGGTATGCTGGTTCAGTGACGATGCAGATGCCCAAGAGTCCCCGGTCTTCAAGTTGTTGAATACTCCACGCAGTGGTTTGATAGCGACGAAAGAAGTCTACATCAAAGGATGTATCACATGCAACTGGTTTAGTGGCCCAAGCATCGGTTGGCATATCCCTGAATGCAATGTTGGTATTGCAAGGCCGTTTGGGTGCTCAACGGGATGATGAAGCCATATCTGCACAAAACAATCCAACCAACACAACCAAAAATGTGGAACCATTATATTAACACTCATCAAATATATCATGTATACATAAATCATTTAAAACCGCATCATCCTCACACCACCGAATTGATTGGTATTTATTTATCTACAAACACACAGTGAAACTACAAAGATGAAATAAAGAAGAAATTTAAATTAAATGAAATTAAACAATCTAAGTTAGTAGAGGAGAAGAAAGTGAAATAAAATGAAATAAAAATTCAGAAGATAAAATAAAATGAAATAAAAACTAAACTATTTAACAATTAAAATAAAAATAAAAATAAAAATGAAATCACTAATTAAACAAGTAAAATGAAAATAAAAATAACAACAACCCACTAACTAATTAAACTAATCAGAATTACTAACGAAACAATTTAAACTAAACAAATAGAGGAAATAAAAATAAACTAAATTATTATTATTATTGGCACATTTATTTTTGAGTTTTTTTTTTTTTTAAATAGCTTGGACTGCACGTGCGCTGGAGAGAGCTGCACGTGTGGCTCTCATCTTGTATACTACAACTAAAGAAAAATAAATAAAATAACATAACAGAAAGAATAAACAACTAAATAAAAAATAAATAAATCATTTATGAACAAACTTCTTTTTTTTTTTTTTTTTGTAAGGATGAATCATAGATCAACAATACACAAAAACAAAAACTCCAAAAATTGACTCTTACATCCACAAATCTACACATAAAAGAAAAAAAATTACCTTGAAAAAGTGGAGAAAGAGAGAAAAAAGAATGGAGATTCACCGAAAAAAATAGTGGTCGCCGGAGATTCGTCGGACAGAGAGGGAAGTGATGCCGGCGGTGAGATGATTGTGGTGAGGAAGAAGAAAGAAGGAGAAAAGGGAAGAAAAAGAAAAAAGAAGAAGAAGAAGAAGAAGAAGAAGAAGATGGTGGGTTTGTGGGGTTGAGAGAGAGAGAGAGATCTGTGAGTGTGACTGATTGTGAGAGAGTGGGTTATGTGTGTTAAGATAAAGTTGTGTGTGTGTGTGTGTGTGTGTTTTTTTTTTTAATACGAAAATAAAATAAATAAATAAAAATAAATAAATAAATAAATAGAATAAAATAAATAAAAGAAGTTGAACAAAGAAATAGATTTTTTTTTATAAACGAAAATAAAATAAATAAATAGAATAAAATAAATAAAAGAAGTTGAGTAAAGAAATAGTTTTTTTTTTTTTTTTGGGCCGCTCGTGCGGCTTGTTTGGGCCGCTCCTACGGCATTAGACAGTACCCAATATGGGTTGGGCCGCTCGTGCGGTCTATATATATATATTTTTCCGAGTTGGGCCGCTCGTGCGCCAAGTGGGGCCGCACAAGCGGTGATTTTGGGCCGCTCCAGCGGCGAGCCCAACTGCTTGAGCGGTCTGGGCTGCCCCCCCCCTTTTTTTTTCACAACAAGTACAGCACATAAATATTTTTTTTATGGTTTTTTTTATTATTTTTAAAATTGAACAAGTATAACACTTTTTTTTTTTTTTTTTTCTCAAAGAAAACTCACTGGAAAGAAAAAGAAAAAAAACACAAGGTTGCCTGACTTTAAATAAGATAATGCCACAAAAGTCTAAGCACCTTAAATTGCTCTTAAATATGACTGAGACCACAAAGAGCTAAGCATCTCAAAAATTAGTTAATAAGAGATGTGCCACAAACTAAAAAAAACACACATCAATGCCTTACACAGGCTACGGAGGGTCCTTTCCACCCACACGTATGCAATGACATTTTTCTGCTACATTGCAACAACATAGTTTAACAAAAACAAGAAGCACTCGCAATCGTACATGCTTCAAGAAAATGGAAAACTAACTCCCAACACCTAACAAAAGGCACGAGAGTTATGGCATAAAGTTGCCACTTTAGAATCCCCCAGGTAATAAAACCCAGCGTAGTTTATAGCCTTCGGGCTACTAACCAAAAATAACAATTAACAAATACAACATTTTATTTATTTTATTTTATTTTTTATTTTTAGTATAACTATATAAAAAATATATATATATATATATATTTACAAAAGATTAAAGAAAAGAAAAAAAAAAAAACCAAGTATAGCCCAAAGTACACTTAACATTTCTACCTTCAATTAACATCCGAAATAAATATAGCATTTTAGAAAATATCAGAATGCCTACTAAAGATATAATCTTCATGCGAAAACCACGGATATTACTTTTCTCCCTAACAGTGTTTGTAACTTTTCCTATTCTCCAACAGGGTGACAGACTAGGTTGATTCGGTATCCAGAATCGAGGCACATAAAGTTACCTCAACCTATGGGGCTGCCATACAGAGTTCAAGCCGGGGTAGTTTTGAAGCAATCTCCACATCCCTGAATATTTAAACCAGACTCTAGTCTCTTTAATTCCAAACCTTTGTGTTCTAGGCTTTGCCATTCGAACTCTAGTTTCCACCGTCTCAGTTGGTCTCCTAAGAACTCACTACAAACATGGTTAGGTGGCTATACTAGACTGTCAGATGTCGTTCGGGCACGGCTAACACCAAAGGAATTACACCTTTAGAGGATTTAAAGTCTTCTAGACGCAAATAAAGCACAACAAGAACAAAGAAAAATAGAATAGAATAGAATAGAAGGGAAAGAAAAGAGAACAAGAAATCAATCTATCAATCATAGTAAAAAGGGTCCATTGAAGCAATTGACTCAATTATTTCCCCATTCCCAATCCCCTCTATATATGGTTTCAGTCTTTGGCCATTCACTTTGAAAGTGTGGCCATTCTTTGGATCTTGCACCTCAACGGCGCCATGAATATATGCCTCAACAACCACAAAGGGTCCATCCCATCTAGACCTTAGCTTACCCGGAAAGAGTCTCAATTTTGAATTAAAAAGCCACACTTTTTGGCCGGGTTCAAAGGATTTTCTATTAATGTGCTTATCATGGAATTCTTTAGTCCTAGCTTTAAAAACTCTTGAACTCTCATATGCATCATTCCGGATTTCCTCCAGCTCATTGAGTTGCAATTTCTGGTTGAGCCCAGCTGTGGCCATATCGAAGTTAAACTTCTTTATGGCCCACAATGCTTAGTGCTCAAGTTCAACCGGGAGATGGCAAGCTTTGCCAAACACCGCTCTATATGGTGACATCCCAATGGGTGTCTTATAAGCAGTGCGGTAAGCCCATAATGCATCAATTAACCGTTGTGACCAATCTTTTCTATCTGACCTCACCGTTTTCTCTATTATGTGCTTTACCTCCCTATTTGAGACTTCTACTTGGCTACTAGTTTGAGGGTGGTATGGAGTGCCAACTTTATGAGTGATAGAGTATTTCTTGACTACCGACTCAAAGAACCAGTTACAAAAATGTGTACCCTGATCACTTATTATGGCTCTAGGAAACCCAAAATGACTAAAGATGTTTTCATGCAACAATTTGATTACAACTCTATGATCGTTTGTTCGGGTAGCTATTGCCTCCACCCACTTAGACACATAATCGACTGTCAAGAGAATATACTCAAACCCGAACAACGACGGGAAAGGTCCCATAAAATCAATCCCCCAAACATCAAATATT
The DNA here is from genome assembly GCA_025200525.1 of Camellia lanceoleosa. Classification (NCBI taxonomy): domain Eukaryota; kingdom Viridiplantae; phylum Streptophyta; class Magnoliopsida; order Ericales; family Theaceae; genus Camellia; species Camellia lanceoleosa. The sequence goes on along the minus strand of CM045767.1, from coordinate 35,371,944 downwards.
TCTACCACAAGAATAGGGGATATTGGCATCATGTCACGTTGAGACATCGAACCCATTTGCTGACAGCATAAACAAGTTCTACAAAATTGATGGGCATCTTTAAAAATTGTGGGCCAATAAAACCCGCTCTGTAAAATCTTGGCAGCCGTTTTATGCCCACTAAAATGACCGCCACATGCAGAAGAATGACAAAATGTAAGAATACTATGCACCTCACTTTCCGGCACACATCGTCAGATCACTTGGTCAGAGCAATATTTAAACAACTCCGGATCCTCCCAAAAGTAATACTTGACCAGCGAAAAGAATCGGTCTTTGTCTTGCTTAGACCAATTCTGTGGAATTTGCCCAATGGCCAAGTAATTCACAATATGTGCAAACCACGGGGGGCTCGCTTGTGACAGCTCAAAGAGTTGTTCGTCCGGAAACGAATCATGCTAAATAAGAGGGTCACTAGTATACTCAACGAGGATTTGAGAGAGATGATCCGCCACCACGTTCTCAGATCCTTTCTTATCGCAGATCTTTAGGTCAAATTCCTGAAGCAACAAAATCCATCTAATCAACCTAGGTTTGGTCTCTTTCTTAGATAGTAAATACCGCAAAGCGGCATGATTAGTGAAGACTATGACCTTGGAACCTAGGAGATAAGACCGAAATTTGTTTAAGGCAAAGACCACAGCTAGAAACTTTTTCTCGGTAGTAGTACAGCTCAATTGAGCATCCGAAAGAGTGTGACTAGCATAATATATAGCAAATGGTGCCTTATTGACCCTTTGGCCCAACACAGCCCTGACAGCAGAATCGGAGGCATCACACATGATTTCAAAGGGAAGCGACCAATCTGGTGATTTCATGATTGAGGCGGTGGTCAGGGCCATTCTTAGTGTTTCAAATGCTTTTAAGCATGCCTCATCAAAGATAAAAGGCGTGTCTTTAGCCAGTAAACTACACAAAGGATGTGATATCTTACTAAAGTCTTTGATGAACCTATGGTAAAAACCTGCATGCCCTAAGAAAGACCTAATTTGACGCATGGAATTGGGTGGAGAAAGGCTTACAATGAGGTAAACCTTAGCCTTTTCTACCTCTATACCTCGAGGGGACACAATGTGTCCCAACACTATACCCTCACGAACCATAAAATGGCTCTTTTCCTAACTCAAAATTAGGTTTGCTTCAGTGCATCGTTCTAACACTCTAGTCAAGTTCCTAAAGCATTCCTCAAAAGACGGTCCAAAAACCGAAAAATCATCCATGAAAACCTCTAAGAATTTCTCCACCATAAATGGCCATCATACACCGTTGAAAAGTCGCCGGTGCATTACATAGCCTAAAGGGCATGCGCCTGTAAGCAAAAGTGCCAAAAAGACATGTGAATGTGGTCTTTTCCTGGTCAGCGGGGCACACTGGGACTTGATTATATCCCGAATAACCATTAAGAAAACAATAGAAACCCTGCCCCGCTAACCGCTCTAGGATTTGATCAATAAAAGGTAAGGGAAAATGATCATTTCTAGTTAAGGAATTCAGTCTCCTATAATCAATACACACTCGCCACCCAGTAGTGGTTCGTGTGGAGACTAACTCTCCTCTCTCATTCTTAACAACAGTGATGCCCGATTTCTTGGGCACCACTTGCGTGGGACTCACCCACTTGCTATCCGAGATGGGGTATATAATACCCGTATCTAACAATTGCAATACCTCATTTTTCACCACCTCTTTCATATTAGGATTCAATCTCCGTTGCATTTCGCGAGAAGGTTTGGTGTCCTCCTCTAAGTGTATATAATGCATGCACATAGAGGGATCTATCACTTTCAAATCAGCCACTGACCACCCTATAGCACTCCGATGTGCCACGAGAACATTCATTAACTGACTCTCCTGCTCTACAGTCAAGTCAGATGCAATGATGACTAGGAAAGTACCTTGAGGCCCTAAAAATGCATACTTGAGTGTGGCCGGGAGTGGCTTCAACTCAAGTATAGGTGGTGTGACCAAAGATGGTATGGCAGGCTTTCCATGGAGAAAAATCCGGTGTAGAAGAAGCATTAAGCAGGACATTCACCTCCTCAATGGACCCATAAATATCAAAATTTTCAAACCCAAAATGAGCTAGACAAGCCTCTAAAGGGTCCTCTACAAGAATGGAGGGCAAAACTTCCTCCACAATCTCATCCACAACATCCACTAATAAGCACTCCTCTCTCTCATGAGGTTGTTGGGATGCTTGGAAAACATTAAGTTTCACTTGCATGTTACCAAATGAGACTTCCATAACCCCGGTCCAACAATTAATGCATGCATTGGCCGTGGCCAAGAAAGGTCGACCTAAGATCACCGGGATTTGTTTCCTAGAACTGGCTACTGGTTCCATGTCTAAAACCAAAAAGTCAACAAGTAAGTAAAACCTATCGACCTTCACTAGCACATCCTCAATCATGCCACGTGGCACTTTGAGGGACCGGTTAGCCAACTGAAGAGTGACAGTAGTGGGCTTCAACTCGCCAAGCCCAAATTCCTCGTACACAGAGTATGGCAACAAATTGACACTAGCCCATAAATCTAACAAGGCCCTATCAATGAAATGGTCCCTTATAATGCATGCAATGGTTGGGGCACCCAGGTCCTTAAGCTTAGGGGGTGTGTCATTCAACAAGATGGAGCTTACTTGCTCTGTAAGTAGGACCTTTTAGGACACATGTGTCCTACATTTACGCTTTTGCATACAAAGGTCCTTTAGAAATTTGGCATAGGATGGTACTTGCTTAATCGCCTCCAACAAGGGGAGGTTGATTTTTACCTATTTAAAGACCTCCATCATTGCCTCCATAGATGCCGCCTTCTTATTAAAAGGGGACGGTGTATCAAGGCATTGGGGAAAGGGTGCCTTAGGCACATATGGTGCCTTGGGCTCATGTGAAGTGTTAGGCACTAAGTCATCCCTTTTAAGTGTTTCCCCCTTACCCTTGCTCTCATTGGGTAAACCACCGTGGTCACCATTCTTAGCTCTAGTTGCATCAGACGCAACTAACTGAGGCTTTAACTCCCTACCACTTCTCAAACTAATCTCTGCTTGCACCTGCTCATGGTCCTTTCTATTCCCACCCGAACTCTCTACCCTGTATTGTCCCTTAGGGTTGGCCATAGTTTGACTTAGTAATTTTCCCTCATCTCTCCGATTCATGTTGTTAGCCATTTGACCCAATCAGGCCTCTAGCTTGGCAATAGAGTGAGTGTGGGAGTGAACTACGGTGCTAACCCCTTAAGTTCTGAGAGAACTTCCAACACCTGAGTCTCAAAGGCAGAGTTTCCCTAAGGAACAGGCGGGGGTTATGGTTGCCAGTACGGTTGTGGGGGTCGATAAGGTTGCGGTGGTTTGTAGGATGATTGGTTGACAAAATTATTGAAATTATGCCTTGGTGGTGGTGGATTATAAGAAGTGCCTTGTGAAGGGGAAAATTAGGGTGCTTTCTCCATCCCGGATTGTATGTGTTGGAGTATGGATCATTACCCAGGTTGGAGAATCCTTGAGCCGCATTTACATGCTCTTGGACTAACTCCGGAAATTGTGATGTCGAAGGGCACTCACTCAAGTCATGAGCAGGGCTCGCACATATAACACATGCCTCATGGAATTGAGGCTAATCTTGCTGGGTAGGGACATGTCACGCAGCTAATAATTGGTTCATTTTGTGGGACAGTGCCTCTACTTGTTGGGCTAACTCTAGGTTTTGCCCGACCTCATAAATGCCCCCTCTTTTCGGGGCTCCAACTACTGGTTGCCGGACTTGCCGGGCTGCAGAGGCATGGTGAAGGGAATTATCACTTAGGTTCTCAAACAATTGCCATGCCTCGGCATCATTTTTGGACATGAATGTCCCACCATAAGACGAATCCAACATTTGGTGGTGCGGCTTAGTTAAGCCATAATAAAATGTTTGAACAAGTTGCCAATTAGGCACTTGGTGGTGGGGGCACTGTTGGAGAAGGTCTCGAAGTCTTTCCCACATCTCATGGAATTGCTCGCCATCCATTTGAGCAAAGTTGGTGATGGCTCGCCTAAGTTGGTTGGTTTTACCTATGGGAAAGTACTTCTCCAAGAACCGTTGCTGTAATTGGTCCTAAGTTGTGATTGAATTAGCAGGTAAAGAATTTAGCCACTGTTTGGCTTTATCCTTTAATGAGAATAGAAACAATTGCAACATTAAGGCTTCATTTGTGAAATTCTAGATCCTCACTGTCGAGTAAATTTCCAGAAATTTATTCAAATGCTTATAAGGATCATCATGAGTTAGTCCATGGAATGATGGGAGCATTTGTATGGTGCTGGACTTAATCTCATAATGAGCAGCAGTGGTGTTGGGTAATTGGATACATGATGGTGATGTATATGCAGTAGGTGTGAAATAATCCTTAAGGGTCCGGTTAGGCACATTCGGGACATCAGGATCTGCCATCTCTAATGGCTCAATGTATGAATATGAATACTCAAGCCTAGGAACACGGGCAGAGGCCCTAAGTCTCCTAAGAGTCCTTTCTAATTCAAGGTCCAAACTCTACAATTCAGGGCGACAAGAACGGCGCCCGTGCATACACTACCCCCCCACACACAAAAAGTTCGACTCTGTGCACTAGGTTACGAAAGCAGAATGCCAAAGGAGAAATACTCGCAGCGGTTCAACGAAAATGCTTTACTCATCTTACGGATGCTTGACGTGTAGGCATTGTCTCCAACCTCTATTTCAGCTTTGACTTTCGTTTCAGCACTTTGGTGCTTTGCTTGCGAGTGTTTGCTTCTGTTTACGCACTTTAGTGCTGCGGTTTTTTTTTATTTATATTTTTAAAGCTCGGTTGCGCTCCGCTTGCACTTCGGTGATAGCTCCAATTTCAAACGCTCTGCACACTTAGCAACACAAAAGCATAAAATCCTAAACTAAAAATTAAAATAAGAATGTAACTTTAAATTAACTAATTTCGCCAGAAGTCCCCGGCAACGGCGCCAAAATTTGTTGGGTCGTTGAATACACCAAAAATAATCACTAAACTATACCAAATTCTATCAGAATAATGGCAAGTCCAGGTATCGATCCACAGGGACAAATGTGAAATTAGATTAATTCAATCGCAAAATTCCTAAATTAATTTTGATTAAAAAGATAAGATTGATTTTATACCTAAACAACAATTAAATAAAATTGAAGAATTATATTGACAATTAAAATTAGGGTTTGAGATATTAATTTTCGGGAAAAATCCTAGGGTAGAGAATTCACCACTAACCACATGAATGAGACTTAACATCAACCACCAATCGCAATTCGGTTTGAACTACCCAATATTTCACAACTACAAGTTTGAAATATTGATCAAGAGGGTTGTTGCATTCAATGTATAGGCACGAATCATTCCGAGTAGTACGAGTCGTTTGCTCTAAACTATGTTAGCAAAACGATCCATCTCTTATAGCATGACTCGTCTCGTACTTTGAATACAAACACTAAGAATACTAATGTATGGAAAGCATTAAACAATCACAGAGAGTAAAATGCTTGAAGAGATGAACGAAACAATTATTAAAAACTTCTAAATCATTCACACATTCATTCAAACCAATTTACAATTAAAGCTCATGAAAAATTCCATTACATGGCTAGGGTTTCATCAAAACCCTAGAAAAGATGACTAGCCACTCATGGAGGAGTGGAAAGAGGAAGAAGATGAGGAAGAAATCCCCATGGAAGTGTCCTTCAAGCTTTGGTAGAATATCACCTCTTTGGAACCCTAGCCTCCCTCTATTTTGAATTAAATTTTCAAACCCTAGGTTTGGCTAATTTTCTATTTTTTATTCGAAGCAAAACAAACCAAAAATTCCGTGCACGCGTCCCTAGGTGGGCCGCTTGTGCACCCATGTGGGCCGCTCGTGCGGTGGTGGGCCGCACGTGCGGTAGTCTGGTTGGCTCGGATTTTTCACTTCTCGCACGGAGATCTACTTTCGCGCCCCTTTTGATTAAAGTTTCATATTTCCTGCCAAATCTGTACAAGTGCACGAAACACATCATCTCCACCAAATAAATAAAATTGAAAGACTAAAACTGTAACTTAAGTGGCCTTGACGTGGTACCTTTCGGCCAACATCACATGTTTTGGGGTAGATGAACAATAATTAAAAGAAGATACATCTGTCTTTTTATTTTATTTGTTTTATATTTAGAATAGTTTAGATATTATAAATTTGTTGTAAAGAGTAATTTTCATTTCTCACCAAATCTCACAACTTTTGGTGAGAAGCAAAACTCAAATTTTGAAAAAAGAAAAAAAAAAAAAAATTTGTTTCTCACCAAATCTCACAACTTTTGGTGATAAATAAAACTTAAATTTTGAAAAAAAATTAATTTTATCTCAACACTTTTGGTAAGAAACAAAACTTAATTTTAGAGGGATTTGTCTTTCTCACTTCATTAATCGTCTAAATAAGTAATAAGAAATTTCATTCTAACCATTTTTTCCCGCTTTCTTACCAAACCCCTCAATCCAAACAAAATGTAATAGATTTGGCTATTTTTCTTATGAAAACTGTGTACCAAGTCTTCTTCATTAAAAAGTCACAATTATTTATTTATTTTTTTTATTTTAAGAATTTAAAATGAAAAACTCTTTCTCCCATTTTGGCTCTGGTTAAGTATCAACTTCTATTTCATTTTGTTTATTGGGAAATTCCTCGTAGCTCGAAAAAGTGTGGCACGAATGGCTCGAAAATAATCTCTTACCGGTAAGAGATTATTTTTTTGCCTATGAAAATAATCTCTTACCGGTAAGAGATTATTTTTGAGCCATTCGAGCCGTGATATTCGAGCTACGTAGCAGTGCCGTTGTTTATTTGTTTGTTCGTTTATTTTAATTTTGAGCTCTGCTTTGTTCCTTCTTTCCTTCTACCATAGCATTGTGGCTTTGTGTGTGGTGTTTGAATGGATGTTTGCTTTTGTCCTAAATTTATATATTGCATTTTTTAAAAATAAAAATGAATTTGTTTTAAAAAAAACACAAAATAAATCATAATAAGAAAATTAATTGAAGTTATATGTACCAAACAATAAAATCTATTATATTACAATATCATTTAATCTTAACCTGTAATTTATAATATTTCATATTTTTTACATATAACCTATATATATTAATAATAGAATTTGGATTATTAAGGTTGATTGGGTTTTGAAAACTCCCACTCAAGTTTGGTCTGAATTTAATTTGGACTGACAAATTTTAACCTAAGTCCTAACCAAATTTTAAAACGAAGAGAAAAGAGAGATGAGAATCCCAAGTCCTGATGAGAATCCTAGGAAAGAGAGATGAGAATTGAGGAATTGTCAGATTTTTTTAACATTATACCTTGATTAATAATTTATTTTTATTATATATATAATTCAGGTTGTATAGAATGTCATTGCCAAACCTGGCTCAAATGTGTCTGGAGAATGATTTTTATAGTGACTTTTTTGTTGACGTCCTTTTACAGTTTTAGATTTTACTTAACTAGACAGATAAAAAAAGTAAAAGAAATTAAAAGTTTCTAAAAACTGTCCAATAAAAAAAATTTCAAAACAAAAAAAGAATTTTGTTTTCTTTAATGAATTTTTTGAAATTTTTTGATTAAATCCTTCTACACTGAACATATGGGAATAGTAAAAAAAATTTCACAAAAATTTGGAAGAAAATACTAAAGACAAAAGTTTAGAAAAATTTGATTTTGTTAGCTAATTTGCTTCCTAAATATTTACCTAACCCCATATCGAAATAAAAAAATATATTTTCTAAATAAAAATAATTTGGCATCCATGTATAAAATAAATTTAAATCATTGATTGAAATTCTGAATAAAATTTTAGACAAAAAATCTAAATTTGTAATTTTATATAATATTTGCTTGGGAGAAAGACTCAAAAAAAACAGCCACCCACCCAATAAACAAAAAGATGTTCATCTCAAACAAAAAATGATATATATATTTTTGATGATCTGATGTCTAAGTTACCTTACTGTCACAACCTTGGTTATTTCTAAGTTATCCATGTGACACTTTTACAATCACAAGTCTTACTTGGCAATACTAAGTCAACCTAACTCATAAGTTTGCAAAAAAGACAAGTAAGAATGCCTAGAGAATTTGAGAGAATGCCTTTGTATTCACTTTAGAACAACTTGTACAACTCTTGATTAGTGTCGGGAGAAAATGAGCTTATTTCTTTTTTATAGGCTCTTTTAGAGCATTCTAGAACACACACACACACAAAAAAAAAAAAAAAAAAAAAACAAACTATGGAGAAGCTTTTCATGGAAGCTTTCCTTATTCTACAAGAGGGTTTTAGAATCCTCTCTAAAAATATCTATACAAACGTCCATCTCATTCTAGAAGTAAGTATAAGGGTCTTTTACCACCTCCGTTTCTCTAGGAGGTTCTAGAAGCTTCTATTGCTTCCATTCTTCTAATATTCACTTAAATGCTATAAAACCTATTATAAATCCTTCTAGGTACATTATAGAATTATGTACCATATTCTCTCATTTTCTTAAGTTTTTTAGGAGCTTCCAGAATATTCTATTAGCCTCCCTCCTTCGAGATTTCCTCTTGGTAGGCAATTTTGTTTAGGTAATTTGGCACGACGTGACATTCTCCCCCATCTATGATCGCGACGCCCTTGTCGCGCCTTCTTCTTTGAAGTCGTAGGTTTTCTCCTTGACTTGTGCTTTCTTAGATTCGCCTTGTCCATTTGTCTTATTGTTAACTTAATAACATGTCGATGGACTATCCTCTATAGAGCTAGTCATTTCTTGGCAATGCCTACTACCTCTTTCTTGTCTGTTCCCAACTTGATATACATAGCTCACAAAAGTTTGAGTTAGTGCTTAGTTTACTCACCATTGGGACCATGCAAGGCCCACTGTCCATAATGCACATAATGTTGTTATGAGGTAACAGCGCTACGTTGAACTCCTACAAGAATTCCATCCCTAGCACCACATTATAGTCATCAAGTGATGGTATTGAAAAATTGACTTTTCCACGCCATCCACCAAGGTGCAGCTCAACCCCTTGAGCCATGCCATCTACGGGCTTTGCCTTGGTGTTCACTGTCTTGATCAATCCTTGACCCTTGTCAAGTTTAAGACCAAGCCTCTTGGCCTCCTCTGCTTTGATGAAGTTGTGCGACACGCCTGTGTCTACCATGACTTGGGTCGCCTTCCTGTTGACCTTGACATCTACGTACATTAAACCCTTATCCCATTGGGTCAATGCAGTAGGTTTTGATTCGATGGCACCAAGCAGCTGTAGAGATCCTATCTGTGGAGTCTTCACCTTTTCCCGTTCTTCAATCATGGCATTGAGGGCTTGCCTCTTGGGACAATCTCTTGGCCAATGTGGTCCGTCACATAGGCGCTGTTTGGGAAGAAGTGGTTTAGGCTAATATAGCCTCCAAAACAAAAATAGCCTAAAAGCCTCCAAATCAAAAGGTTTTCAAAAAAAAAAAAATTAGGCCGACAGTGGTTGTCACTGTGACGGTGGTAGGCTGTCACAGTGACAGGTAGTAGAATTACAATTTTGCCCCTATTGATTTACTTTGAAAAATGTGAGATTAGGGATAAAATTGTCATTTTAATTGCAAACATCATTTCAACATATTTTTCAATACACCAACTCAAATAAAAATCTATCCCATCTTACCAAACACAAAAACTAAAATAGCCTACTAAAATAGCCAAAAAACCAAAAAGCCTCTAAAATAGCCACTTCCCAAACGAGGCCATAGGAAACACTTGGTCTTGGGTTTGAATATCTCATTGTTCTCTCTAACCTTCCCTTTGTCCTCTTTGCCAGTGGGAGGCTTGTCATGCCTTTCCTTGCATCGGATGCCTTTATCCTTATCCTCCTTACTTACACTAGAACTTCTTCTAGGATCACGATTGGATGTCTTGGCCTTGTCATCTCTACGTTTGTACTTAATAAGCGATTTTGCCATTGCCATGGCCGAGGCAAGATCTTGTATGCCACGTCGGCACAATTTTATGCTCCATCCATGTTGTAGGTTGTCCAAGAAATTGAAGAGTAATTCTTCAATAGTCATACTCGGGACTTCAAGCATGAAAGTAGAGAATTCTTCAAGATAGTCCTAAATAGACTTTATATGTTTAAGATTTTTCATTCTCTTCTTTGCTTGGTAGGCCATATCCTCGGGATAAAATTGCTTCTTAATTTCTTTTTTGAAATCATCCCAAGTTGCTATGGTGCACGTACCTCTCTTAATGTCAGCATGTTTGTGACACACCATAGTGTTGCTTTATCGGCAAGGTAAATGAACGCGGCTCGTACCTTAGCATCTTCTACAGTTACTGCCATTGCTTCGGAGTATCTTTTCATATGCCATAAGTAGTTGTCCACTTCTTTGGCATCCCCCTTTCCATCACAAGGTTTTGGCTTTGGTACCTCCACCTTAGATGTCCCCGATTTGATCACAGCTCCCTTGGCTATGTCCTTCTTACGCATTGCCACATTTTGGAGCATTTCCTCCAAGTGGGCTTGAAAGTTTTCGAGCACCTTTAACACTTTAGCTTGGAAGGAATCATTGGCAACTTTGCTATCATGCACCACAAAGTTGATGGTGGAAAGCATGCCATCATGGAGTTCTTTGAACTTCCTCTTAAGACCTTCTATCTCATGTTCTAATCTTTGCTCCAACATATCAAGATGCTCCCCTAAGTCGCCCGTGACAAGCTCTAACTTGGCTAGCTGAGTCTCCATGGCTGCAACAATGTCACGCCCATCTTATGACTTGTCTTTCCTTGCTTTTCTAGTGTTGTCCCTTCAATGGATTTGCTCAGTCACCGTAGTTTCGCCAACACCAGAAGACATGTTCCATTTTTTTCCCTTGTCATAAGCCTACTCTGATACCACGTGTCACGACCTTAGTTATTTCCAAGCTATTCGTGCGATACTTAAACAATCACAAGTCTTACTTGGTGATGCTAAGTCAACCTAACTCACAAATTTGCAAGAAAGACAAGTAAAAAGGAAAAGAGAGTTTGAAAGAATGCCTTTGTATTCACTTTAGAGCAACTTGTACAACTCTTGATTGGTGTCTAGAACAAATGAGCCTATTTCCTATTTATAGGCTCCTTTGGAGCATTTTAGAACACACAAGAAAAAAAAAACTATGGAGAAACTTCTCATGGAAGCTTTCCTTATCCTACAAGAGGGTTCTAGAATCCTCTCTAAAAATATCTATACAAATATCCACCTCATTCTAAAGGTAAGTACAAGGGTTTTTTACCACCTCCATTTTTCTAGGACGTCATGGAAGCTTCTATTGCTTCCATCCCTCTAATATTCACTTAAATGCTATAAAACCTATTCTAGATCCTTCCAGGTACATTATAGAATTATGTACCATATTCTCTCATTTTCACAAGTTTTCCAAGAGCTTCCAGAATATTTCATGAGCCTCCCTTCTTTGATACTTCCTTTTGGTAGGCAATTTTGTTTAGGTAATTTGGCGGAATGTGATATTATGCACACCTCGACTAATCTTGAGATTTACAGAAAATGCTCCCTCCACGTGAATTTGACAAATCTCGAGCAAAGCCTGAGGGCATGACTTTAAGGAATTAATAGCACCTAGTGAGAGTTGAACTTGAAATATGAAAAAACATTGTAATAATGCATAATATCTGTTTTAAATAATAATAATAATTAAAAAATGTAATGCATAATAATAGCAAGACCAAAAGAATTGGATCAAATATAGAGAGCCCAAAAGAACTGGAGTAAATGTAGAGATATTTCAAATGACAGTGCAACATAGAAAAGCCTAGTAGTGCGATCACAAGGAAAAACAACACATATAGTTTTATTTTTTATTTTTATTAACATTCACAAGAAGTTAAAGGAAAAAAAAATTAATAAAAATTTAATAAAAAAAACCTGGTGATTTCATATTCAAAGTAATGATGCCTTGTCTCACTATTAGCTGAGAATCACTTTTATTAACGTGGATGGATTGCATGCTTAATTGGCATAACTAGTTGTTAGCAAAAATTCAGTTCAAGCCCAATCGACAGTGATTGATCAAGAGACTTAAACTTATTTTAAATAAACACAAAAAGATTAGACTTTGAGTTGAGTCATATACCTTAAATAGATTAAGGACTTCCCTAGAAGTAATTAAGTAAAGAAAAAATGGAACAGAACATAATATGCATTAATTTGAATAAATTGTCATTTGCCACTAGTTGCAAGAACTTAAACAAGAACAAAGAATTGAATAAATACAGCAATTGACAGAAAGAAGACAAGTTGGGGGTTGGAAAACTACCAATTAACCTACTCCTAAAAATGGCTAACTTAAACTACTCCTAAATAAATTTTCACGAATGTGAGTGGTTGATGAGATGATTTTATTTTGCACCCAATTCTCTGTTTTATACTTGACTTCTCGCCTAGCTCTTGGTTCTAATCTTCCTTGATTCTCTGATTTTCTTCATGTCTATCCCTACATTCTAAGAACTACTTCTTTGAATTTTGGATTTCTTCCCTGATTTTCTGTCATTATCTTCCTTATCCTTTTATTTTTAACACATCCTTACTCCATGTTAGCTATATTCACCAATCCTGCCACGTCATCCTTGCCACGTTATCTTTATGCCTTGTTAGCATTCTGCAGACAAAAGATTCCTAAATTTTAGCACCAACAATGCCCCCCTTTATTCAAGGTAAAAAATCTTTTTCCTTGAATGATTTCATTTTGGGCTTATTGGCAACCACAAACTTCTAATGTTCAATTCTGGTCCCAAAACCTTTAAACCTCTCTAGGCCTCTTAACAATTCACGGGCCTATCATTGTTAGGCCTTCCTTCAGTTTGTCCAATTTATTATTTTTACTTGGGCACCACACAAAGGTACTTAAAGTTTTTTCAAACTCTCATTTTTCGTCATATCTTCCCTCTTGCAAACTCTTCTTCTTCTTTCGAAACCAAAAAACCCTAAGCTTTTTAGCTATGTTTTCTGGCTTAGATTCCGACCTAGTTCGTTAATTCCCTCAAGAAATCATCCAACTCATTGAAAGCAACAAGTTTACTTCCAAATCATATCTAGTCTCGCTGCTGGTGTTGGGGAGCTTAGCCCCTATGTCTTAACCACTTTTCCAGATGGGCTGACTCCGTACTACCCAATTGCTAATGGTGAAACTCTTCTTCTATACTAGGCATTTCATCATAATTCCATGCAAAACAATTCATATAATCATAAAGAAGGCTAATTAGTCTTTCCTTGCATTTATTAAATAACTTTGCATTGACAAAGATGGGCCTCTTATAGTCTTCATCCCCCAAGTTAAATTCCTTTAAGGGATCTTGTACATCAGCTTTGAGATCATTTAACTTAGTAGGTGTTGCCTGCAAATGTTCCAACTGAACCTCTCTATAACTAAAATGGTTCTTGACAATCACACATTCAACCCATGAATATAAAGGTAAAATCTTAGGACTAACCTTATTTACAAAAAAGAAATAAAATAATCTAAATAAAGTAGACCTAACTACCCTACTGTCCTCTCCATCATTAACCACTGTACTAATCATTTTAACAATCTTGTTCAATTACCAATTCAATGATTGGTTCACCTTGCCTCTTTTACATCAAGTTGGGTTTGCCCAAGTCTTGGCCAATCTATCAGAATCTCTCATCTATGTAGGCTTGAAATTCTTTAGGAGTAATGCCCTTTCCTTGTGACTTCAGCTCTTTAGAAACCACCTTCATTGGTCCTAAGCTTTCTTCATATAATGTTTTCTTATTGTTGTGCAACTTTTTGTTATGAAGGGGTTAACATGAACCCAATAAACCTCCATGCCATCTTTTTCATACGGCTTGCTTCCCTCTTGGCTGGTCAGGAAGATGAGAGCTTAATGCAATGAAGATGGTATACATCAATTTAGATGGATCCGGTCTCTTCCCAACAATAGATTATAGTTAGAAGTAGAATCGATCACAAAGAAAGTTGTACTTATGGCCCTTGCTTCAATTTGTAACTTTAGGACTATTACTCCTTTAGCATTAGATGAGCCTCCTACAAAGTTACTAATTAAGATGTCAGTAGGTATGAAATCATCCATTGTTTTTTCCTAACATCCTCAGTATTTTGGAAGGAAGGATATTAACGATGGCCCCATTATCGACCAAGACCCTATTGACAGACACTCAATCCAAGTGTACCTGTACATATAAAGGGCTTAGGTGCTAAATCAATTTCTCTCCAGACTTTTGTGGCATTACTTGGTCCCCATCAACAAACTTGACTATCTTTATTAACTTGGTTGTTTTAGTCTTCGATTCTGCTAGTTAGGCCACTGCTTCCGTAAAGTCTTCCACATCACGAGCTAGATGTGTTGGTTGGTCTGGCTTGGCCTGAAAACTTTTAAGGATGGCCACAACCACATTGCAATCAGTGAGAGAGAAGTTGCCAAACTGAATGGTTATTTTCTCCCCAAAGTCTCCTGAACTTTCTGCCTTAACCTTATCTTTTTCCATATCGATAGGCTTTGACATCTTAACTTCTAGAGCCACTTCTTAGCTGCCTTTCATCGCCTTTTCGTCAACTTGTAATTCTTTCTCTAATTCTCTAATTCTTTGCCTTAAAAAAGCTTCCTCTGTGATGGGTATAGGTTCTTTGTATGCCATTGACGGCTTTAGAACTTCTTTGGCGCTGCTCTATAACTTTAGTATTACTGCATCCTTCGGTGTACTAGTTTCATTATCTTTTCCTTCTCTAGACCAAGTCAAGTTTTGGGCCCTTGGTGGCTTCATGCCTTGATTTTCAAGCCTGGATATCATTGCATGAAACTTTTCCTATTCCCTTTTTTTTTTGTGTTCTTGTTTCACCCATAGTTTTCCAACTTGGATGCACTACTCCATGCCAACCATAGGGTGGTAGCATTGGGGGTCTGATCATTCTGGGCTGCTCTAGTCCAAACTCCCTAATTGGCCTGGGTTATGTTGGGCCACTGTATGGCCTGGCAACCATGCCTTCTTCTGGCCATTTTTTCAAGTCATACGAATATGTCCTAGCCTCTTGATTATAGGACCTTTGAGCCCTAAAGTTCCTTGGCTGGTCACTCTGCTTTTGCTGCTTGTACTGTCTCAAATATGCTTTGATTGCACTAACCTCTTCCAAGCAATGATTTATTGGTACCCCTTGGTAAAGGAAGAGCCTATCCTACTCCCTATAATTTGCTATCTCTAGGGTATAAACACCTGGGTCCACCCCATCATATAACAGTTTCGCACCATTGAAGATTTGCAAATCATCTTGGCCTATGGTGTTAAACTTTAAGCCACAGTCCTTCATTTGCTTTTGCACTTTGTCTGTCATAATGGCCTGTGCTTTTTCTCTTTTAGTCCCACATCTGAAACATACGAAGTGATCTTGATGGACCATTGACTTCTTTTCTTTAGCAAGAAGTTCTTTCCTCAGGTTGTGAAACTTTTCCAACTCACTTAGTAATGCTCTTGGATTCTTGGTTTGATCATTCAGCTTGGTAGACACCATGTTTATGTCAATCACCTCTGGAAAAGGATTCTTATTGATAGCCAAAACCCCTTTGTCCTTCTCAGCATATTTCAGTAGTCCTTTTTCAATTAATCCTACACAATTCCGAAAAATTACACAATTATAAGTTAAATGTCTAAACAAATTATGTCATTTATAGTATTCTTTGCCAATTCTATCTTTTTCCTTTGGGATGCTATGACCTGAGGATAATGTCAGAAACTTCTTAGCCAACAACTTATCGAACAAGGCATCTGCCTTTGATAAATCAAAGGAATACTGTCGATGGGTCATTGGCATATTTTCCCTAGCTGGTTGAATAGAAGGTGTAGACACCCCATTTTTGACCGACCTTAAGACTCAGACGTCACCGATTGGGCGCTTGGTGATGTTGCATATCGTGCTCATTCAGAGGTTTCAGAGTCTCAGCTGCGAGCCTTGCCTCCGGACTTCCGGACTCTTTTATGCTTTGCCTCGGTTTGTGAACCAGGCTCGATTTTCTTTGTTTCTCTTCCAGAAGGGAGGGAGAGGTCTCGTAGATCATCTCTCAGTGGCCGTAGGCTACGTTTCATGGTCGCAGGCCATTTTGCCTGTTTGGAGTCCGGTTTTCGATTTTTTGGAGCCGTTGGCCGTGTGCCTCGGTTCGGGACCGCTTAACCACCTTTGTTTGCTCTGATTTTTGGCATGCATCTTATTTACTCCCTTTTGAGGGACACTGTGACCCGAGAGATCGACTTCGTGGTCGAACACCACTTCCGGTGCCTAACAGTCAATTTTCGGGGCCCCAGGCTGCGTGTTTCGGCCCCTGAACCCTCATTTTACATCGGTTTGAGTTCATTTTTGGCAGGGACCTCTGTTTCATTGTTAGAAAGGTCATAGAAGGGTGGGAGGCCAGTAATTGTTTTGACAACCAGTTTTATCCCTCCATCACCCTCCGTCGCCCGTTTTTCTCACTTGAAAGCCAATGTTGACCACCTTAAGGCCATTTTTTCTTGCCCTAAACCACATATTTGTGTTGTAGACACCTGGGAGGCCACCAATATCATATGGCCGGCCAGTAATTGTGTGTGACCTTTTTGAACCCCTCCTAAAAGTGGCCTTTTCTCTCTCCTGGTTCACTTTCTCCAGTTTTTGACCACATGGTTGTGTTGAGCACACATGGGAGGCCACCAATCTGAGGTGGCCGGCCACTAATCTGTATTGACCCTTTTGACCCTTGGCCGGTCGGCCATGGGGAGGGCCGGCCGGCCACCTGCAACCTTGATAAAGGGCCGGCCATGATCCTCATTGATGGTACATTACAAATATACATTTTGTTTCCCCCCAGATTTTGTATCCGGGAGGCCAACTTTTGGGGGGAAACTTGAATTGTTTTCCCCTCCATTTTTCCCCCTCTTTCTCCTCCTCTTTTGCCTATATAAATAGCCCCTAGCCCTTGTCTTGGGGGTCAGAAAAAATTTGCCTTAAGCCTCTTGTATTGAAGCTCTCTCTCTCTACACTCCAACCCTCCAAACCTCTCAAATCCTATACCCATTTCTACACCACCACCTAGCACCACACCACCGCTCCATTCTAGCAGCTTGGAAGGCCTTTTTCAGAGCTTAGGAGGCACCACTTCTCAAGCCAAGAGGCTGCCAAAGCTTGGTCTACAAGGGTAAGCTTCATTTTCCCTCTTTTGTGCTTCATTTTGTTCAATATTCTAGCTCCTTGTGCTTACATTTTTGGGCTCCAACCCTAACTAGAAATAGACTTATTTTGAGCTATTTTGCATGTTTATTAAGGGCCTCTCACTGTTTGAGGCTTCCTTTTTGCACTTGCTTCTTTACCTCTCTTGTATGCCTCTTTCTTGCATAATACTTTAGGCCTATATGTAAACTGTTTTGAGGCATGTTGTAAACTGTAAAGTGGTTTGTTTTGAGCCTTTCTTCAACATTTTTGAGGGGCTCATCACTGTTTGGGGCCTCTTTTTGTCACTTGCTTTTTTATTTCTCTTTTGGCCCCATTTTTGCATGATTTGTTAGCCCCTTGTGATTGTATTTGTGGGCTTTGGTCCTAACTGTAAATAGTCTTATTTTGACCCCCTCTTAATGTTTCATTAAGGGTCTTTTGCTGTTTGAAGCTTCCTTCTTGCTCTTTGTGTTTAAACCTTCTTTTTGGGTCTTATCTTGCATAGTGTTTTAGGCTGGCTTGTGCACTGTTTTGGGTTTGGTCATCAACTGTAAAATGCCATGTTTTGGGACCCTCTTCAACTTTGATGAAGGGACCTCCTCTGTTTGAGGCCAGAAACCATTACTTGCTTCTTTGTCTCCCTTTTGGCCCATTTCTTGCATAATAATTTAGCCATACTTGTGTTTGTTTTTGTGGCTTGTTGTAAACTATAAAGTGCTTCATTTTGAGCCCCTATTCAGCTTTGTTGAAGGGTTCTTGGCTATTCATGGCCAGAAGCTTCCATTTGCTTCTTTATCTCTCTTTCGGGGCCATTTTTGCATGTTGGTTTAGCCCTATTTGTGTTCGCTGTTTGGCCTTGCTTAAAACTGTAAATATGCTTGTTTTGGGACTGTATTGATTCTGTCTTCATACTTCATGTTCAAATAATGCATGCATTGCATAGCCATAGGTCATTCCATGTACCTAATTTCATGTTTCGGGATTCATTTCATGCATTGGGTGCCATTTTGCCATGCTTCAGGGCTGTTTTGCATCACTTTTTGCTATTGAAATTTGCATGCTAGTATGCCATATTCCATGCCTTGCCATGTCTTGTTAGAGTGGCATTTGATGCCTTAGGGTCGGTCCTCGGTTTGCGTGCACGTCTGCACACATCTCGAGTGTCTCATTTTCATCTAATGGCCTCCTGTGTGAGTGTGGTTGAGGTCCACTTGTGTTGGTGTAAGTCCATTATGCATTGTGTATGCCATCTCATTCTATAGCATTGTGTATGCTAGGTTGTATATTAGCGCATTGTGTATGCCATGTTACCTTGTGCATCGTGTATGCCATTTCATTGCATTGTGCATGTTAGGTTGTATCTTAGTTGCATTTCATGCATGTCATGCATACTGCATTGTGTTCGGGATAGGAGTTAGCCCGAGCACGGGAAACGAATGCTTTCAGACTCGAGTGACGGAACGTGTCTCAATTTCCCAGTCACCGACACTCCGGATCATCCATGATGGAGTTAAGTCTTGTTAAGTTTTCATGTGCATTCATTCCATATTGAATTGTGCAATTCGACTCCTCGGCCATCATGCATCGAGATGCGTGATTGGTGGCACGAGGATCGAGGCATGCATACATTTGTGAAAATACATTGCCATGCCCCTTTCCTGCTCTCTGTTGCAGCAAATCAAGAATCAGTAGTCTTCCGGGGCTTAGCGGGCTTTCTAAAAACCATTGCAAAACACAGGCTAATTAGGGCATCACAGTGGATTTCCGCGCAATGGCAACCCGGATATGCATCATTCATCATCTGAAGAAGAGTCAAGGCAGTCCCTGGCTTGCATGCCAGTTTATTGTTTTCTTAGTTAATTTGTTAATTAATTAGGAATTTGTACATATTTTGGACTGTATTATTTATTTGGACTGTACTATTCGGGACTGTATATTGTTCTTTTGGACCCTCTATGCGAGGGCATAATTGTAATAAGTGTGCGTGTGTGTGATGTATGTCTTCCAACCCCACGTCTTTCTTCGCTTTTATTTACCAGCTTATATTGGTTAGATTAAGGCATGTTTCAATTAGCATATAGTATGATAGCATGTTTGCATTCATTCATCTATTTTGCATGCATCGGGCTCGGCGCATCATACTAACTGCATTTGTATTTCAATTCCAAATTGAATACTTGATAGCTGTTACATCTCATGTGCCATGTTTAGAATAGCTGAGCCTGCTATAGTTGCATTTTTGCATGTGTTGCATTAGGCATTTCTGTATAGTTAGGATCATGCATGATTTCTAATCGGTTTCTGTTTTGGCTTGGAGTACTCGGTGAGTTTTTATGCTTTAGCATCCTTGCATGCATGTGAGTGACTGCCATGAATAGCATGCTTGCCATGAGGCTAACTGCTTATGTGATATGACTGCCTTGAATGCCTGTGGGTGGAGGTTGGGTTATTTGGATTGGGACAAATCAACAACTGTGAGTTTTAAGCCCACTAGATAGTGGCAAAATCATCTTTTCTAAGCCCACCTGAGGGTGGCAAAATCTGCATTTTAAGCCTACCTGCGGGTAGCAAACCATCTTTCAAAAAAACAAACATGAAATGTTTTGTTCCAATTCAGGCGACCTGGTCTATACTTGTATGCTGTGTGCATCACATAGCAAATCTAGGCTAATAACCAGAATAAGAACGCACAATGTTTTCAAAATTAGATATCATGGTTAGTAGAGACCGGTCTTTGACCGGGCGAGCAGGGGTGCTCATGAAGTGACCTTCCCCAATCGTACCCAAGTTCCCGAGCCGAGGCAACTTTGGTGATGACGGACACGTGGCCTTAGGTAACGAGTCAGGGTTTCCTAAATTTCCCAAAATAAAATATTTAGGTGGCGACTCTGTATCTGGCAAAGCAGTCCATGTTTGGCACTTCTTTCAAAAATCTGTTTTCTCAAAACGATTTGCTAGATTTGGACTCTTTGGTTCGAGATTAAAAACCGTGACAACAAATCGAGTCCGAACTGTAGCGAGGTCCCCTGCGGGCTTGTCTACAGTTTATGGCGACTCTGCTGGGGACTTAGAGAACTTGACTCAAACACATGATATCTGGTTTTGACTACACTTGTGTGTTTTTTTGCATTGCATTTGCATCGGTGCGCCTAGGACACCGTGTTTGCCATCTGCTATTCCTGAACGATTTGCCGGAGGCTTGTCTTGTCAAGGCATGACCATAAGGCTGACCGGTTATGGGCTCTGCCAGTATGGGAACACAAACCCCGGTTTTACTGGGGCACCCTTTTTGACCATTCGACCTAGTGCATATCGAAATCCGTAGTGACCATTCCAAACTAGGACAGGTTGCTTACCCGATATAGGTTGTTTGAAACCGCTGCGTGCGTAGTGAAACCCTAGTTCCAGACAAAATAGGACAGGGAAACTCTACCCCAACATAGGGGTGTTTTGGCTCTCATTTATCTGTTATGTGCTTTAGAGTGCGTTTCTACAGGGAATGCATGTATCAGTTTATGAGTTTGGGCATCAGGCCTGCGGGCATCAGTCAGTGTTTAAAGAATCAGTTATCTGCGGGTATCCGATTCAGTCTTTGGAACGATGATTCAGTGACGGATCAAGATTTGAGGACAAGCAGTGTATTCAAACTTGTCAACCGTGTGTTGTATGCCAGACTGTGTGTTGTGTATTTATTTTAAGCTGTCATGCTGTTCATTTATCTGGCTATTTATTTCCTTTTCACTTTATTTATCTTTTGCTAGGGCAGTTTTAGCATAATTGCTTCCGACCTAGTATATATTCCCAAAGCACTTTGGACAAGAGGTCGCCGGCTCAATCGATCTGAGGATCTGGTTGACGGACATCCAGTGTTCCATTCTCTACCCCCCGTTGTTAGGAGAAGGCCAAGGAAGCGCAGTGTGTCTGAACAGAGGTTGCCAGAACAGTGGATTACTCCATCAGAGGACAGTAGGACTGAGGTCTCAATTGTTGCTATAGAAATAGACATACCAGTCAGTCGGATGGATCAGCAAAATACATCAGGGATGGAAGCCCTGATACGCCAAATGCAGGAGAGCATGAGACAAATGCAGGAGGACGCTGCCCGTCAAGCGGAGTTCTCCAAACAAAGAAGTTACGATCATGGCCCAAAGAAAGCCGAAGCTAATCACTAGATCGCAACAAAGAAATCGGCATTCGCTTCACATCAAGTTCCTCCTCCACCAGGGCCCCATTACCCGAAAGCAGCACTCATCGCCCGTAATGCTCGCCAAACACCCAGAACACCGTCCTAAATGTTCAGAACATCCAAGAGGACACAAACCTTCCAACGGGGCTAGCTCCGCCCTCGTTTCCGCCTCAACTGTCCAAGACCCATACACCCAACCACCCAGACTCTTCCTTCGAGTTCGAAATAGACCATACAGCTCTAAAACTAAGCAAGCTCGAGAAGCTTTTCAAGAAATCACAAGGAGTAAAGGCTATTTCGGATATCGAGGACGGATATACTGATGTGGTCGTAACATTGCCAGACAGATTCAAGATGCCGCAGATTGATCGTTTCGACGGATCCGGGGATCCCATGGTCCATCTCCGGCTATTCTCAGACATACTGCGGCCAATGGGCCTAACCCGACCACAAAAGCTTTTGCTATTCGGCTGGACCTTGTCGGGTGTGGCCGCTATCTGGTACGCGAAGTTAGAGGATGAGGTAAAAAGAAGTTGGGATGAAATGGCTGAGGCCTTTATCGCACAGTACTCGTACAATACCCAGATCGAGATTACAACTCGTGATCTCGAAACAACGAGGCAGGAGCCCAAAGAGACCTTCTCAGATTTCATAACTCGATGGAGGGCGAAGGCATCGATGATGACTTTGAGGCCCACTGACAAGGACCAAATCAGGTTGATTGTGCGCAATCTCCAACCAAAATTGATGCAGAAGATGATCGTACTCCCCTTCCCCACCTTCTCAGATCTACACGAGATGGGGGTACAGATCGAAGATGTAATGAAACAAGGTCTGATCGACCATGATAGGGAGCAACCTAGGAGGACTTTCAACCGTAACAACAATGCAGGCCCGAGTGGCGCTGCAACTGCACGAGCTTCAGAGGTGAGCATGGTCACCACCATTCCCCCTCCCCTTCCGAGACCTATGGCAGCCATGCCTTTCTCTGGCGCATCTGGAAGCAATACCCAAACCGCCAAATACTAGCCCAAAGGCCAAAGAACCTTCACACCCCTATATATGCCCCTGTCCAAGGCTCTGGGGGTATTAATTAGGAAGAAACATTTGACGCCCCTAGAGCCGAGGCCACTACCAAATCCACTCCCTCCCTCTCATGACCTGGCGAAATACTGCGCGTATCACCAACAGCACGGTCATGACACCGATTGTTGCTTTAGGTTGCGTCATGAGATCCAGGATCTTATTGACAAGCAGGTGATAGCGCCTCCTGACAAACCCAACGTCACAACAAATCCTCTCCCACCACATAACCAAGCTCCTCCTCCCAACAGAATCAACTTCATCCAAATTGGGGTCGCGTCTTACAATCCTAGTATCTATATCACCTCATCCCACCTACCTAAGCCGGAGGTGATCCTTCCCGTCTGCACTGACTTGTGCATGATGGACATCTCCACAACCCAATCTGAGCTAATGGTGGTGACCACCGAAGATGGGATAGGGCAGATTTCAGAGGAAAGTGGGGTTGTTGAGTGCAGGATTGAGCGATCAGGAATCTCATTTGGAGGAGTCTACCATCCAAGTGAATACATCCACCATGGGCGATGAAATTTGAGGGTAAGGTCGCGAAGAAGCGTAATTATGTGTAATTCGGGGACAAATTTGAGCAGAGCGGATGATCTAACAAATTGTAGAGGACCTTGCCAACCTCCAGTTCTTCAGTGACCAAGAATCAGGGGATGTGGCAATCAACTGGTTCGAGTATGAGGAGTCGGCAGAAGTTACCGGATGGTTAGATGATCAACCAGACGTTATAGAATTCCAACCAGAACAGGGCCCGGCAGGGGCAAGAGTATCAGTGATGGCCAGAAGGGCCAAGAGTCAGAATACACTGCCAGAGAGCGCCGGCACTAAGAATTTCGCTCAGAACTCAGGCATTGTAAATGTAGGGAGTATTGAACAACCAGCTATACTGACACAGCTGGAACAACAAAAATTTGAGGATTCCGAGAGAATTAGAAAAGCTAAGGCCCATGTGTGGGTCGAAAGTGCTGTGTGCATGGGAACAGAAAATGCTGTGGGCATGTGGATTGAAGGTACTGCGAATACGATCATACTGGAGCCGGACAGGTGTCTGTCGGCTGCCGACGGAATGTGGTAGGAAGACGATGATTTATGTCTTGCCCATACAGATGAGGATTGGGGGAATAATCAACCAGATAATAACTGGTATATCGACGAGGTCGCTCATATGACAAGAAGTGGGCGGTATTTAAAACCCCCGCACTTAGACCAACGTGAGGCATCTAGAAAAGACAAGGAAGCTAAGAAGCAGAGGGAAAAGCAGATTGAAGAAGAAGCTGTGCTTAAGCAATTAAAGAAGATACAAGCTGACATCTCCATCTGAGGATTGCTTATGGCATCGCGGGTGCACAGACAGGCCGTCCTATCTGCCATGGACAAGGCCAAACTCTCTATAGATACTACACGGAAGCGGTGGTTGAAATTTGGTCTTTCCGGGAGGAGGTTCCCCGGCATTAACCTTTTCAGACAAGGAACTACCGCCTAAGGGCACAAATCATAACAAACCCCTCTGTGTTTTCGTGGAATGTAGAGACAAGTGGATACCGGTGGTACTTGTTGATACCGGGTCTGCCATCAATGTCTGCCCAGCCAGAACAGCGTATGCAATCAGGTTAAAGCCCGCGGGCTTCGTGCCGACTACTCAGGTGATCAGAGCATATGATAATACTAGCAAGGAAGTGATAGGGACTGTCAAAATTTAGACCCAGGTTGGTCCAGGGCAACACAACATTGAATTCCACGTCTTGGACGTTCCCGCAACCTTCAATCTACTCTTGGGGCGGCCGTGGTTGCACCAAGTGAAGACAGTCTCTTCCACTTTACATCAGATGTTGAAGTACCCTCACGGGAAGGGGGTGGCTATTGTCTTCGGGAATTCATCAATCCATCCGCCGCCAGAAGTGTCCACACCAGTCTTGGAGATCAAGCATGGCACAGAGGATGTTTTCTTATCAGGGTTCACTTTGGCTGAGGCCCGGGTGGTGCAGAATATCATGGTTGTGAATGAGGGAGTGTACGTCAGTGCTCAATCCGTCTACTTCATGAACAAGCTACAACACATCCTCGGGATGGGATTAGGAAGGAGCGGCCGAAAAGGTGTCGCAGCATTGGCCGAAGTGCCACACAACCCTCATACCTTTGGCTTGGGTTATCTGCCCACCAAAGAGGATTGGGTGAGGAAGGGAAAGGAAATGGCTAGAAGAGCCAGAGCAAAGCAGGCTGGGAAGCCTTTTGAATTAATGCATAGGCCCATCCAGGGTACCCTGAACGGACGCTTCGTCCGGGAGGAGGAGGACTTTCCATTTTGCGGCTTCCCAAAGCTGTGGCTAAACGCGGAGAAGAAGCGCGTGCTAGGTTTCGAGATCTTCTTCGACCTGCAACTATCCAGGAATGACGTTGCCACAGAGCAGACAGACCCATCAGCTGAGGTTGAGCAGTATAAAGCAGGAGATGTCGAGGGCGCTGAAATTGAAATGGGGGTAGCATTAGCAAGTCTACTTTCAGATCCTCTGATCGACCATAAGTGCTTGGGAGATAACTTCTCGGTTTCCATGATTGGGGATGAAACGGTTGTGGGCCTACCAGCAACTATTTTGGATGCATCTATCGCACCCTCTTTCACTTGGCAATATGAGGAGGGATTTTTGTCCAGCAGCACCGGGTCAGGTAGTGAGCCGGAATCTGATTCCACCGAATCTTATGAGTTGGAATCAGGTTCCAGCTCGACTGAGTCTGAATCTGGTAATCCTGGGGATGATAACCCGGATACCACAGTCCTGTCTAGGTCGTCTTTTTTCCTTTTCATTTAAGTCTGTTGTAAATGAATCGGACGATTTGGATGTGCTTAATGAGAATCAAGTAACTGTGGTTTCTGAGTATTTTTTTGTGCCCTTGATTTATTACATTAATTCAGACTTTCAAAACTTTGACGAAAACGACGACGACGAAGTTCCTCCGATTTTGCAACGTTTAATTGAGCAGGAACAAGAGAGATTTGTCAAACCCTTAATGGATGAAATCACTACCGTGAATGTTGGTACTAAGGAGGACCCGCGGTTGGTCCAGATCGGGTCCACGTTGTCTTCGGAGGAACGCGAGCGCTTAGTCGCTTTATTAAAAGATTTAAAAGATGTTTTCGCGTGGTCCTACGAAGACATGCCTGGAATTGATCCTGAGATTGTACAGCATCGGATCCCCCTTGACCCCGAGGCTCGGCTGTCAGCGAAACTTCAGAGGATCCGCCTGGGCTCTCAAGATTAAGGAAGAGGTCACCAAGCAAATCGACGTAGGCTTCCTGCTGGTATCCGAATACCCAACTTGGTTGGCCAACATTATTCCAGTGCCGAAGAAAGATGGCAGGATCCGAGTATGTGTGGATTTCAGGGATTTGAACAGAGCTAGTCTGAAGGACGACTTTCCTTTGCTGCATATTGATGAGTTGGTGGATTTCACAGCAGGGCATGCTTTGCTCTCATTCATGGATGGCTTCTCAGGCTACAACCAGATAGTGATGGCGCCAGAAGACCGGAAAAAGACTGCATTCACCACCCCGTGGGGACGTACTGCTACAGGGTAATGCCGTTTGGGTTGAAGAATGCTGGAGCTACTTATCAACGGGCCACGACCACAATATTGCATGACATGATCCACAAAGAGGTCGAGGTGTACGTGGATGACATGATTGTCAAGTCCAAAGAAAGAGAGGGCCACTACACCACCTTGCACAAGTTTTTTCAAAGAATCAGGGAATTCTGGTTGTGGCTGAACCCTCAGAAGTGTACATTTGGTGTTACAGTGGGAAAAATGCTAGGGTTTCTGATTACACAAAGGGGCATCGAGGTCGATCCTTCCAAAATCAAGGCCATCTTAGAAATGCCACCACCAAGGACTGAAAAGGAGGTGCGAGGCTTTCTGGGTAAAGTGCAATTCATAAGACGATTTATCTCAAAATTAACCTTGACTTGTGAACCACTTTTTGGCCTCCTCAAGAAAGGAAAGAAGTTCCAATGGGACGGCCGATGTCGTCGCATTTGAACCGATAAAGAATATTCTGAGAACCCGCCTTTATCACCGCCGCAACCGAAACCGTTGATTTTGTATCTGTCAGTAACAGAGACTACAATGGGCTGCATGCTTGCGCAAGAATCAGAGGACAAGGTGGAGAGAGCCATCTACTATCTGAGCAAAAAGATGTTAGAGTACGAAACCTGCTACACTTCGCTGGAGAAGGCTTGTTTAGCTTTGGTATGGGCTAGTAAGAAGCTGCGGCACTACCTGTTAGCTCACTTTGTAATGTTGGTTTCACGACTTGATCCCATCAAATATCTTTTCGAGAAACCAGCACTTACGGGTAGGCTAGCTCGTTGGTTGCTGTTGCTCTCCGAATTTGATCTAAAGTATGTGACACGCAAGTCGGTTAAGGGAAGAGCAGTGGCAGAGTTCTTAGCCGACCATCCAGTGGAAGGGGATGAAGCAGTCGAGTGCTTATTTCCAGATGAGGCCATTTTGCATATCGATGACGAAACTTGGACGATGTACTTTGACGGAGCGTCAAATCAATACGGGTATGGGATAGGAGTGTTGCTGATAGCACCCGACAATTCCCGTATCCCTCTAGAAACTCCGATTCAAAGTCTCGAACAACGAAGCAGAATATGAGGCGTGCATTGCTGGTCTAGAAGCAGCCCTGGAACTAGGGGCAAGACGGTTGGACGTCATCGGGGACTCGAACCTTGTTGTGTCTCAAGCAAAAGGAGACTGGAAAGTGAAAGAGGAAAAGATGATGATGTATCACCAGACCTTGGACTTGTTGATTCCTCGGTTTGAGAAGCTAAGTTTTACTCATCTACTAAGAGAGAACAACAGGTTCGCAGATTCTTTAGCAACTCTATCTTCCATGATAGACATCCCGTGTGGAGTCCGGATGCGTCCAGTCATCATTGACCAGAAATTTGCACCTGCCTACGAGTCGATTGCTGCTATAAATGAAGTTCAGGACGAAAACCCCTGGTATTATGACATTTGGAACTTCTTGGAGAAAGAAGCACACCCGCTAGGGATAAATGCCAAAGACAAAAGGGCAATCCGAAGAATGGTCGTTCAGTTCATCATCTGTGGGGCTAAGCTGTATAAAAGGGGTCATCTGGGAATGCATAAGCTGTGTGTTGATGCCAAAGAGTCAAAGCGTCTGATGGAAGCCATCCATGTAGGGGAATGCGGCGCATATATGAATGGGGTGATGCTAGCATGGAAGATCCTCAGACATGGTTACTACTAGTCCACCATGGAGGAGGATTGTATCGGTTTTGTCCGGCGATGCCACAAGTGTCAAATTCATGCAAATCGCATGAACATTCCGCCATCTAAGCTGTGTAATATGACTTCGCCATGGCCATTTTCAGTCTGGGAAATCGATGTGATCGGGGCTGTCACTCCAAATAGGTCGAATGGGCATGAGTTCATCTTGGTAGCGATAGAGTATTTCACAAAGTGGGTTGAGGCCCAATCTTATGTGGTGTTGAAGGCTTCGCACGTCGCAAAATTTATCAGAAACAACATCATCTGTCGCTACGGAGTCCCAAACGAAATAATTTCAGACAATGGTTCCCACTTCAAGAAGGAAGTGATTGATTTGTTGGAGAAATACAATGTGGCTTTTCATAAGTCGTCTACCTATCGGCCGCAGACCAATGGAGCGGTTGAGGCCGCCAACAAGAATATCAAGTACATACTGCAGAAGATGGTGGAAACCTCTAGGGTGGCGGATAATTTGCCGTTTGCTCTGTGGGGCTCTGGGACTTCAATCGAACTTCTCATGGGCGACTCTGTATTCATTAGTTTATGGGATGGAGGCCGTTCTACCTATTGAGATTGAGGTCCCGTCATTACGGGTACTGGCTGAGTGTCAAATAGCCGAAGCGGATTGGTAGCGGAAGCGATTTGAGGAACTCATGCTTTTTGATGAGAGAAAGGAAAGTACTGTACCATGTCCAAGGTTATCAGCACAGAATTGCCAGGGCTTTCAACAAGAAGGTTAAGTCCAGAATTTAAAGAAGGAGATTTGGTGCTCAAGGACAACCGAGCTCCCATCCACGATCCAAGGGCAAGTTCGGACCCAATTGGTGGTCCCTACATCATCAAGTCAATCTGGTCGAGTGGAATGTGGTTCTGATGGATCTAGATGGCTTGGAGTTCTCACAACCGATCAATATGGACAAGTTGAAGAAATATTACCCTTGAGAGGCTCGCTAGGCTGAAAACCCGAAAGGGCGACCTAGGCAAAACTCAGAGCAAGAAAAATTTGAAATCACAAAAAAATGAGCTCGCAAGGTTGAAAACTCGCAAAGGGCGACCTTGGCAAAAGTTAGAGCGTAAAAGGAGAGTGAAAATACCCGAGCGAACCTAAGCCTGAACTACGTAAGGCTTGATTCCCATCTTTGGGATACGTTGGCAACTTCATCCTGGAGTTCAGCCATAAACTTTTCCCCGATCAACTTTGTCCATTTTGATCATCTCAGTCATCTTTTTCCATCAGCATTCATCGCGATCTCCGGTATAGTGCTATTCAGACTAGGGACAACTTTTTGTTGCCACACAGTGCCGCAGTACTATTCAGACTAGGGGCAACTTTCCAGTTGCTAGGATCCGGGGTTGTGCATCTCTGTGACAGATCTCAGGCGTGTCCAGTTCTGATCCATATCGAAAACAGTTTTGAAAATTTTTAATAAAAGTTGACTTTGTTCAAATTAATCTTATACAACTAAGACCATTTTTGGACCAAAGCGGAAAATTTTCAGTACCACAACCTTTAATTTCATTGATTTCAATACAGAGTTCTCTTGCTCTTGCATACAATTGAAGTTGTTTTTTTATTACACTCATAAAGAAAACTTGAAAATACTAATAAAGCAATAAATCCGGGCATAGTCAAGTCAAGTGTCCCTGCGTCCCCTCCCAGAGCTAGTCGAAGTCTCTGATGCCAAGCTAGGCCCAATCTGTGCCTCTTCATTGAGCCAATCCCAGCATTCGTCAGACAAAGTGCAACGGAAAGTGGAAGCGGGGACCAGGAGCTCTCTAGCGCTCCATACTATGGCATATCAAGCAAGCTGCGCGCCTCGGATCGGAAAAGCAGCCAGGTACTCAATCCCCTCTGGCAGGCAAGTCTGATCATGACCGAACTGGCGCAGGAATCGGAACGGAAAGTAGAACACACAGTGGGTCAGACCAATCAACTGGATCCCAGTTTGCCAGAACATGTTATAGCTCATTGCGGGAAGATTGAGCCAAGGACAGCGCCAAGCAATGCGGTCAGCAGACAAATTGCACATCCAGTTGAACCACCATCCCTCATCAAGCGCATCAACTAGGCGTTGTCGAAAGAAGTAGTCGCGGGCTGAGTAGGCAGGGCAAGAGTCCACAACCTGCAATTTATCCATCAACCATACCTGGGGAGGGATGAAAAATGAGAGAATAAAGAATAGAGAGACGCGCGATGAGAGAACAGTGAGACAAGGGTTTTGTGAGAAAAATCGAGCCTGAGGGCCGAGTGATGTGAGCAATTACATATGTGAGATTGGGTGGGAAACATTACCTGCAGCAGTAGTGGACTCCCCGTAAATCTGGTCGTCTCCTGACGGTGGAAAGCGTCCAAGCCCATCAGTGTTTCGGCCAATGCCATAGTCTGACTCTTCCCTTCCTTCAAGCCCTGAGCAACTTCAATCAAACGGATGTTGGGTCCACCCAGGCCCGGGGCAAGCAGGAAGTGAGATAGCATGCATAAACAGAGGGCATGTTGTCGGAAACCTTGCCAATGATGGTCACCGCGGTCACCGGCACCAGAAAAGCGATGGATCAAACCAAGGATATCTAGTTCCCCATTACAGATCAGAGACCGAGCATCATGCGCGGTAAGTCCACACATCCGCCCTAAAGCTTGGGTGTGAGCAAAGCGGAACTGGGGCAAAATCTCTTCATGACATTCAGATTCCATCAAAACTTGAAAATTTTCAAAAGTTGGACATACCTCTTGCCCGCCAAAGCTAAAGACATGCGTCATCGGGTTCTAAAACCTCGCCGCGGCATGGAGAAAAGGAAAGTGCAACGGGGTATAGCCCAGCGTGAATAATGCATTTAACCCGAAGCCCCGGAAGTTCAACTTTTCCGAGCCATCTAGAGAAGCAATCCAAGATGTGAGATTTTCAACGAGAAACGCCTCCATTTTTGTGCAAAACTAAGATGAATTGAATGAACCACGGAGCCAAGGCTTTTAAAGAGGAGAAAACACTATTCGGGGGACACGTGTCAAAAATTTGATGGTTGCTGAATTAAGTGGCCGGCCGGCCACCTTTTCTGACAGGCCGGCCATTTTCTTTTTCAAAACATGGCCGGTGGTCTCCCCTTTGCAATAAAGCTGGCCGGCCGGCTCCCAAAAGTGGCCGGCCATGCTCCAATGTGTGTCTTTGGCCCTGTTTTACCCTCCAGGAGGAAGTTTCAAGCATTTTCATGCAACGGATATGTCAAAGGGCTCCACTTCCCTCTGTTTCGGATGCGTTCCGTTGCCCAGAACGTCCGAAGTACACTTTGTTTTGTTAAGTTTTTGTTTATCGAGTTGTTGTTTGGCTTATCAAGTTGTCGTTTTGCTTATCGAGTTGTTTGTCGAGCTGTCGTGTTTCGTGCTTTTGAGTTGTTACCCTTTGTTTAAGCAATTTTTGTTGAGTCTTGTTTATTAAGTTGTCAACACTGTTGTATTTTGCTTATCGAGTTGTAAACTTGCTAAGGTTTTGTTATATCTTAGTAAGTTAAGTTGTTGCGTCGGTTCACTACCTGACTGGGCAAATGCACAATGCACATTTTCATTCAATCTCATTATGGTGCAAATTGATGCGATATGATGCTAAGAGTTTAAAATACAACACTTTCTTCAAAAGCTGTTTCATTCCATCATGCTTCATTTGTTACAACATTTTACAAACAAAGGCACAAGTTTTACAAGAAGAATAAAACTACCTAATAATGTACAATGTGCTACAACTACTAGCAAAATGGTAAATAAAATAGGGAACCGCAACATCAATGCTCTCAAGAGCAGGAATAATAGGCCCTCTTCATCATCTTCTGCGAAGTAGCCTCTGTACCACCATCACCATCCGAGTTGGAACTGTCATCCTCAGGATCTCCCTCAGCCTCGCCTCCACTCCCAGAGCCAAGACCGGAGCCCTCCTCTCTGTCAGCAGATGTCTCCGACTGACGATCTGCAACATCCTCCTCCTCATCCTCACCGGGCTCCTCCTCTATAATGTGTGCTCTGCGTCTGCAAGACGACCCCCCTCCTCGGGCTCCTCGAGAAGGCCCAGATCGCCTAGCTCCTCGAAAAGGCCCAGATGGCCCATCTCCCTGAGAAGGTCCAGGTGGCCCGGCCCGCGGCTGAGCATTTACCGGAGGCATCTGAAAATAAGGAGTCCAATTGAAAAAGGTACATCAGATATAGATACAAGAAAACTACATGAAGCGGGCACATGTAAATACATTGTGTAAGTGGGGTGTGTGTCAGGTGCGCTCTACGCAAGTAGCCTATCAATGCAGTGGGATGTTCAAAATCAGCATGTCATCGGAAATATGATAAATGCAAGAAAACTGGACAATACCTGGACACCCATAATGGACAACTGTGCCTCTCTCTGCAGGACCATGCCCTCGAGCGCGGCCATCATCCCGAGCATCTCATCCACATACTCAATGGGAGGCTATAGACACAAATGCAAAACTATCAGTAAGAGAAGGAATGTCCAAGTGCCTGACTGATAAATCGAAGCCGTAAAAGCATACTGGTAGAGAATCGGGATCTCTGACGTATTTGTGATCAGGCAGGGGAGGTTCTATCGAGATCGGGTAGGGAGTCCTGAATCGCCATCCCGTCAACTCAGTCGGCATATCCGGCCATCCAGGATGATGATAAGTCGGGGGAATCGGGGGAACAAATCTGCCCCATCTCTGGATATACCAGCCCTGCTGGTAGAAGGGGCGTCTGCAGCCCGAGCTTGGGCCTGGTTCGAAGATGGCATACCAACAGGCCTCATCGTCAGAGTATGGACTCCCGTTAGTGGAGGCATCAGGTATATGTGACGGTAAGTAGCATAATCCCCCTCCTCAAGATGGTGTAAGGCATCAGTACCCAACATAGCATTAACAATATCCCGGGAAGAGAGCCTATCAGCAATTCGCATATCGACTGGGGGTGCTAAGGGAGGGTCCTGAGAAGTATAGCCCCATACCTGACGCAAGAAGCGCTCCCCCAAAAACCAAGCCCTACCAACTGGCCCTTCGAATAGGATCTGTCTTTGGGAGGCACCGCCTCGACAAACTGGAATCGGAGACCCTCACCTAAGGGCGCCCAGGGCTGCCATGTGATCTGTGGATAACCAATGCATAAACCAATCAGAAATCGGGAAGGTACAAGACAAATCAAAGATGAAAACACAAAGAACTGAGAGTTCTGAAATACCTCCGTCGACCACACCGTGTCAAAATACTGCCGTAGATAAAGGAGAGACTCCCGAGGTCTTGGCCGGTGCTGGCCTTCAAATACAAGTGAGTACGGAGTGACGAGGGGCCCCTCCACCACTAACTCTGGGGCTAATGTCGAGAAATACACATAGACCCATAACTGTGGGAAACAGTGTAGAATGTAAATGCAAAGCACTGAGGGCAAAATACAGAGTGTAAAGTGCGCCGTGTGTGCAATATACAAGTAATGAGGGGCAGAAATGTGAATCAAGAGGGCAGAAAGTACCTCCCAAGCTCTCCAATAGCCGCCAAGTAAGTCCCCCCGTCTGCGGGAGGTCGCACTCATGTAGCAGTAAAGAGTAGCCAAGCCGGCGCCGCCCCAATCATACCGTCTGACCTGTGATAGGTCCACCAAAGCACTCAACAGATATAGCCCAACAGTGTTCCCCCTATCGGCAAACAAAGTAGTCCCGAAGAGGAACATCAGAAAACCACGGGCATACTACGTTGCCTCCTTAGGAGTCCTGAGCTCCATCTCCACTCTCCGAAAATGGGAAGAGAACCAGGTGTATCGGACTCTGCCTGAAGATCTATCAACAGGCGGGCGAGCCCCAGTAAATATATCCAAGCGGCCTCCCATTGGCCCATATCCTTGTCGTAAGGGATGGGCCAACCTCCCACGTCAAGGCCAGTCAATACGGCAAAGTCAAGCGGGGTCATAGTCAAGTCCCCCGTGGCAGAAAAATGAAAGGAGTTGGTGGTGTCCCACCATCTCTCCACCAAGGCGGCCATCAACGTCCTCCTGGCAGGACAACGAGATAGCCCAGTGCAGAAGGGCCCGAACCCCGCTAAGTCAACTAAATCCCGGACAACCTCTGGGAGCTCGGCATACCAATCTCTCGCCATGGTAGAGCCATATCCCCGCACAGTGCGAGAAGTCACCTGCATTCAGAATGAATACACGTTTCAGCATAAAATGAATAAGCTGCGTGCAAATAGGATGAATAGGCTGTGTGCAAAATAAAGTAAGCGAACTGTGTGTTCAGAAAGCCAGTGTTTGGGCTGCGTGTTCAACTCTCAATCAGTGTGTGCTGCGTGTTCACCTTTAATTGAATGTGTGTTGAAAAATGTTTGAATGCGTGTTCAACTCTCAATCAGTGTGTGCTGCGTGTTCACCTTTAATTCGAACTGTGTGTTCAAAAAATCAGTGCTTGGGCTGCGTGCTCAACCCTCAATCAGTGTGTGCTGCGTGTTTACCTTCAATTCGGATTGTGTGTTCAGAAAATCAGTGCTTGGGCTGCGTGTTCAACCCTCAATTAGTGTGTGCTGCGTGTTCACCTTCAATTCGAACTGTGTGTTCAGAAAATCAGTGTTTGAGCTGCGTGTTCAACTCTCAATCAGTGTGTGCTGCGTGTTCACCTTCAATTCGAACTGTGTGTTCAGAAAATCAGTGTTTGGGCTGCGTGTTCAACTCTCAATCAGTGTGTGCCGCGTGTTCACCTTCAATTCGGACTGTGTGTTCAGAAAACCAGTGTTTGGGCTGCGTGTTCAACTCTCAATCAGTGTGTGCTGCGTGTTCACCTTCAATTCGGACTATGTGTTCAGAAAATCAGTGTTTGGGCTGCGTGTTCAACTTCCAATCAGTGTGTGCTGTGTGTTCACCTTCAATTCGAACTGTGTGTTCAGAAAATCAGTGTTTGGGCTGCGTGTTCAACTCTCAATTAGTATGTGCTGCGTGTTCACCTTCAATTCGAGCTGTGTGTTCAAAAACTCAGTGTTTGGGCTGCGTGTTCACCTTCAATTCGGTGTTCAACTCTCGGGTTTGAAACGTGTTCAACTCTCAATCGGTGTGTCTTTGTGTATTCACCTTTAATTTGGACTATATATATTGAAAATCGGTGTTTGAAATGCGTGTTCAACTCTAAATCGATTATGTCTTTGCGTGTTCACCTCTAGTTCGGCCGGTGCTCGAAAATCGATTACTTTCGTGTGTTCAATTCTCAACGATTATTGTGCCGTGTGTTTCTTAATCAACTTATGGACCGAATGTTCAGAAATTCAAGTGATTGAATCGTGTGTTCGGAATGCAAACGGAATGCATGAAAACTTCATAATATGTTGCAGAAAGGGTAAGAACGAAGTAAATACCTCTCGTGCCTCATGGGAGAGGTGATACTCTGGCTCCCGCAGAAGGAGATCCCCGGGTGCTCGCTTGTTGAAATCGGTGAAGTGATAGAAAATAGCCCGCGGAAGAATATGTGCCGGTGGGTCGTACCTCTCGGGTATGAAGGGTCGAACCCTCGGAGGCAGAGCCATGATATCGGGATCACCTCCGACACCCGGAGGACCTCCACCATGGGGGAAATGACCAGCCATTTCAGAAAATCTGCAAAAAGGGGCAAAAATGAGCAAAAATGAGCTAAAATTGGAAAAAGTCAACAAAAGTCAACTCCCGGGAAATGAAAAAGTCAACAAAAGTCAACTCCTGAGAAAATCTTCCCAATATTGAGACAAACTCACCTCAAGTGGTGAAAATGAGAAAAGAGGCCCCGAAATCAAAATTTAATCAGTTCAAAGTGCTTAAAACTGAAAGATTTCGCGAAAACAACTTGCGTGAGGCGTTGGAAAATGCGTATAGAGCACAGATCTGAGGGAGAAAATGGTTTGGGAAGGTAGAGGAAGTATTTTTGGAGCTGCACTTGTGAGCTCAAAGAGTTTGGATGAGTGGATTTAAAGAAAAGAAGGTGAAATGACAAAAATGCCCACGGATTTGGACAAGTGGCGGTAGGCCACCTTTTACAGCAGTAGGCCATTCCCTTTTCAAAAAGTGGCCGGTGGCCTCCCCCTAGAAATAAAAGTGGCCGGTGGTGTTCCCCACATCCCCCCCAAGGTCTCTGCAAATTTTGAGGAAAATTGGAGTCCCCGGGACCAGAAAACGTACAAGAGAAGTGCACTTTACGTCATGAAATCGCTCATGGGAACCGGCTTCAACCGGCGTGCATCTCATCATTACTCATCAAAATCAAGGTGTATCCTTCTTGAACATGTTGTAACCTCTCCAGGAAGTGAACCGGAGGCCGCGATCGGGTCGCCCTTGCCGAAACGCACATTTCCTTGCTCGTCGTTTTGTGACAAACACGCATCCAGATTTGCGCTTGTTCTGCATTGTTGTGCACGTAACTTGCATTCTCATGAACATACTTGCATTGTTATGCACGTCTCTTTGATATCACCAAGCCTCCGTGCTCAAACTCGCGTCGCCACGCGCGTTTTCCTCGCATCGTGATGTACCTTTCTACCGGCACTGCATTTGTCTGCATTCAAGATCACATTGAACATATGTTGTCAGATTTGTTGTGCTTGTTGAGTTTCTTTCTTTTACAGGCACGATATTGTATGTACGGTTCATTTGAAGCTGGTGCGACCAGACGAATCACACAGGTATCGTATCTTCTCTGTGTGAGACGCGACGAGAATTGAATAATTCTCCGCATTCCTAACTGCATGAAATGTAGTTGTTGCTTCGCATTCTTGCTTAAAACTGTTGCATCTGTTTGCGAATATTTGCTTCATTACAGCTTGCTGCACTTGTATAATCATCAAGTTACATCTGGCCTTGTGCATATCGTTTTGCATTTTGCCCCTTGCCTACGGGCTTGCCTACGGGCACATCTCTGTTTATCTCACCTGTTTGTCTAAGTCTTCGGCCTTGTCAAAAATGGGTCGTCTCTGGGCTTTGACATTTACTCCCGTCACTTATGAGTTTCGAGTTCTGTCAAAGAGGGGCAACTGTAGACACCCCATTTTTGACCGATCTTAAGACTCAGACGTCACCGATTGGGCACTTGGTGATGTTGCATATCGTGCTCGTTCAGAGGTTTCATAGTCTCGGCTGCGAGCCTTGTCTCCGGACTTCCGGACTCTTCCATGCTTTGCCTCGGTTTGCGAACCAGGCTCGGTTTTCTCTGTTTCTCTTCCAGAAGGGAGGGAGAGGTCTCGTAGATCATCTCTCAGTGGCCGTAGGCTACGTTTCGTGGTCGCAAGCTATTTTGCCCATTTGGAGTCCGGTTTCCGGTTTTTCGGAGCCATTGGCCGTGTGCCTCGGCTCGGGACCGCTTAACCACCTCCGTTTGCTCTGATTTTTGGCATGCATCTTATTTACTCCCTTTTGAGGGACACTGTGGCCCGAGAGACCGACTTCGTGGTCGAACACCACTTCCGGTGCCTAACAGTCAGTTTTCGGGGCCCCGGGCTGCGCGTTTCGGCCCTCGAACCCTCATTTTGCATCGGTTTGAGTTCATTTTTGGCAGGGACCTCTGTTTCATTCTTAGAAAGGTCGTAGAAGGGTGGGAGGCCAGTAATTGTTCTGACAACCAGTTTTATCCCTCCATCACCCTCCGTCGCCCGTTTTTCTCACTTGAAAGCCCATGTTGACCACCCTAAGGCCACTTTTTCTTGCCCTAAACCACATATTTGTGTTGTAGACACCTGGGAGGCCACCAATATCATATGGCCAGCCAGTAATTGTGTGTGACCCTTTTGAACCCCTCTTAAAAGTGGCCTTTTCTCTCTCTTGGTTCACTTTCTCCAGGTTTTGACCATATGGTTGTGTTGAGCACACATGGGAGGCCACCAATCTGAGGTGGCCAGCCACTAATCTGCATTGACCCTTTTGACCCTTGGCCGGCTGGCCATGGGGAGGGCCGACCGGCCACCTGCAACCTTGATAAAGGGCCGGCCATGATCCTCATTGATGGTACATTACAAATATACATTTTGTTTCCCCCCAGATTTTGTATCCGGGGGGCCAACTTTTGGGGGAAAACTTGAATTGTTTTCCCCCCCAATTTTCCTCCTCTTTCTCCCCCTCTTTTGCCTATATAAACAGCCCCCAGCCCTTGTCTTGGGGGTCAGAAAAAATTTGCCTTAAGCCTCTTGTATTGAAGCTCTCTCTCTCTCTCTCTCTACACTCCAACCCTCCAAACCTCTCAAATCCTATACCCATTTCTACACCACCACCTAGCACCACACCACCACTCCATTCCAGCAGCTTGGAAGGCCTATTTTAGAGCTT
The DNA here is from genome assembly GCA_025200525.1 of Camellia lanceoleosa. Lineage (NCBI taxonomy): Eukaryota > Viridiplantae > Streptophyta > Magnoliopsida > Ericales > Theaceae > Camellia > Camellia lanceoleosa. The sequence goes on along the minus strand of CM045767.1, from coordinate 35,333,825 downwards.
AGGAGGCACCACTTCTCAAGCCAAGAGGCTGCCAAAGCTTGGTCTACAAGGGTAAGCTTAATTTTCCCTCTTTTGTGCTTCATTTTGTTCAATATTCTAGCTCCTTGTTCTTACATTTTTGGGCTCCAACCCTAACTAGAAATAGGCTTATTTTGAGCTATTTTGCATGTTTTTATTAAGGGCCTCTTACTGTTTGAGGCTTCTTTTTTGCACTTGCTTCTTTACCTCTCTTGTATGCCTCTTTCTTGCATAGTATTTTAGGCCTATATGTAAACTGTTTTGAGGCATGTTGTAAACTGTAAAGTGGTTTTTTTTGAGCCCTTATTCAACATTGTTGAAGGGCTCATCACTGTTTGGGTCCTCCTTTTGTCACTTGCCTTTGTATCCCTCTTTTGGCCCCATTTTTGCATGATTTGTTAGCCCCTTGTGCTTGTATTTTTGGGCTTTTTTCAGAAATTTAAATGGCCTTATTTTGACCCCCTCTTCATGTCTCATTAAGGGTCTTTTGCTGTTTGAAGCTTCCTTCTTACTCTTTGTGTTTAAACCTCCTTTTTGGGTCTTATCTTGCATAGTATTTTAGGCTGGCTTGTGCATTGTTTTGGGTTTGGTCATCAACTGTAAAATGCCATTGTTTGGGCCCCTCTTAAACTTTGACGAAGGGCCCTCCTCTGTTTGAGGCCAGCAACCATTACTTGCTTCTTTGTCTCCCTTTTGGCCAATTTCTTGCATAATAATTTAGCCATACTTTTGTTTGTTTTTGTGGCTTGTTGTAAACTGTAAAGTGATTCATTTTGAGCACCTCTTCAACTTTGTTGAAGGGCTCTTAGCCATTCATGGCCAGCAGCTTCCATTTGCTTCTTCATCTCTCTTTCGGGGCCATTTTTGCATGTTGGTTTAGCCCTATTTGTGTTCACTGTTTGGCCTTGCTTAAAACTTTCAATATGCTTGTTTTGGGACTGTCTTGATTCTGTCTTCATACTTCATGTTCAAATAATGCATGCATTGCATAGCCATAGGTCATTCCATGTACCTAATTTCATGTTTTGGGATTCATTTCATGCATTGGGTGCCATTTTGCCATGCTTCGGGGCTGTTTTGCATCACTTTTTGCTGCTGAAATTTGCATGCTAGTATGCCATATTCCATGCCTTGCCATGTCTTGTTAGAGTGGCATTTGATGCCTTAGGGTCGGTCCTCGGTTTGCGTGCACGTTTGTACGCATCTCGAGTGTCTCATTTTCATCTAATGGCCTCCTGTGTGAGTGTGGCTGAGGTCCACTTGTGTTGGTGTAAGTCCATTATGCATTGTGTATGCCATCTCATTCTATAGCACTGTGTATGCTAGGTTGTATATTAGCGCATTGTGTATGCCATGTTACCTCGTGCATCGTGTATGCCATTTCATAGCATTGTGCATGTTAGGTTGTATCTTATTTGCATTTCATGCATGTCATGCATACTGCATTGTGTTCGGGATAGGAGTTAGCCCGAGCACGGGAAACGAATGCGTTTCATTACTCAGTGACGGAACGTGTCTCAATTTCTCAGTCACCGACACTCCGGATCATCCATGATGGAGTTAAGACTTGTTGAGTTTTCATGTGCATTCATTCCATATTGAATTGTGCAATTCGACTCCTCGGCCATCATGCATCGAGATGCGTGATTGGTGGCACGAGGATCGAGGCATGCATACATTTGTGAACATATATTGCCATGCCCCTTTCCTGCTCTCTGTTGCAGCAAATCAAGAATCAGTAGTCTTCCGGGGCTTAGCGCGCTTTCCAAAAACCATTGCAAAACAGAGGCTAATTGGGGCATCACAGTGGATTTCCGCGTAAAGGCAACCCGGATATGCATCATTCATCATCTGAAGAAGAGTCAAGGCAATCCCTGGCTTGCATGCCAGTTTATTGTTTTCTTAGTTAATTTGTTAATTAATTAGGAATTTGTACATATTTTGGACTGTATTATTTATTTGGACTGTACTATTCGGGACTGTATATTGTTCTTTCGGACCCTCTGTGCGAGGGCATAATTGTAATAAGTGTGCGTGTGTGTGATGTATGTCTTCCAATCTCACGTCTTTCTTCCCTTTTATTTACCAGCTTATGATGGTTAGATTAGGGCATGTTTCAATTAGCATACAGTATGATAGCATGTTTGCATTCATTCATCTGTTTTGCATGCACCGGGCTCGGCGCATCATACTAACTGCATTTGTATTTCAATTCCAAATTGAATACTTGATAGCTGTTACATCTCATGTGCCATGTTTAGAATAGCCGAGCCTGCTATAGTTGCATTTTTGCATGTGTTACATTAGGCATTTCTGTATAGTTAGGATCATGCATGATTTCTAATCGGTTTCTGTTTTGGCTTGGAGTACTCGGTGAGTTTTTATGCTTTAGCATCCTTGCATGCGTGTGAGTGACTGCCATGAATAGAATGCTTGCCATGAGGCTAACTGCTTATGTGATATAACTACCTTGAATGCCTGTGGGTGAAGGTTTTGTTATTTGGATTGGGACAAATCATCAACTGTGAGTTTTAAGCCCACTAGATAGTGGCAAAATCATCTTTTCTAAGCACACTTGAGGGTGGCAAAATCTGCATTTTAAGCCTACCTGCGGGTAGCAAACCATCTTTCAAAAAAACAGACATGAAATGTTTTGTTCCAATTCAGGCGACCCGGTCTATACTTATATGTTGTGCGCATCACATAGCAAATCTAGGCTAATAACCGGAATAAGAACGCACAATGTTTTCAAAATTAGATATCATGGTTAGTAGAGGCCGGTCTTTGACCGGGTGAGCGGGGGTGCTCACGAAGTGACCTTCCCCAATCGTACCCAAGTTCCCGAGCCGAGGCAACTTTGGTGATGAAGGACACGTGGCCTTAGGCAACGAGTCAGGGTTTCCTAAATTTCCCAAAATAAAATATTTAGGTGGTGACTCTGTATCTGGCAAAGCAGTCCATGTTTGGCACTTCTTTCAAAAATCTATGTTCTCAAAACGATTTGCCGGATTTGGACTCTTTGGTTCGAGATTAAGAACCGTGACAACAAATCGAGTCCGAACTGTAGCGAGGTCCCTTGCAGGCTTGTCTACAGAAGGCAACTAGTTTTTCTGCCTTTTTTAAAGCCTTATAAGTCTTTGGTGTCTTGCCAATTATTTGAGCAATATTTATGTCCATTTCTATTTCCAGTTCTATCTCCTGATAATATGTTCCTAAGGTAGCCCTTCTTTGTTGTTCTTCCCTAAGAATGGACTCATAACTGGTTGTTCTAGTTAAAAGTTCAAACAACTTTCTAAATTTCATTCCTTCAATTTTCTTTTTCTTAATTCAAAATGAAGGCCATTATGGGCCAATCTTATCACCTCTATCTCAGGCATATAAACATGACACCAATTTCTAGCTTTTTTGAACCTATCGATGTACTGTTTTACATATTCTACCTGCGTTTGTCTAAAGTTTGCTAAATCCACCATACTAATGTATGGCTCAGTCTAGTAAAATGTGCATGGAACTTGCTTTGCATCTCTTGTTATGTGGGTACTGAGTTTTTGGGCATGTTAATGAATCATGTGAAGGCTACTTTTCATAATGAATGTGGAAAAAGCCTACGTTTCAGGTTATATGAGTTAGCTTCTCTACATTGCATGGTAAACCTTCCTATATACTCTATGGTTGATTTCCTCTTTTTTTTTTTTTTCCAGTGAATAAGAAGAATTCAGGCATTTTAAAGTTTCTAAGCAGAAGGGACACATCCACCTAATAAGGGTACGACTTCCTAAACATTGGTGTGTTAGGCCTCCTTAAGCCTAGGCCATACCTTTCTTGAATTATTTCCATGATCTGATGTCTATTAACCTGGGCTGGTTCAAAGTTTGGCTCCTTATGATAGATGCCATACCCCATTCTTTTATTCATTTGTGGCTGAAAGTTTGGTGCAGCAAACCCCTCATACAGCTAGAAGTGCTGCTATCGAGGTGGGTGTAGACCAACACTTTCTTCCTCAAAATGTTGAGGCGGTGGTCCAAGCCCTTATTGTGGCTCATGATTTCTAAAACCTTGTTCTTGATATACTTGCTGCCTAGGTCTTTGGTTACCCTTTGGCCTTAGGTTATCATAGTTTGGTTGTCTAAACCTCTAGTAAGCAAAGTTGTACTGCCCTAATCTTGGTCTGTCGACGGCAAGTTCCTCATACCTAGGGGCTTTGAATTGCCCCCCCTAACATAGGCTTGACCATGTCATTTATTGGTTCTTTCTGTTCTGGGAGCCAATTTTGCCCCCTTGCATTGGTCTATTATTCATTTCAAAGGTTGGATTATAATGTGATTTCTCTTCCAGGGCCTCTCTTTGAATAACAGGCCTAGAGGGACCACATTGCCCTCCATAATCGATGTTAATTTTAATTTCTTTATATGTCTTATTAGGGTTCATTTGAAAACTTTCTTGCTCCTCATCTTGGAGAGTTGGAGCCCTATAAAAAGAGGCACCACCCTGATGAATTTTACTTGCCTTAGGAGTTTGGAATTGCACTTTAGTCACCTGTGCTTCCACTTTGGCTAGTTGTGAAAGACTAGGAGTAGGGTTGAATCCCCCAAGCATCCTAAGCTTGGCCCTCATACTTTCTGCGACGTGTTATGGTCTCATTTCGAAGGTGTGACCAAGTTAGGCAATCATTTCCTTTATCTGTTCAATAGCCAGGCCGTGGTATTGGCCTCCATTGGTTGTGCCATGACTATCACCTGGTTGCCACTAATTGGCTGTCCACGATGACCTCCATGTCTTCCTTGAACTCGGCAAAGGCAATAGGGACACCTGTATCTTCAGCATGCCTCTTACTTGAATCCCAAAGAAGGCATAACTTGTTAGCAACTTTCTTGCTGGTGTCAGTAGTCTCAATTTTTTCATCTTTCTTCTTCACCATTACTCCAAGCTAGAATGGTTCCATTGGGCGTGCCAATTTATGTTAGTAAAAATTCAATTCAAGTTCAATGGACAGTGATAACTTTAATAGATTTTAAATAAATACAAAAAAATTAGGCTTTGTGGTTGAGTCATATGCCTTAAACATATTAAGGGCTTCCCTGAAAGTAATTAAGTAAAGAAGAAATGGAACAAAACATAATATGTATTAATTTGAATAAATTGTTACTTGCCATTAGTAACAAGAACTTAAACAAGAACAAAGAATTGAATAAATACAGTAATCAATAGAAAGAAGAGAAGTAGGGGGTTGGAAAAATTACCAGTTAATCTACTCCTAAAAATGGCTAACTTAAACTACTCCTAAATAAGTTTTCACGAATTGTGAGTGGCTGATGAGATGATTTTATGTTGCACCCAGCTTTGTCTTTTAAAATTAACTTCTAGTCTGGCTTTTGGTTCTGATCTCTCTTGATTCTCTGATTTTCTTCATGTCTATCCTCACATTCTAGGAACTGCTTCTTTGAATTTTTGATTTCTTCCTTGATTTTCTGTCATTATCTTCATTATCCTTCTATTTTCAACACATCCTTATTCCATGTCAGCCATATTCACCAATTCTACCATGTCATCCTTGCCACGTCATCCTTATGCCTTGTCAGCATTTTGCCGACGGAAGATTCCTAAATTTTAGCACCAATACTAGTTAAATTAAATGAATTGAGTTAATTAAGTTGGTAACTATTGTATATTTTTATTTGAGAGGTTCTCCATTATGAGACGCTTTGTTGTATGGTTAATTTTCTTCATTAGGGGGCTTTGTCCTAAGTTGGCTGATTGTTGGGCTCTTTGGTTCTTTTCTATTTTTCAGAAATTTCATGTTGACTGTGTTTCTAACGAATAGTAAGCGGCTAAATAAATAAATGTGCATAAAAAAAATAATAGACAAACTGTAAAATATCAATAGATAGGGATACAGACACATGGTGTTTCAGACCTACTAAATATTTTTGTCATTTTCATGTGAAAATTATTAATTGAGCTTCTGTAGTTATTAGACTATAATTTTCCATATGTAATTATCTTGATATTTGTTAGTAGACTATTAAATTAAACCAGGCTTAATATCTCATGGAAATACTCAATGCAAGAGCTAATGTATAACAGATATTCACACACATATATATATATATAATGTGATTATTGGATACTCTAGGTATACAGACACGTGGTGCATTATGATATTATGATTGGTGGAGAATGTGGAGTATCATGATTTTGTGTTGGGTAACTGAGAAATATAAAAGGATATGGTGAATGATAATTGGTAAAAGAGTATGGACGCGTGATATACCGATGTAGACACCCCATTTTTGACTGACCTTAAGACTCAGACGTCACCAACTGAGCACTCGGTGATGTTGCATATTGTGCTCATTCTGAAGTTGCGGAATCTCGGCCGCGAGCCTTACCCCCGGACTTCCGAACTCTTTTGTGCTTTGCCTCGGTTTGTGAACCGGGTCCCGTTTTCTCCGTTTTCTCTTCCCGAAAGGAGGGAGAGGTCTTGTAGACCATCTCTCAGTGGCCGTAGGCTACGTTTCGTGGTCGTAGGCCATTTTTCCTGTTTGGGGCCCGGTTCTCGATTTTCGGAGCCGTCGGCCGTGTGCCTCGGTTCGGGACTGCTTAACCACCTCCGTTTGCTCCGGTTTTTGGCATACACCTTGTTTCCTCCCTTTTGAGGGACACTGTGGCTCAAGAGACCAACTTCGTGGTCAAACGCCACCTCCGGTGCTTGATAGTCAATTTTCGGGGCCCCGGGCTGCGAGTTTTGGCCCCCGAACCTTCATTTTGCATCGATTTGTGTTCATTTTTGGCAGAGACTTTATTTTCATTATTAGGAAGGTTGTAAAAGGGTGGGAGGCCAGCAATTGTTCTAAAGACCATCTTTGTTCCTTTATCCCTCTTCATCGCCTGTTTTCTTCACTAGAAAGCTAACTTTTTTTCCATTCCCGGGCCACTTTTTCTGACTTTCCACCACACCATTGTGTTGTACACACCTGGGAGGCCACCAATATGGATAGACCGGCCATCAACTCTTCCTGACCCTTTTGAACCCCTCTAAAACGTTGGTTTTTCTCTCTCCTGGGTTACATTTCCTGGTTTTTCTCCACATAGCTATGTTGTACACAAATGGGAGGCCACTTTTTTAGGGTGGCAGGCCACTAACTTTGCTTGAACCTTTTGCACCTAGTCGGCCAGCCAGGGGAGGTGGCCGGCCGGCCACTTAAACCTCCTGAACCTGACCGGCCAAATTTCTCTCTCCTAATTCCTTACATTCCCCTCCATTTCTCCACCCCTCTCCCTCTATATAACCAGCCTCTCCCCTCCATTGCTAAGGGTTAGAAAATTTGGTTAGAGTATTATACATACAACTTCCATATCTCTCTCATCCAAGCTCTAAAACCCTAGTTTCTTGGCCATTTTTACCCTACAACCCATAGCACCACACCACCATCATCCATTCCATCCCTTTGGAAGACATTTGAAGAGGTTGGAAGCTCACAAATTTGGTCCAAAAGCTACGGGTTTGCTGCTCTTCAAGGGTGAGTCCTCTTTTTCCCTTTTCTAGTCTTTTCTTACTTCATCTATAAGCCATATTTTCTTACATTTTTGGGCTCCAATCCAAACTGGAAATAGTCTTATTTTGAGCTCATATTCATGTTTGATCAAGGAACTTTCTCTGTTTGAGGCCATTTGTTGCCCCTTTCCTTTTATCTCTCTTTTAGGGCTATTTCTTGCATGATATATTAGCCCTATTTGTAAGCATTTCTGGGCTTCAAGAAAAATTGTACAGTGCCTTATTTTAAGCCCCTCTTCAAGTTTGTTGAAGGGCTCTTTACTTTTTGAGGCCAGCTACTGCCTCTTACTCTCTATCTCTCTTTTAGGGCTATTTTTGCATCATATTGTAGCCATACTTGTGAGCATATTTGGGTTTTTCCATAAACTGTAAAGTGTCTTTTTTTGAGCCCCTCTTAAACTTTGTTGAAGGGCTCTTTACTGTTTGAGGCCATCTACTATCCCTTGTCTCTAATCTCTCTTTTAGGGCTATTTTTACATGATACATTAGCCATATTTGTGAGCCCTTTTGGACCTCGACCTAAACTGAAAAAAGTCTTTCTTTGATATCATCTTCATGTTTTATTAAGGTCTATTCTCTGTTTGGAGTCATCTTCACCCTATGCATGCTTCATCTCTTCATGATTAGAGCCATACATGTGAGCATTTGCATTGGGATGCATGATTGGTGGCACGAGGATCGAGGACTACACTCCCTGAAGAGTAGTCAAGCATACATATGTGAAAATACATTTCCATGCCCCGTTCTTGCTCTCTGTTGCAGCAAATTAGAAACCGGCGATCTTTTGGGGCTTCGCGCAATATTCCAGGCTTAATTGTGAACAGAGGCTAATCGGGGCATCGCAATTCCGTGCCAAGCAACCTGAACATGCATCATTCATCATTCGGAACAGAGATGAGGCAGTCCAGGGGCTTTGCATGCCAATTTACTATTTTTCCTAGTTAATTTGTTAATTAATTAGGGTTTTGTATTTATTCGGACTATACTATTCATTCGGGATTGTATATTATTTATTCGGACCCTCCGAATGAGGGCACAACTGTAATAAGTGTGCGTGCATGTGATGTATGTCTTCTGACCCCATGACTTTCTCCCTTTTGTTTACCAGCTTATGATGGTTAGATTATGGCATGTTTCAATTAGCATACAGTATGATAGCATGTTTGCATTCATTTATCTGTTTTGCATGCACCGGGCTCGACGCATCATAACTCACTACATTGTATTTCAATTCCAAGTTGAATACATGTTAGCTGTAGCATTCCATATGCCATGTTTAGAATAGCCGAGCCTATCTTAGTTGCATTCTTGCATGTGTTTCATTAGGCATTTCCATATAGCTAGGATCATGCATGGATTTCTAACATAGTTTCTGTTTTGGCTTGAAGTACTCGGTAAGTTTTTACGCTTTAGCATCCTTGCATGTGTGTGAGTGACTGCCATGATAGCATGCTTACCACGAGGCTATTTTCTTATGTGATATAACTGCCTGAATGCCTGTGGGTGAAGGTTGGGTTATTTGGATTGGAACAATGCATTGACTGTGAGTTTTAAGCCCACTAGATAGTGGCAAAACCATTTTTTCTAAGCCCACCTGAGGGTGGCAAAATCTTCATTTTAAGCCTACTCGCGGGTAGCAAACCATCTTTCAAAAAACAAACATGAAACGTTTTGTTCCAATTCAGGCGATCCAGTCTATACTTGTATGTCAGGCGATCACATAGTAAATCTAGGCTAATAACCGGAATAAGAATGCGTAATGTTTTCAAAACTAGATATCATGGTTAGTAGAGGCCGATCTTTGATCAGGCGAGCGGGGGTGCTCATGAAGTGACCTTCCCCAATCGTACCCAAGTTTCCGAGCCGAGGCAACTTTGGTGATAACGGACACGTGGCCTTAGGCAACGAGTCAGGGTTTCTTAAATTTCCCAAAAATAAAATATTTAGGTGGCGACTCTGTATCTGGCAAAGCAGTCCATGTTTGACACTTCTTTCAAAAAAATCTGTTTTCTCAAAACGACTTGCCGGATTTGGACACTTTGGTTCAGATTAAGAACCGTGACAAATTGAGTCCTGAACTGTAGTGAGCCCAAAATGAACGGAATGGGACTCATCCCTCCCGGGGCGTTCGGGGACGTCTACAGTTTCTAGCTACTCCGCTGGGGATTTAGAGAGCTTGACTCGAACTCATGATATGTTGTTTTGATTACACTTATGTGTTTCTTTGCATTGCATGTGCATTGGTGCGTCTAGGGCACCATGTTTGCCATCTGTTATTCCTGAGCGGTTTGCCAGAGGCTGCGTGCCATAAGGCTTACCGGTTACGGGCTCTGCCTGTATGGGAACACAAACCCCGATTTTACTGGGGCACCTTTTTTGACCATTCGACCTAGTGCATATTCGGAATCCATAGTGACCATTCCAAACTAGGACAGGTTGGTTACCCGATATAGGTTGTTTGAAACCGCTGTGTGCATAGTGAAACCCTAGCTCCTAACAAAATAGGACAAGGAAACCGCACCCCTGCATAGGGGTGTTTTGGCTCTCACTTGCTTGTTATGTGCTTTTAGAGTGCGTCTCTACAGGAATGCATGTATTACTTTACAGGCTTGGGCATCAGGCCTGCGGCCACCAATTCAGTATTTTGGGATTCAGTTTACCTAAGGGTAGCAGTTTACAGGCAGAATTTTGGGGGGCAGAATTCAGTAGAGGGCACGGTCATCCTGCTATGCTCGTATCTGTTTTAGTGAAATCAGTCTGAGGTGCTATCTGTTTTCTCTTTTGCTAGGGGTAGTCCTGGAACCATAGTTTCAGAAGGCTCCGATATCCCCCGAGGTTCATCGGACTTGTGCTAATAGACTTTGTCAGGTCAGAGATTCGCCAAGGGCATCGGTGTTCCTTTGCGAGGCAGGTAAAAGGCGGTCGAGCACGATCACCGCTCAAGAGTTCCTAGATCAGTGGCCCATATCCACCCTACCAGTGAACAATCAGGCTGAGGCCTTAGTTTTTATCATAGAGATAGATATACTAGTCAGTCAGCCGGAACAGTAGAACATGGCAGGGATGGAGGAAATGATGCGCCAACTGCAAAAAAGTATGAAACTCATGCAGCAAGATGCTGTCCGCCAAGTGGAATTTGCCAAACAACAGGCCGAGGTCATGGCTTAACAAGCAGAGTTGATCGCCAGGTTATAGCAGCAAACCGGAGCATTTGTTTCACATCAGGCTCCTCCCCCACCCAGAGTTTCAACACTCGGGGAGACAGCTAATGTTCAAGAAGATACGGAAATTCCGACAGGGCCACCTCCGCCCCCAATCCTACCGCAGCTATCTAAAGCACCCACTAATCTGTCGGATTCTCCCTTTGAGTCCGAGGTGGACCCCACAGCATTGAAGTTGAGCAAGCTTGAGAAGCTGTTCAAGAAATCTCAGGGTGTGAAGTCCGTCCCGGACATTGAAGACGGGTACACCGACACAGCTGTGACACTGCCAGATAGGTTCAAGATGCCACAAATTGACCGCTTTGATGGATCTGGGGATCCCATGGTACATCTACGGTTGTTCTCAGACATACTACCGCCGATGGGCCTCACCAGACTACAGAAGCTGTCTTTGTTCGGCCGAACCCTGTCAGGTGTGGCGGCCATCTGGTACGCAAAATTGGAAGATGATGTCAAGAGGAATTGAGATCAGATGGCCGAGGCCTTCGTTGCACAATACTCGTATAACACGCAAATCGAGATTACGACCTGTGATCTTGAGATGACGAGGCAGGAGCCTAAGGAGAGCTTCTCAGAATTCATGGCCCGCTGGAGGGCCAAAGCCTCAACGATGACCATTAGGCCAATGGACAAGGATCAAATACAGATGGTGGTGCGCAACCTCCAACCCAAACTAATGCAGAAAATGATCGTGCTCCCTTTTCCTACCTTTTTAGATTTGCATGAGATGGGAGTACAGATCGAGGATGCCATAAAACAGGGCTTTATTGACCAGGAGAAGGAGCAGCCTAGGCAGGGATTTTCCCGCAGTTCGAATGTGACCACCAGTGGTGATGCGGCCGCAAGATCTTCTGAAGTGGGCATGGTCACCGCCACCACATCAAAAATAGCTACCCCATTCACCGGTGCATCCGAAAGTAGCTCACAAAAAACCAAATACCCACATCGAGTCAAGAGGGTTTTCACTCCACTTCATATGCCTTTGTCAAAGGCTCTAGAAGTCTTACACCGGAAAGGACATCTAAAACCATTGGAACAACGGCCCCTACCCGATCCTATCCCTGCAAAGCATGACCAGACTAAATACTGTACCTACCATTAGCAAACCGGTCATGACACCGACAGTTGCTTTCGTCTGCGCTATGATGTACAAGATCTGTTTGACAACGGGGTCATTGCTGCACCAAGTCCTGCAAAGTCTATCGGCACTTGATCAGTGAACTTGTGGGGGATAAGGTGACTATGTGACCGAGGGATGAACCACCTGCAAGCGGCACTCAGTTTACTCCAGATGTGGGAATGGCACGCACTATTTTGAGCATTTGCGAATGCTAGTTTTGAAGTTTCTGACTTAGGTGTTGAGTTAGTTCTGTAATTTTGTTTTGAGTCTGTCTCTTTGTTTTGAGTCAGTCTTTTTGATTAAGGGTCTATCTTGTTGTATCAAGTCAGTCCTGTTGTACAAAGGTCAGGTGATTCCGGGGGTGTTACCTCGGGCGTCACCCTTTTGTTTTGTGTTTGTTTTTTCATTTTGTTTTGAGTCTGTTTCGGCCAGGGAGCCAGTTGTGCCAATAGATTTTGAATGAAACAGCAGTGATTTTCACACTCTTGTGTTTGCTTCTACCTTGTGCCAGTTATGCCAGAAGTTTTGAATGAGATGGCAGTATTCGACTAAAAACTTTGTCTTTTCTGTGCCTTGAAGTCATTGCATCGACCTACGTTTTTCAAAACTTTTTGGAACACTGCGGTGAAAACGAAGAGGAAGGAATTCCTTGGGATTTGTGAAAATTTGATCAATTGAGAGGAAGACAGGCGTGCTAAGCCCTTAATAAATGAGGTCATGCTTGTTAGTGTGAGTACTGAGAAGGATCCTGGCTTGATCCAGATTGGTTCTACCTTGTCTTCAGCGCGAGCAATTTGTCGCTTTCTTAAAGAATTTCAAAAAAATATTTTTGCGCGATCTTGCGAAGACCTGTGTGGAATCGCTCTTGAGATTGTGCAGCCTCGGATCGCTCTCAGCCTCGACACTCGAGCCCTTGCTTTAAAACCTTGAACCACAATTCACAGTGTTCAACGATCAATCATCAAGAGAGGCCTGTGTGGCCAGATTGGAAGCAACCCTCAAGCAAGAGACACCAAAGTCAGATCAAGAAGATTAGACCTCATCAGAAGAAGCTTGTGAAGCTAGAACAGAAGCATCCCTCGAACTAGAGGCACAAATGCCCGATGCGCTTGAAGAGCCGAAAATGGATCCTTCTGCAAATCTGAACAACAGTTATTCTCTTTTCTTGGATTCAGATGATTTCGGAGTATCAGAACCATTCGGCATGGACTTGTTACGCTTTTACCCTTTGAGAGGCTCACTGGGTCGAAAACTCGGAAGGGCAACCCAGGCAAAAGTTAGAGCAAGAAAAGAAAAGGAAAAAAAAAAAAAGGAGAGAAAAAAAAAAAAGAAAAGATACAAAAAAAGAAGAAAAGAAAAGAAAAAAAATTGAAAGAGAAAAGAAAGAACAAAGCTCGCAAGGTCGAAAACCCGCAACAGGCGCCTTGGCAAAAGTTAGAGCCCAAGAAAGTGAAGCTTAAATACCCGAGTGTACCTTATCCCGAACTACGTAAGGCTTGATTCCCATCTTTGGGATACGTAGGCAACTTCATTCTGAAGTCTAGCCATAAACACTTCCAAACCGATTATGTCCATGTAATGGTTTTGATCATCTTTGCCTTCTCTGTATCCGAGAGTCTGGTTGTGTTCATCACTCTGAGGACTGACTATAATACGCTGCGGTGCTATTCAAACAAGGGGCAACTTTCCGTTGCCATTCAATGAGCTGCGGTGCCGTTCAAACAAGGGGCGACTGCCCGTTGCCATACAGCTCCCCTCAAGCAAGGGGCAATTTTCCTTCGAATCTAAGGTTGTGCATCTCGAGAGTTGGTTTTATGCTTATTGAGCAGTGGCCGTTTGAAAAAACAGTTTTTGAGAATTTTTACTAAGGTTGACTAATCTTCTCTCGAAAATTATTTTATTTTTCCAAAACTGGACCTTTTTCTTAGACCCAAAAAAAGGAAAATTTTCAGTACTCATAGCCTGACTTGTATGATTTTAAATCAGAAAATTGAACAAGCATGTTAATCTAACTCTCATTTTGGTCAAAATTGTTTTAACAGAAAGGCAAAAACAAAAATGGTCAAACTGATGAACTAGGGGCACAGTTGAGTCAGGTGTTCTGTCTTTTCCCCATTGTCAACACACTTGCCAAGAAGGGCACTCTACCTGCCAGAAAAGGGCACAACTGAAGTTAACAGCAAAAGGGCTGAAAGCTCTCTCACCCTCCAAGCAACGAGGTATCAAGCCAAGTGCGAAGCACGAACTGGAATGGATCAAGATATTCCACTCCCTCATCTGGACAGATTTGATCACATCCAAACTCCCCAGCAGAGCATCGTCAACCGATGTCAGCTGCAGATTTGCTACACACCCAGTTGTAGCACAGCCCCTCTGTGGGAGAAACTCACTAGCTGCGTGCAAAAGAGGAAGAATCTAGCGGAATGCTAGGGGCAAGACCCTACAACTTTCTGTTTATCCATCAACCACCCAGGGGAGGGATTTAAAATGAGAGATTGAAGAATAGAGAGGTGTGTGCAGAGAGAAAAAGTGAGGAAAGGGCTTTTTCAGAAAAATAGAGCTTGAGGGCCGAGTGATGTGAGAATCACAAATAAGAAAGGGTGGGACACAATACTCGGAGAAACTGGCTCCTCGTGCACCGAGAGGTCTCCCGCCTTTGTAACGCAGCTGAGTGTTGTGTTTGTGCGTTGTGTTTGTCTCGATTCTTGTTTTGAGTCGTTTGAGTGTCAACAGATGTGTTTAGGTCATTTTACCTTGTTTTTTCCTTTGTTGAGTTGTGTTTAGGTTGTTCTACCTTTGTTTTCCATTGTTGAGTCGTTTTGGCTGTGGTCAGTTGTAGGCTCAATACCCGGTTGAGAATCATTTTCTCATTTCAATTTCAAAAATCGTTTTGTGCTTAGAGTGCCGTGTCGTTCTCCACATTTGTGCAAACCAGGATTGGTTCTTTCATAAAACCGCAGAGTTCAACCCAGGTCATGTGAGAACAGTAGAACCAGGACCTATCTGAAGCTATATAATTTCTGGACTGCAAAGCAAAAGAAAAAAGGAAAAATTTGGAGCATCTGAGTTTGTTTCAACTTTTGTAAATTTCGAGATTGTATTCCGGATGTACCTTTTCAGGCCTTGTCAATGCTCTGAAGTATGAGTGTGCCTCTACCTCAAGCTCAAGATCAAATCTGCTTCAAGCCAGAATGGTAATCAAAAGTGTTTTCCCTGAGTACCATTCCCCGCCAGAGGCATCTTGGTCGTGTTTGCAATGAGTTCCTAGGAGACCAACTGCGACGGTGGAAACTAGAGTTCGAATGGCTGATGCCGAGAACGTAAAGGTTCGGAATTTCCAAGACTAAAGTTTGGTTTAAATACCCAGGGTGTATCCCTGGCTTGAAATCTGTATAGAAGCCCCATAGGTTGAGATAGCATGTATGCACCTCAATTCTGGATACTGAACCAACCTAGTCTGTCACCCCGTTGGAGAATAGGGAAAGTTGTGAATATGATCAGCAAGAAAGGCAGCATCCAAAGTGTTCTACGTGAAGAACCCTTGTCAGCATTTCAGAACCTTTGTACTGTGAGTTGAAGGTAAAGTGTTCGAAGAGCACAAGGGAAGATCCCCGTCGGAGAAGAGCGGTTCATCGCCACTCACCTCATAAGGTGCTTTCTAAAGCGCCGCTTTGTCCATTTATTGCTTTCCTTAAGCATCAAGCATTGTAATGCATTGTACCTATCAAGTTTCTTTCTTAGTTATGCACGATATTGTATGTACGGTTCATTCAAAGAAGTTCCGTTTAAGATCATTCACTTAGTGTATCAATCACACTTCATTTGCTTCACTCAGTGTATCTATCACACTTCATTTATTTAGTGTATCAATCACACTTCATTCACTTAGTGTATCAATCACACTTCATTCACTTAGTGTATCAATTACACTCTCATTTATTTAGTGTATCAATCACACTCTCTTCACTTAGTGTATCAATCACACTTCTTTCATTTCCTGTATCTATTACACACATTCTCAGTTAGTGTATCAATCACGCTTCATTCATTTTGTGTATCTATCACACACATTCTCATTTTGTGTATTTATCACGCACATATTCACTTTTTTGTATCTATTACACTCTCATTCACTTAGTGTATCAATCACACTTCACTCATTTTGTGTATTTATCACACATATTCTCGTTTTCTGTATCACACTTCATCGATTTAGTATATCTATCATACTTGTTCACTAAGTGCATCTATCACACTTCGTGTTCGCATTTAGTATATCAATCATACTTTGTTCACTAAGTTCAACTATCACACTTGGTGCTCAGCTTTGGTATATCAATCATACTCTGTTCACTAAGTGCATCTATCACACTTCGTGTTCACATTCAGTATATCAATCATACTTGTTCACTAAGTGCATCTATCACACTTCGTGTTCACATTCAGTATATCCATCATACTCTGTTCACTAAGTGCATCTATCAAACTTCGTGTTGACATTCAGTATATCAATCATACTCTGTTCACTAAGTGCATCTATCACACTTCGTGTTCATATTCAGTATATCAATCATACTCTGTTCACTAAGTGCATCTATTACACTTCGTGTTCACATTCAGTATATCAATCATACTTTGTTCACTAAGTGCATCTATCACACTTTGTATTCACCTTTTGCGTATCTATCACACTTTACTCGCTTTGTGTATCTATCACACGTTCACTTTGTGTATCCATCACACTACGTTCACTTTGTGTATCTATCATACGTTCGCTTTGTGTATCTATCATACGCGCTCACATGCTTGCTGAGATTGCATAATTTTCTTACATCCTTCCTGCATGAGATATAGTTTGGTTTATGTTTACTTGCTTGCATAGCATTCGCTTAAAATGTTGCATTTATTTCACATAAATTGCTTCAATACAGCTCTCCTTACACGATCATAAGTTATGTCCGGCTTTGTGCATATCGTTTTGCATTTTGCCCCCCGCTGCGGGCATGCCTGCGAGCACGTTTCTCTGTTATCTAGTATGTTTGTTTAAATCTTCGACCTTGTCAAAAATGGGTCGTCTCTGGGCTTTGACATTCACTCCCGTCACTTATGACTTTCGAGTTCTGTCAAAAAGGGGCAACTGTAGACACCCTATTTTTGATCGACCTTAAGACTCAAATGTCACCAACTGAGTGCTCGGTGATGTTGCATATTGTGCTCATTTTGAAGTTGCGGAATCTCGGCCATGAGCCTTGCCCCCGGACTTTCGGACTCTTTTGTGCTTTGCCTCAGTTTGCGAACTGGGTCCCGTTTTCTTCGTTTTCTCTTCTCGAAGGGAGGGAGAGGTCTCGTAGACCATCTCTCAGTGGCCGTAGGCTACGTTTCGTGGTCGTAGGCCATTTTTCCCGTTTGGAGCCCGGTTCTTGGTTTTCGGAGCCGTCTGCCGTGTGCCTCGGTTCGGGATTGCTTAACCACCTCTGTTTGCTCCGGTTTTTGGCATACACCTTGTTTCCTCCCTTTTGAGGGACACTGTGACTCGAGAGACCAACTTCGTGGTCAAACGCCACCTCCGGTGCTTGATAGTCAGTTTTTGGGGCCCCGAGCCGCGCGTTTTGGCCCCCGAACCTTCGTTTTGCATCGGTTTGGGTTCATTTTTGGCGGAGACTTTATTTTCATTGTTAGGAAGGTCGTAGAAGGGTGGGAGGCCAGCAATTGTTCTGAAGACCAGCTTTGGTCCTTCATCCCTCTTCATCGCCCGTTTTCTTCACTAGAAAGCTGACTTTTTCCATTCCCGGACCACTTTTTCTGACTTTCCATTACACCATTGTGTTGTACACACCTGGGAGGCCACCAATATGGATAGGCCGGCCATAAACTCTTCCTGACCCTTTTGAACCCCTCTAAAAAGTTGGTTTTTCTTTCTCCTGGGTTACATTTCCTGGTTTTTCTTCATATAGCTGTGTTGTACACACATGGGAGGCCACCTTTTTGGGGTGGCCGGCCACTAACTTTGCTTGAACCTTTTGCACTTGGTCGGTCGGCCAAGGGAGGTGGTCGGTCGGCCAGGGGAGGTGGCCGGCCGGCCACCTGAACCTCCTGAACCTGGCCGGCCAAATTTCTCTCTCCTGGTTCCTTACAGCTGTGCCAGCTGTTTTGACCCAGACCTCTGCCTGGGGATCTGCCCTTTGGGGGGGGGGAATTTGAATTTGTTTTCCCCCCATTTCTCCACCTCTCTCCCTCTATATAACTAGCCTCTCCCCTCCATTGCTAAGGGTTAGAAACTTTGGTTAGAGCATTATACATATGACTTCCATATCTCTCTCATCCAAGCTCCAAAACCCTAGTTTCTTGGCCATTTTTACCCTACAACCCATAGCACCACACCACCATCATCCATTCCAGCCCTTTGGAAGACATTTGAAGAGGTTGGAAGCTCACAAATTTGGTCTAAAAGCTGCTGGTTTGCTGCTCTTCAAGGGTGAGTCCTCTTTTCCCCTTTTCTAGTCTTTTCTTGCTTTATCTATAAGCCATATTTTCTTACATTTTTGGGTTTCAACCCAAACTTGAAATAATCTTATTTTGAGCTCATATTCATGTTTAATCAAGGAACTTTCTCTGTTTGAGGCCATTTGTTGCCTCTTTCCTTTTATCTCTCTTTTAGGGCTATTTCTTGCATGATATATTAGCCCTATTTGTAAGCATTTATGGGCTTCGAGCCAAACTGTAAGGTGCCTTATTTTGAGCCTTTCTTCAACTTTGTTGAAGGGCTCTTCACTTTTTGAGGCCAGATACTACCTCTTACTCTCTATCTCTTTTTTAGGGCCATTTTTGCATCATATTGTATCCATACTTGTGAGCATATTTGGGTTTTTCCATAAACTGTAAAGTGTCTTTTTTTGAGTCGCCCTTCAACTTTTTTGAAGGACTCTTTACTTTTTGAGGCCATCTACTGTCCCTTGTCTCTAATCTCTCTTTTAGGGCTATTTTCGCATGATACATTAGCCTTATTTGTGAGCCCTTTTGGACCTTGACCTAAACTGAAAAAAAGTCTTGTTTTGAAATCATCTTCATGTTTGATTAAGGTCTATTCTCTATTTGGGGTCATCTTCACCCTATGCATGCTTCATCTCTTCATGATTAGGGCCATACATGTGAGCATTTGCATTGGCCTTGTTTTGGCCTCTTAGCCACTGAAATCCAATGGATTTTCAGTGGCTTTAATGTGTTTTTGAGAGCCCAAATTAGAGGGGGGTGACCCCCTCTCTCCTTGCCTTGTTTGATGTTCTTTTTGGCCTTCCAAAGAGACCCTATCTTGTATGCTTTGAAGTCACATTTCAGGATCAATTTGGTGAGTTTTGGAGCTATCATATTTGATTTTCAGAGTTGTTTTCACCATGCTAAGTGTCCATCTTGTATATGCTTAATAATCCTTTGCATAGCCCTCTAAAGGAGCTCATCATTTTTGCATGTGTTGGCTTCATTTCAGTGATTATTTGGGCATATTTTGGCATGTTTTGTTCACTGATTTTGGCTGGTTTGGTGAGATTCCATATGCTTCATATACTTTCCATATAAACCATGTTTGCTAGTCAAAGTTGTATGCTATTTTAGTCCATCTTGTTAACATCTTTTGGCCATGCTTTGAACTAAGAATATGCATATTTTGGGACTGCCTTGGCTCTGCCTTTATGTTTCAAGATCAAATAATGCATGCTTTGTATAGCTATAGGTCAATACATGTGCTTAGTTTTGTGTCTCGGGACTCATCTCATGCATTGGGTGCCATATTTCCATGTTTCGGGACCATTTAGCATCGTATTTCAGTGCTGGAATTTGCATGCTTGTATGCCATGTTTCATTCATTGCCATGCTTTGTTAAAGTGGCATTTGATGCCTTAGGTTCGGTCCTCGGTTTGCGTGCATGTATGCACGCATCTCGAGTGTCTCATTTTCATCTTATGGCCACTGATGTGAGTGTGGCTGAGGTCCACTCATGTTGGTGTAAGTCCATCATGTATTGCGTATGCCATTTCATTTCATAGCATTGCGTATGTTAGGTTGCATGTTAGAACATTATGTATGTCATGTTACATCGAGTATTGTGTATGCCATTTCATAGCATTGTGTATGCTAGATTGTATATTAGTTGCATTCATGCATGTCATGCATATTGCATTGTGTTTGGGATAAGAGTTAGCCCGAGCACGGGAAACGAGGGACGTTTCGTACTTTGAGTGACGGAACGAGTCTCAATTCCCAGTCGTCGACACTCCGGATTGTCCATGATGGAGTTTAGGCCTTGTTGCGTTTAAGTGTGCATTCATTCCATATTGAGTCGTGCAAATCGACTCATCGGCCATTATGCATCGAGATGTGTGATTGGTGGCACGAGGATTGAGGACTACACTCCCTGAAGGGTAGTCAAGCATACATATGTGAAAATACATTGTCATGCCCCGTTCTTGCTCTCTGTTGTAGCAAATCAGAAACCGGCAATCTTTTGGGGCTTTGCGTAATATTCAGAGGCTAATCGGGGCATCGCAATGGATTTCCGCGCCAAGTAACCCGAACATGCATCATTCATCATTCAGAACAGAGCTGAGGCAGTCCAGGGGGTTGCATGCCAATTTACTATTTTTCCTACTTAATTTGTTAATTAATTAGGGTTTTGTATTTATTCGGACTGTACTATTCATTTGGGACTGTATATTATTTATTCGGACCCTTCGAGTGAGGGCACAACTGTCACACCCCAAATCTGGGCATGACCGGCCGTGGCCCACAGGGACTTAGCCCAAGGCACACGTAAGCCTAAACACGAATCCATAATCACATTGAACAACTAAACACTAGTCCAATAATAAATAACCAAAACTCAATTCAAACATGCCATAATTATAAACGGCAAAATCAACCATAATCAAAACCATCCAAACTTATGGGATATAAACAGCCCACATATCAAAATAATCCTAAATGAACCTCAATAAAAATGAAAAGAAGTATGCACAAACTGGACATGACAATCTAAAACAAAATAAATGAATGTCCTAGAGGTCCATGCAATTGAGTCCCCGCTATGCCATAAATCCACTCTAAGTCCTTCTAATACCTGGAAGTGATAAAAAAAACTAAGTCAGCTGATAGCTCAGTGAGTAGCAACATGGATAGTAAATACAGTTTTGAAAACAGGGTTCAATTCCAAAATAAGATATATATCACAGAAACTAGATTGGCATACAGTTTGGTAAATACAATTTGTTTCAAAAAGAAGGTTCCACAGTTCAACACTTAAAATACTCAAGTCTCGCAAGAACATGATAAGCGACATTTTCCACTTAAAACAGATTATAACATGAACACCAATAATTTTCTGGGTACCAATAAAAACAAATAATATGCCACACAGTTCTCAAGGCTATAAGCCCCGTTGGATCCAATACCGAACTAAAAGTCATCCTCAGGGTGGCACCTGGGTCTTTTATCAAAGACGATCCGATTGAAGGTCACTTAGTTGTTTTTAAAGGTCTTTTCCTTACAATCGTTGAGTACTAGAGTCATCACGGCCCAACCCGGATCTGTTCCCTAGTGGCCAGAGTCACCACACACAGTGGAATAATTTCCCTAGACTAAATACACACATGGTCCCAATAATCAATACACATCAGTTTCGCAAAACATGGTAGTTCATCATTATAAACATGAGACCAAAACAAATAGTTTACAGTATGCCAAGTTCACACATGTTTCAAAAATAATTTGATTCTATTGATAATATAATAATTTATCATAACAGTTTAGTCTTAAAATAACAATTTAATTTTCCAACAGTTCAGGGTAGGGGAACATTTATAAAAATATGTAGCATGAAACTACTCACCTGAAACGAAATAATATAATCCTCGAATAGAGTGTAAAAGTCCAACTAATGCCCTGAACCAAGTATAAAAACTACACGTCACAACTAATTTAAAAATACTAAAAAAAAAAAAAAGGAACTAAGTAACCTCAACTAAAGCGCACTAACACGGCTCAACCCAACTCACCGTTACTCTTAAATATTACCTAAGTTCATGTTCTTCAAGGTTTAAAATTACCCAAGACATGGGTTCCGGTCAAAACTTAATTAATTGCGACTTTAAGATAAAACAAAATTTCAAACAAGCTTTCCCAACCTATTCGCTAACTTTGAAAATTACAAAATCCACTCCACGCTATTCGAAAAATTCCAGTAACCTCCAGATATGATCTAATATATCCCAAGTTTCAAACCCAATTGGTTTCACTTGATTTGCTTATCAAAATAATTATCTACAATTTATTATATCCAAACAGGTTGTTTTCTGCAGCACTTTAAAGAAATTGACGGTTCTCTTAATATACACGAGCAATCAATGCAAGGCCAAAAATGTACGAAACTAGACTCGTAACCGGTTCTAATGACACTAATTTGATAATTTTTTGATTTATACCCAAAGAGAACAACACTCCCGAATTTACTGTTTCGGACTGGTTTCCTGGACAGATTTGAATACCTCAATTTATATGGATTTTGACTCCCAAAAATTATGAAAAAATTCAGATATGCAATTCAATATGTAATTGATCTACTGTGAAAATTTTAGTTTAAAATTCACTCGTTTGATATGGTTTCTTGATTTTTAAAATTTGCGATTCTGTGCAGAATTTTTAAACTAAAAATAATACCCATTCTTTATACATGAATTTAACTCCTCAAGTTTCTTAATAGGATATCTATATACACAATACATAAACCTACAACCTCTCCATCAATGAACTAAATAATCATAGAGTAAGGATAAAGAACAAAACCTTAAGGAAGAAGAAAGATAAAGACCTAGTACACACCCAAAAATTCATCCTTGTTTGCAACCCCTTTTTTTTTCTTCTTCTTTTCTCTCAATCTCTCTCTCTCCCCGTGGCTGCCTCCTGTTGCTGCTATAGAATGTATTAGGCAACCTAGGGTTATGTATCTAAACAAAAGGCCCTAGTTTATTATCTCTTTATATTATTTTATTTTCTAACCCATTAATTTAAATAAAATATAACTATTAATATAACAAAATATACTTACAAACTTACCCTCTATTTTTTTTAAAAAAAAAAATAATAAATCTTACCTCTAAATTAAATACTTTCACCATAAATTTATTTTAAATTTAAAAATTAATTAGAAGACCCTCCAATAATATTTAATTTGCACTTTAGAATTCACCACCAAAATATTTGAGATTATAATATTATTATTTAATTATTTACTTAATTTTTATATTCGGGTTCTCACAACAACTGTAATAAGTGTGCGTGCGTGTGATGTATGTCTTCCGACCCCACGTCTTTCTCCCTTTTATTTACCAGCTTATGATGGTTAGATTAGGGCATGTTTCAATTAGCATACAGTATGATAGCATGTTTGCATTCATTTATCTATTTTGCATGCACCGGGCTCGACGCATCATAACTCACTACATTGTATTTCAATTCCAAGTTGAATACATGTTAGCTGTAGCATTCAATATGCCATGTTTAGAATAGCTGAGCCTATTTTAGTTGTATTCCTGCATGTGTTGCATTAGGCATTTCCGTATAGTTAGGATCATGCATGGATTTCTAACATAGTTTCTGTTTTGACTTGGAGTACTCGATAAGTTTTTACGCTTTAGCATCTTTGCATATGTGTGAGAGACTGCCATGATAACATACTTACCATGAGGCTATTTGCTTATGTGATATAACTGTCTGAATGCTTGTGGGTGAAGGTTGGGTTATTTGGATTAGAACAATGCATTAACTATGAGTTTTAAGCCCACTAGATAGTGGCAAAACCATCTTTTCTAAGCTCACCTGAGGGTGGCAAAATCTACATTTTAAGCCTACTTGCGGGTAGCAAACCATCTTTCAAAAAACAAACATGAAACGTTTTGTTCCAATTCAGGCGATCCAGTCTATACTTGTATGCTGTGCGCATCACATAGTAAATCTAAGCTAATAACCGGAATAAGAATGCGTAATGTTTTTAAAACTAGATATCATGGTTAGTAGAGGCCGATCTTTGATTGGGCGAGCGGAGGTGCTCACGAAGTGACCTTCCCCAATCATACTCAAGTTCCCGAGCCGAGGCAAGTTTGGTGATGACGGACACGTGGCCTTAGGCAACGAGTCAGGGTTTCTTAAATTTCCCAAAAATAAAATATTTAGGTGGCGACTCTGTATCTGGCAAAGCAGTCCATGTTTGGCACTTCTTTCAAAAAAATCTGTTTTCTCAAAATGATTTGCCGAATTTGGACTCGTTGGTTCAGATTAAGAACCGTGACAAATTGAGTCCTGAACTGTAGTGAGTCCAAAATGAACGGAACGGGACTCATCCCTCCCGGGACGTTCGGGGACGTCTGTAACCGAGAGTACCGAATAATTATCCATATATATACACATTAACAAGAAGTTTTATTTTCATGGAACTAGGGGTGTAAATTTGGCACGGGCCCAACCCATGTCGGGCCTCGCGGGCTCCTGCCAAAATTAGGGCTGGGTCGGGCTGGTCCACAGGCCAGAAAATTAGGTCTAGGCCTAAGGGGTATTCGGGCCTTGGGTTGGCCGGTGGGCTTGGGTGTGGGCTTGGGCTTGGACCAAGCTTGAGTGAGCCTAAACATTTTTTTTTTGTTTTTTGTTTTATTTTTTCTATCGAAATTTTATTATTTTTTACAAAAAAAAGATATTGGGTCTCAGGTGGGCCAAGCCTTAGGCCGGGCATTAAGTAGGTTGATGGGGCAAATTTCAAAATGATGGCCTTAGCCTGGACTTAGGGTCTCAAACTAGACTCGGGCCTAAGCTTGAGTCCAAACTGACCTAAATGGGTTGGGCTCACTCTGGGACACAGGCAAACTTCACACTGCCCACAGACAATGGGTTATTTTTACCCACGCACATGCAACCATGGAACTTACTACTCTGGGTAGAGTCTTAAATTAGAAGACAAATTTTGAGTTTTTAAATACAAACGGTCAAATTGATATCAACCCAACTTCCCCAACGTAGGCTATATACTTCCGTGGAAAGCTAAAATAACGATGTCAGGGTTGTTGAGAGATACGTATTGCGATTCAATTGACTTGGTCGCAAAAATGATAATTTTTTAAAATTATTAGCGGTAAACTTTATAGCAACCAAACAAGTTGTATGTATCGGCTGTAAGCCATACCTAGGCTGATACGCAATTGATTTCATTTCCATGATTATATTGACATGGGGAAGTCCAAAACCCAATGCAATATTTAAAGTTGAAACTTATGTGTAAATTTTAATAGGTGAATTTATTATTTAATAAGTTTTATGATAATTAATGATTTTTTTTATTAAATATTACTAAAAATATCATTAATTGTTAATTTTTAATGACAATTTGAAAATTTTGTCAAAAAAAATCACTAATTATAAGTTTTAGTGATAGTTTAAAAAATTTATCACAAAAAAATTACTAATTTTTAACTTTCAACTATTGTTTGAAAAATTCATTTCAGAACAATGTCACTAATTTTGAGTTTTAGCGATAGTTTATAAAAATAGTGACAAAAAAAAGTCAGTAATTATTAATTTTTAGCAACATAAGTAAATAATTATCATAAAAAATTATTTTCGATTACAATTGTAGTAGCAATTATTTTTAATAAGATTTGATAAAAATTAAGTTAAATTATTAAAATCGATTGATATTTATCGCTCCCATTCCTAATCTTTACACGACCTTAACTTGTTTTACTCTTCCATTGGCAAAAAATAAAAAATAAAAAATAAAAAATTTGAGGAAGAAAGAATATTATGTCATCAACACAAACTCAAAGTACAAAATTTCTAGTTTATTGAAGAAGATCATAAGACACTTATTAATCAAAGCCAATAAAATGAAAATGCAAAAATAGGCTAGAACACAGGAAATATGTACAAAGGATAAGCACAAGATCACTCAAAGGTATATATAAAACCAATACCATCCCAACTTGGATGTGTCAATCTTCTCTTTGATGGTCAAAGAATAAGTTAAATAACTTGTTTATTCAGATTGGATGCTTGTCAATCTCTACATGATCAATCTTTTTCAAACATAAAGAAAACAAATATAGAAGATAAAATGAAGAAACCAATGCAAGCCAATGAACAAGAAAAGAATTAGAACATATTAGAGAACTTGACTCTTCACCAATACCCAAATCACCTCATCTTTTCAATATTGAGGAAGTTCCTTCTTAGCATCAAACACATAAAGCGGCGGAGGAGATAAAAACAAATTGGCTGAATTCGGGGTGAAGAGCTGTATATCAGCCAATAATTGACTAGGCAACATTACATTGAAATTTGGAGATAACAAAACTGAGCTATACTTGTGAGCACCACAATTCTCATCTTTTAGGCTTGAAGAGTACTCATCATCATCAACTTTGATACTCTTCATTTCATAACTATTAGTATTGTTTCTAGGTTGAGATTGTGAAGTTTCGTTGTTTTCAGACGATTGCGAGGAAGAGGAGAGACCAGTGAGCCTCTGCACCAGGGCCATGAAGTCGCAAGGCTTCGCGTGGATGATCTTCGGAGACTTGGTGTAAGTGATTATTGGGTGTTGTTGGTTTCGCTGTTTGTGGATGACATGAGAGTCTTTATTGATGATCCTCAATGGAGTTGGACGTGGACCATTGATCACCATTTTTTCCTTTTCATCACCATGAAACTTTGTTGCCCTCATCTTTCAACTTTCAACAAACACAGAATTTGAGTGATTTGTATATATCTATAAAAAAAGCCTTGTCACATATATGAAGAGAGAGAGAGAGAAAGGGCAGAGTGAAAGAAAAAGAAGGATTGACATGTATATATAGAAGAAAAAAAAAAAAGAAAAGAAAAGAGAAAGATGAAGTAATAACATAGGAAATGAACAGCAAACGATTTCTGACCGTTGACATATAGGTGGCGGTGCATATGGGTAATGAAATGGTAGGGGAGAGAATGTAGCAGCTGTTAGACGGTGCTACATATTCGTCTTTACATGCAATTTTGTCTACTTCTAGGACTAGGGTTGGCGCACCTGGTGGTGAGGTGAGGTGACCAACTATACCGGTGTTATAACCACCCCAATTCACTTAATAATTACCTTATATAAACCGTCTTTGGACGCAAAATTTTTATGCTGGTATGCTCCCCATTACATTACAGTATTGTTATATATATTAATTGATATATTAATTAATAAATCAATATCTATTATAATATTATTATTTTAAAATTATGATTCTATTCATTATACAAACTATAAAGATTTAAAATCTTTGAAATTATATTACATCATTTATTAATACGCTAATTAATGTATAGAGTATTATTCATAACATTATTGTTTTTGAAGATTTTATGTCCCAAAATTTTTGCCTTAATTCAACAAAAGTGAGTGAATAGAAATAGGACAAAGGTTTTTCTAGAGAATTCCTAGCTTTTTTGAAAATTATGTGGGCAAATGACATTGACAATCTTTAAAATTTTCACTCCGATCTCAGTTTAGTCATTATAATTTCAATTGCATTAATTTTACTTTTGAATTTTGATACTGAGTCAATTTAATTCAATTGATAACATTTTTTTAAAAATTGACAATAATTTATTAAAAAGACAAAATAATCTATTTACTATTCTCAAAGGATTTGAGAGGTTGTCGTCTTATTTGTAGTAGTTCATTCCCTTTTGAATGGACCATAATTTAAACTTACCCTCTCTATGTGGTTGTCATCTTATTTCTTAAACTTACCCTCTATTTGTAGTTGGGATCTATAATTTATCTCAGACATACTCTATTACCGAACACTTAGGATCGGTTTTGTTTTGCAGTACGAGCTTGTGTAGGAGATGTGCATCTGAATATTTTTATAAGTTATCTCCTTTGTGCTTTTTACTATATTTTTCCTTTGTTTGGTGTAAGTTTTGAGTTGAATGGAGTCTTGTAAGTGCCATTTGGCTTCCCTTAATGGATTTTTCAAAGAATCAAAAAAAAAAAAAAAAAGAGGACCATTTACCTTTGATATTTCTCCAATTTCTTCAAGGATGTTATCGATTGGAAATGTGAAAAATTCAAGTGCGAAATTGATATAATTAAAACTATAAGGGCCAAATAAATTATAGGAATAACAATTTTAGGGACCTAGGGTTAAAAAAAAAAAAAAAAAAGCTTTGAATTTGAAATCAAAAAGTCAAGATTCATTGATGGTGTGACCCATAACAATTTAATTAAACACCATAGATTTGACATGAGATAAACTATAGGAATAACAATTTTAGGAACCTTGAAAAAAAAAAAAAAAAGAAAGGTTAAAATTTGATATCAAAAGTCAAGATTTATTGATGGTGTGACACCACAACAATTTTAATTAAACACCATAGATTGACATGAGATAAATTATAGGAATAATAATTTTAGGAACCTAGAAAAAAAAGAAAGAAGAGAAGTTAGTATTTGAAATCAAAAGTCAAGATTTATTGATGGTGTGACCCCACAACACTTTTAATTAAACACCATAGATTTGACATTATGTAACATGTTTTGGGCTTTTCTTTCTCGGCCATAGATTTTCCTTAGAGGAATCATGAATATAATGTGCCCAATCGATTATGCAACATTTCTACCACTAAGCGAGGGAGAGTGAAATTTGCGCGCAGACACAAAAATAAAAATAAAAATGATGGTATAGTGATGATAAATGAAAATACTAAGGAGTTACTTTATTGGATGAGACATTTGTATTTAAATTAGAGGGTTATCACTGTAATATGTAACTTTTCTTTCACCAATTCCCCTATGAAGAATGTCAATTTGACCATTTCAACTGGATTGGCCCAAGCACTTGGATGGCCACGGCCCGGATCTATCTATTGGCATGGGCCAAACGAACACTGGATCGAGCCATAACCTTGGCTTGAGGTTCACAAGATGAATGCCCATGAATAGATTTTAGAGAACAAATGATCCCTAGATTGGGGCCAAGCCATTGTCAAGACAAAAACTTAGTAGCCACACGGACTGAAGGCGGTATGTTAATGGAGAAGTCCACATCACTAGATTTCCTGGATATTCGATAAAATTTGATAAGGATAGGGGTGTTCAAATAACCGAATACCCGACATACCTGACCTGACCCGACCGACTCGTGTCAATCACCGATGGTTTCAATGAACATCACAGTAGGCTGCATGTGAAGTATATCAATTTTTTTTTTTCCAAATCTCGGTTGAGTGACAATTTTGTTAATAAAAATTAATCCGAACTGGCTGATATAATAATAATTATTAATATATATCATCGTTTCATGACTGTGGACACGCTCCCGGGAACTCTCCGATATCCGCGCTCGTGAGGGGTGCGAATTTCGTTTTGTTTTGAGCTACTACAGTTCGGACTCAATGTTACGATTCTAAATCTAATCTCGCAAAGTGCAATGCAAGACCGATAAATCACCAAAGAGTCCAAATTCGGCAAATCATTTTTGAAAAATTGATTTTTATAAAGTGCCAAATATGGACTGTTTTCCAGATACATAGTCGCCACCTAAATATTTTATTTTGGAGGAATTTAGGAAACCCTGACTCGTGTCTAAGGCCACGTGTCCGTCATCACCAAAGTTGCCTCGACTCGGGAACTTGGGTATGAGAGGGGAAGATCATGCAATGAGCACCCCCGCTCGCCCGATCAAAGATCGGCCTGTACTAAGCATGATATTTTGTTTTTGAAAACACATGTGCTCTTATTCCGGTTAATTAGCTAATCTTACTACGTGATACGCACAGCATACAAGTATAGACTAGATCGCCTAATTCGGAACAAAACATTGCATATTCGTTTGAAAATGGTTTGGAGTTTACTACTCGTAAGTGGGCTAAATCAGGGATTTTAATGAATTGTTCCAATTCAAGTAATCCAACCTTCACCCACAGGCATTCAGGCAGTTAATCACATAAGCAGTTAGCCTCATGGCAAGCATGCTTTCATGACAATCAATAACACACATGCAGTATGCTAAAGCGTAAACACTCATAGTGTACTCCGAGCCAAAACAAAGAACTAGTTATAAATCATGCATGACTCTAGTTCATGTTAAGATGGCTAATGCAACACATGCGAAAATGCAACTTAGATAGGCTCGGCTATTCTAAGATGTCATGTGAAGTGTAACTTGATAACATGCTGTTTGAACACGTATTCAAGTAAGTATTGAAATACTATGCAATTAGTATGATGCGCCGAGTCCGGTGCATGCAATACAGATGAATTGATGCACACATACAAGCATAAGGTATGCTAATCGAAATATGCCCTAAAACTAACCATCGAAAGCGGTTAAGTAAAAAGGAGAAAGAAATGGGGGTTGGAAGACATGCATCACACACACGTACGCTTATTACAACAATTGGCCCTCTCGATGGAGGGTCCGAATAAAGAGCTAACTAGCCAATCTAAGCTAATTAAACTACTTATTACATCACAATGAAGCTAATTAACTAATCTTAGTTAACTAACTATTACAAAACAATTAAGCAGCTAAACGCATTAACTAGTTAAATACAAGCCAAATCATAAACTAGCTAATCACATTAGCTAAGTAAAGCAATAAAACAATGGTTCTCAGAGGGAGAAGAATGCATGCATGCCCGATTGCCTTGTTCGGAAATCCGTCGTGATGCCCGATTTGCCTCTGTTTGCAAATGCTCTCAGAAACTTGCACCAAGCTCCAGAAAGTTTCTAACTCATCTTGGGGACCTGTAGGAGGGTGGCCGACCAGTTGTTGGTGTCTGCAGCCACCTACCGACCACTTTTTGCTCAAGAAACTGTAAAAAGTGGTTGGCCTAGTTTTTTGGTCAAGTCACGCTTGTTGTCAGATTCTTCCAATTTGTCGCAATGAGCAAGAAAGGGCATGGCAATGTATTTTGAAGGTATGTGTGCACAACCACCCTCCTATCATTTTATAAGCTCAAGGGGGTGTGGTTCTCGACCCTCGAACCACTAATCACGCATCTTGATGCATGATGGCCAAAAGGCGAAGTTGCACAATTCAATATGAAAATGAATGCACAAGTAAACACATAAGGCCTAGAACTATATCATGATTGATCAAGAGCTTATAAAATGATAGGGAGGGTGGTTGTGCACACATACCTTGCAAATACATAAGCTCGTTTCCCGAGAATTGAGACACATTTCATCACTTTAAGTATGAAACGCTCCTCGTTTCCCGTGTTTGGACTAACACTTATTCCAAACACAATGCAACACATAACATGGCATGCATAATGCTATGTAACATGGAGTATGTAAAAATGCAATGCAACACAAGCATGCAAATATGCAATATGACTTAAACATGCAAACATGGAATGCAACATGAACAACCTAAGAAGGCTAATGGAATGCATACACAATGCTAATGCATGCATACTCAATGTAAGACAACATGGCATATACAATGTTATGAATCAACATGCAAACAACATGGCATACTCAATACGATGAACTACATGGCATACACAATGCTAAATGGACTTAAACCAAAATAGACAGACCTCAGCCATGCCCAAATCAGTAGCCATAACACCAAAATAAAGGCACAAAATACAAAGCATGCATGTACAATGCATTAGCCAACCAAGTAGGCCTAAGAGCACAACCCTCAAGAAGGCTCAAGGAGTGATAAATGCGGAAGTGTAACAACACTAAATGCACTAAAATTAAGTAAGAAATGATGCCAAATCATTCAAACAAACACAAGTATAGCATGCAAAGGTCCTAAAGCATGAAAGCTAGCAAAGAGGACTACAAAGGAGACATGCAATACATAGCACATATGCATGAACTAACCACAAACAGAGCTCAAGTAGGTCAAAACATGGACCAAAGCATGCTAAGATGGAAGCTCAAAGGCTTAGGCAAGATGGCATACATACTAGGCCATAAGTAAGGCAACAATGCACAACACTTAAAGGCATTCAAAGCATAAAAGAAGTGGAAACATGGAAATGCTATAAGCTCTGAAATGAAGTATTAAATGATGCCAAATCATCTAAATAGCTCAAAGATAGCATGCATGAGTCAACAAAACGCAAAGCTAGCAAGGCCAATTGCACTACAGCTATACAAAGCATGAAGGATATGGCAAAGGCAACCCAAAACAGTCCTAGAACATGTTAAAATGATACTAAAACAAGCATGGAAGGAAGCCAAAACAAGCGAGCATGAAGGGCATAAGGCATAATGCATACAAGGCAAATAAGGTGGATTACACTACACCTATTAAGACCAAGCATGGGATGACTTAACCAACAAAAATCGAGTTATATCACCGCAAGATAACCCCAAAAACACATTGAAATGATGGCTCGCAAGCTCGGGCATGAAGACATACAATGATTCATGTTAAGGCATAAAGGGGCAAACCCTCCAACGCATTGAATGAGTGATAAATGCAAGTGCATGAGCATGAAACATGGACTGAAATCACATATGAAATGATGCCAAATCATTCAAATAAGCCAAGTAAAGAATGCTAGTGGACTTGACACACAAAGCTAACAAGGTAGAATGCACTATAGCTATACAAAGCATGTCATGCATGGCCAAAACAACCAAAATCAGAGCTAGAGCATGCTAAAACATGGACAAAAGTTTCTTGAAGTTAAGCCAAAAGCATGCTAGAATGACATGTTAAAACATGATGCATGTTAGGCTAATTCATGGAAATACACTACAAGTGCATGGAGCATGCAAGAGGTGACCAAACTAAACCCTAACAGAGGTATGACATGGAAAAACATCACCAAAAACATGCTGATATGGACTCAAGGCAAGCTAGAATGACATGCTACTTCATGAAGTATACAAAGCTAGTTTATGAGATTTACACTGCAAGTGTATAAACCATGTATGGAGTGACCAAACCAAGTAAAAAAAGTGGTATGCCTCAGCAAAATAAACCCAAATACAAGCTAAGATATGGCTAACATAAACTTAACAAACATGCTCACATATGAGGCTAATGAAGCAAGTATTGAAGACATAAGGAGAGGAGATGACCCTCTCCTATTTGGGACCTCAAAACACCATCCCCACCACTGAAATTCCCCTAGATTTCAGTGGTGAGAAGGCCAAAACAAGGTGATCCCAAAAGCTCAAAAAGAAGGCACAAAAGCAAGGCCAAACAAGGCCTAAGAGGGGGTAGACAACCCCTAACACAAAAGTGACCTTAAACAAAGATCTTAAGCACCAAAATTTAGAACTTTTTGTAGTTAAGAGTTAAGCTTAAAATAGCATGCAAGTAGGGCTAAAAGCTTAAGCAAAAATGGGGGGTTTAAAAGGTTAAAAGCTCACCCTTGAAGACCACCTTCAAAGCTGCAACTCCAGGAGCTTCTTTAAGCTCAAACTAGTCCAAGAACTCCCAAAAACAACTTCAAGGGACCTTAGCTCCAAGAGTATGGTGTTTGAGTGTGTGTTTGTATACAAAAGTGAGACAAAATGACAGTTTAAGGCACAAAAATGAAGCAAAGAGAGAGATATAGAAATAAAGGTGTATCTATCACTCTCTAACCCCAAAAACTGAATCTGGAGGAGAGAGGGGAAGCCTTCCTCTTATAGAGAGCAAAAGCACAAGCTTCTTTAAGAAGCTAAGGCTCAAGGTGACAAAAAACTGTGCCAACTGTGACAAAAAGCTGTGACAAAAAGCCTCCCTCTATACACGTGTATAAAGGATGGTTCTTGTGCTCTCCAGCTGTGCCAACTAGCCAAAAATATCTCCAAAAAGGTGTCAAAAAGCAGTCGACCACTTCAAGTGGTCGGCCAACTACTTTAAGTGGTCTCCCAAGAAGACAACTAGTCGGCCATGGTGGGAGATGGTGAGCAGCATGAAAACAAGCAAAAGGTGCGGTGGCAGACTAGAAAAGATGGTCCAAAGACCAAGAAAACCAGTTTTCCGGCCAGAAAACTGGCTGGCAGGAAGAAAAGTGGTCGCCAAGGGGAAGAACTGGTCTCCCACCCTTGTACCACCTTCTAAACAAGGAAAGTAAGTTTTGTACCAAAAACAAACCAAAACGGATGCAAGACGAAAGTTCGAGAGGCAAAGCGCGTAGCCGGGAGCCTTGAAAACTAGCTGACAAGCACCAAAAGTGGTTCACGACCACAAAAGTGGTCCCCTAAACCACAGTGGTCCTCCAGGCCAAGGAAACAAGGTGTGGTTCAAAAACCACGCCAAACAGAGAACGTTAAGCGGTCCCGAGACAAGGCACGCGGCCGAAGGCTCTGAAAACCGGAAACTAGTCTCCAAACGAGAAAAGTGGCCTACGACCACGAAAAGTGGTCTACGACCACAAGAAGGGGTTTACAAGACCTCTTCTTCCCTCAGGCAAGGAAAACAAGGCTTGGTCTGCAAACCGAGCCAAAACACAAAGAGTTCAGAGGCTTGGAGGCGAGGCACTTGGCCAAAACTCCGGAAACTCGAAATGAGCACAACATGCACTATCACTGAGCGCTCAATCGATGACGTCTGAGTCTTAAGGTCGGTCAAAAATGGGATTTCTACAATGACTTATGTTATGTTCTCCATAGACTTCATCTTTTCCAAGGCAAAGTCACAGGCAACAGTCCACTTCTCTATTTAATCATTAATACACCTCTCTCTCTCTCTCACACACACACACACACACACACATACACAAAACACTTTTTGAATTTCCATTTGTAAGTTTATTTTATCTTCCCAAGACAAAGAGACTTAATGTGAGAATTAAAATTATTTTAATTCGGAAAGAAGAATACCTCTTGCCATGATGTTCAAGCCTTTGAATCTTGTTCTTGAATGGTCATATCTTGAATGTATAAACAAAACACACTCACATAACATTTTCACAGAACCATATGAGAAAAGTGAAAGGAATAGAGTTTCAAGCTTATTCTATTCACAAAAACAATGTCTGTGTTTGATGGTTATCACAGGCATATATATAGATAGGCTTGGACCCATATCCAAGTGTAACTCCTTATAACTTCCTTCCATTAGGGAAGTTGTAACTTCTCATAAAACCACCATATGGGATAATGGACATACGTCAATTACCCATTACCCATTAAACTGATTAAATATAATATATATATATAATATAAATAAATAAATAAAACCAACATGTGGCATATGGGCCATTTTATGGATATTTTTACATTCTCCCAGTTGGCACATATAACACACGTTGTTGGTGTCGAGTAACTAACAAACCGATTATGGCCATTAAATAAAATACTCAAACCTTAGAGTTATAATACATGAATCATGGCTATACTCTATCACTTGAGTATTTCCTCATGTATTACATTGTATCACACTCTCAACTTTATGTGGTGTTATTTTTATGAATAACTTCTAATAAGTTATTCGGGTCCAATGATCCCTATGGATCAATAGTCCCAATGGATCATAGCATCAAATACTTTAGGTGCACAAAATGATGCTTTTCACTAATAATAATCAAAATGTCATGACGAAACAAAACAAAACTACAACTGAAAAAATTATTGAGCTAATCAATCAGTCTCATTCCCTTAACGTGTTTTGAAAACACCTTTACAGAAAGACCTTTGGTCATGGGATCTACAACCATCATATCGGTACGAATATGCTCAATGCTGACTTCTTGCTTCTTAACACGGTCTCGAACAACAAGATACTTTATGTCAATATGTTTGCTTCGACTGCCACTTTTGTTGTTGTTAGAGAAGAAAACCGCAGCCGAATTATCACAACAACCCTTTAATGGCCTAGAAATTGAATCCACAATTCGAAGCCCTGTGATAAAATTCCTTAATCAAATAGCCTGTGATGTTGCTTCAAAGCATGCTATAAACTCTACTTCCATTGTTGACGATGCAATTATTGTCTCTTTGGCGCTCTTCCATGAAATAGCACTGCCTACTAGCAAATAGACATATCCTAAAGTGAATTTTCTGGAATCTTGACAACCCGCAAAATCTAAGTCTGAATATCCAACCACCTGAAGATAGTCGACATGCTTGTAAGTAAGCATGTAGTCATCGGTTCTCTTTAAGTACCTCATGATTTTCTTTGCAGCCTTTCAATGTTCCGTTCCTAGATTGCTTTGGTATCTTCCAAGCATCCCAATTGCAAATGCAATGTCCAGCCGTGCACAAACCAGAGCATGCATTAAATTGCCTACGGTAGAAGCATAGGGAATGCTAACTAGCTGTTCCTTTTCTAAATCATTCTTCGGACATTGACTTAAACTGAATTTGTCACACTTTAAAATAGGCGTTGCATTAGGAGTGCAATCACTCATCTTGAATTTCTCCAACACTCTTTCAATGTAGGCTTTATGAGATAGTTCTAATGTCCTTTTGGACCTGTCTCTGTGAATCTTTATACCAGTGACATAAGAAGCTTCATCCATATCCTTCATTTCAAAATTTTGGGAAAGAGATTGTTTAGTATCATGCAACAATCCCAAATCATTAGATGCAAGTAAAATATCATCCACATATAGAACTAGAAAAATGTATTTGCTGTCTTTAACCTTAAGGTATATATAGTTGTCCACAACATTCTTTGTAAAACCATATGAAGTAATAACATTGTGGAACTTTAAATACTACTGTCGGGAAGCTTGTTTTAGTCCATATATGGATTTCTTGAGCTTGCAAACTAAGTGACTATCTTTATCAGAAAAAAAACTTTTAGGTTGCTTCATGTATACTTCTTCCTCAAGATCCCCATTTTAAAATGTTATTTTCATATCAATTTGATGTAGATCTAAATCAAAATGAGCTACTAATGCCATGATAATTCTAAATGAATCATTCTTAGAAACCGGAGAAAATGTATTATGATAATCGATGCCTTCTCTTTAAGTAAAACCCTTGGCTACAAGTTTGGCCTTATATTATTCGACATTATCATTTGAGTCTTTCTTGGTCTTATAGACCCATTTACAGCTAATAGTTTTAACTCCTTTTGGCAACTCGACAATTTTCCAAACTTGATTCTTAGCCATAGACTCCAACTCTTCCTTCATGGCATCATACCATAATTTAGAATCATCCCTATTCATGGCATTAGAAAACGAAATAGTATTATCTTTAGGTTCATTGTCAAAATCAGACTCCATTAAGTATACAAAATAATCACCAGAAATTGCTGACATTCTAGCTCATGAGGATCTCCTTAATTCTGTAGTCTCAATTGGGACTTGAACTACAGGCTCTATGTTAACTTGTTCCTCTTGTGGTGGAAGTTCTTGAATTTGTTGATTTTCAAGAATATTGGGTTGATTGTCTTGAAAGACAACCAATTCACCTATATTCACGGGTGTTGTATCTGGATCCTGTGATTCCTCCCACTCTATCTTTCAAGGGTAACTCCCACTAGGGTCAACTTCCTTAATAAACTTAGCATTTCTGGCTTCAATAATTTTAAGTGCATTTGAAGGACAATAAAATCGCTAGTCCTTGTAGTTTTCTGCATAGCCTATGAAAAAACCACTAACTATTCTAGGGTCTAATTTCTTTAAATGTAGGTTATACACCCTCACTTCAACTAGACAGCCCCAAACGTGTAAGTGTCTTAAACTTAGCTTCCATCCTTTTCATAACTCAAATGGTGTTTTGGGAACAACTTTGGATGGAACCCTGTTTAAGATATACATAGCGATTTTCAAAGCTTCACTCCACAAATTTCTAGGCATATTAGAATAACTAAGCATACTCCTTTCCATGTCCATAAGTGTTCGGTTCCTTCTTTCGGCTACACCATTTTGTTGTGATGTGCGGGCATTGAATATTGTGCAATAACGCCTTCTTCCTTAAAGAACTTAACAAATGGACACAGTAATTGTCCAAATTCTGTACCTCCATAATATTTTCCACCCTTGTCGACCTCATAATTTTAATTTTCTTTTTTGTTTGTTTTTCTATCTCCTTTATAAACTTTAGAGGCAACAAGTGCCTCGGCCTTATCAAACAAGAGGCAGAGATACATGTATCATGTAAAGTCATCAATATATAAGATAAAATATCTCTGACCATTCAGACAAGGTGGAGTACATGGTCCACAAATATCAGTGTGTATGATTCCAAGAATTTCCTCACTCTTTTTGGCACCTTTTGGTCTTGTTGGTCTACTTTCCTTTATGCAGTCTACACAAATACCAAAGTTGGTTAAATCAAGAGTCGGAAGGACTTCATCATTAACCAACCTCTTTATTCTCTCAATGGAGATATGTCCTAATCTCCTATGCCAACGTATAGATGAGGACTCATCAACAACATTACGCTTAATGTCAATATCACCATGCAAGGTTAAAAGATTTTGTTCAAAAATAGGATCCAAATTTAATTTGTACATACCATTAATTAAAGTACCAAATCCTACAGAAGCGGAGTCTTTAAACAAATGAAA
Organism: Camellia lanceoleosa; assembly: GCA_025200525.1. Classification (NCBI taxonomy): domain Eukaryota; kingdom Viridiplantae; phylum Streptophyta; class Magnoliopsida; order Ericales; family Theaceae; genus Camellia; species Camellia lanceoleosa. The sequence goes on along the minus strand of CM045767.1, from coordinate 35,295,422 downwards.
ATTTGTACCAACAAACTAAAATTCAAATCCAAACAGTACTAGTCTAGAAACAAAAATCAAATTTTTAGAAAAAGATGGAATGTGTAAGTGTTTTCAAGATCCAAAACAAAGCAACTCTTTATAACAAGTTTGAAAATTCCCTCTGACTTGACGTGCGAACACATCCCATTGCCGAGTAGATGCCTTGTTGATTTCTCGTTGGTTTTCTTAGGTCATGGTATTAGCAATGTGAATTGTAGAGCCCGAATCAATCCACCACTCATATTGATGAGTATTAATAAAATTAGATTCATAACACAAGAGATATGAGATTACCTTTCTTCTCAAGCCATTTGTTATACTTGGGGCAGTCTTTCTTCATGCGACCCTTTTTCTTGCAGAAGAAGCATGCATCCTTATTGCCATGATTTTTAAAGGGCACTTTACTAGGCTTCTTGCATTTCTTATCACCTTTGCCATTTTTCCATTATCCTCCTTTATGTGTTGCTAAATGAGCAATTTCCACTTTTCTATGCTTCTATCTCTCGTCCTCTTGAACCCACATGGTCAAAAGTTCATTGATAGACTATTTTTCTTTTTGTGTGTTCTAAGAAATTTGGAATGCTCCATATTCCACAGGAAGAGAATTGAGTATGAAATTGACAAGGAATGACTCAGAAATCTCAATCTCTAAGAACTTAAGATGAGCTACAATGTCCCTCATTTCCATAATGTGCTCACGCACACTCCTAGAATTGTTATGCTTTATTCTTGATAGTTTGTTCATTAGGGTGATTGCCAATGCCTTGTCAGAACTAACAAATTATTCTTCAATAGCCCTCATGTAGTTCTTGACCTTATCAAATGGTGGGATTGAGCCCCTGATGCTCTGGCTAATATGTGACTTTATGAGCATTAGGCTTAAGCGATTCGATCGCTCCCACTTATCATAAGAACTCTTTTCTATAGCGGAACTCTCAGTCATGGGTTCAGGAGGTTCATCCACACGGAGTGCCAGATCGAGGTCCATGCACCCTAATGTTAGAATGATTTTGTCCTTCCAGTTTGAAAATTATCACCGTTCAAGAATGGAATACGAGAAGACTCATTAGACAGTATATAGGTAGAAATCACTGCAATTACCAAGAACATGATTAATGCTTTGAAACAATAGTTGTAGTCTGAATCAATCAATGTTAAATTCAGTAGCAAATCTAACCTTCCTGTGGGTAGAGGTCACTAAACTGTATTAGATTTGCTATTACTTTATAACAAGACTAATGGATTCCGAAATATTCAAGGAAAGGGAAACTCATACATGTGGGTTTAGAGTGTCCAATCCCTTTAATACCCAATCCATTATCCTATTCCAATTAAATTTTATAAATAACTACTTTCCTGTGGGACCGAGAAATTATTCATAAAACATAATTGCAATATGAAAAATGCCAAATTAATTTTTAGCTTTCTGTGATCAAAATACTGAGGATCACTACATCTTTGTCTTAAGATGCTGTGGCTACTCTTGAAATATAATAATTTTTTTTAAATATGGCATAATTTATTAATGTGAGCAAATCCTTATAGTCACAACAAGTACATAATCTTTTAATGCACATAATGTATAATACATGCAATCAGAGTAATATCACATAAAAAATCCCATGACCAAAACACATGTAATTCTACCTTATACTAGATTTTGCTTAAAAGTTTGGACCAAAATAAATTTCATAAGTCCAAAGACACAATGTATACATGTCTTATTTCACATAAATTTTCATGGCATAAATAATCTTGATACATGTAATAAGATATTACACTATACTAGAGAGAATGCCAATCATTATGAAAATTTATAAGATTTGAAAAGATACATTAAAATAATTCATTATATGAAATTCAAAAGAATTTGCTTACAATTTAAACATGCAACTATAATAAACATAATATTTATAATAGCATGTTAAAATTTCTTCATGATAATTTCTAGAATTAAATTCAAGTCCTCTATACCTTTTAAAATTAACCAAATAAGCGCAAAAAAAAGTATGATAATTTCTAGAATTTATGCAAAATAGGATGAAGCGCTTTGGTGTTTAATGTTTGTCAATGAATGAAAATTCATACTTAATGACATACAAGAAGACTCCAAATAAAATAGGTTCAAAATGAGAACATTTCTAAATTCATGTAAACACTACTATTACAGAACAAGAACAAGATGAATTCTACTATTGTCTCTAATTAATATACATTATGCAACAATTCATCTTTAATGGTGAAAAATAACATAACAAGTTTCAGAAATTTTTATTTTATTTTACACAAGAAGATATGGGAATTATGCATGAAACCCATATGAATAAAACACACCCAAATATTTAAAATCATTACACTAAATCAATTGCTTTCAGTGGTATAAATTCCCTCCCCGAGATTTTAGACCACAGTTCATCAAACAGAAAACAACAAATAATGAATAAAACAACAAAAAGTGAGTACAAAAGTCAAATTCAGTTCATCAGACTTTAGTTGGTTTCAAATAATAATTTTTTAATCCAAAAGTGAAACTTGTTATATCCAATTCAATAGTTGGGTTTGGTTCAAAACAAAAACATGAATGCATTGTTACGAGATTTTACTACATGTGATTTTAATCTCTTGATATATGAGAAGAGTGGGTTCTTTCATGTTTTTACAAAATTTAGATAAATTCCCAATAAAGTCAAAACAGAACAAAATCTTATCATTAATCAAAAACAAGCTAAACAACATAACAGAAGTAAGGTTCTGATATCAATTGTGAGAAGTAAAATTATTTTAATTCAGAAAGAAGAATACCTCCTGCCATGATGTTCAAGCCTTTGAATATTGTTATCGAATGGTCAAATCTTGAATGTATAAACAAAACACACTCACAGAACATTTTTACAGAACTATATGGAAAAAGTGGAAGGAATAGAGTTTCAAGCCTACTCTATTCACAAAAACAGCGTCTGTGTTTGAATGGCTATCACAAGCACATATATAAATAGGCTTGGACCCATATCCAAGTGTAACTCCTTATAATTTCCAATCATCAGGAAAGTTGCAACTTGCCATGAAACCAACATATGGGATAGTGGACATACGTTAGTTACCCATTACCCATTAAACTGATTAAATATAATATATATATATAAAATATAAATAAATAAATAAATAAAACCAATATGGGTCACTTTATGGATATTCTTACATTTTTACCTTACACTCTACCTCATTGATATCAACAATATCACCATATGTCCCCCCTCTCTCTCTCTCCCTCTCTTTCTTAGAAACCACCGACTCTCTCTTCCTCTCTCTCCTCCTTCTCTTTCAGAAACCCTAAAGTTCCCCCTCTCTCTAACTTTCTTTATGCTCTCATCATCCCTCTCATCTCAAAGTCTTTCACTCGACACAAAGTTCTCAAATCTCATTACAACAAAATGCACCTTTAGCGACCAAAATTGGTGACTAAATAAAATTTAGTCACCAAAAGTTATGGAATTGGCGACCAACATTTTTTTTAGTCGGCAAAAGTAAAATATTTCGCTACTAAATTTTTTTTAGTCGGGGTACATTCATTATTGGCGACTAAAAAAAAATTTAGTCGCTAAAATTACCAGAATTGGCGACAAAAAAAAACTTGGTCGCTGTATATTGACTTTTGGCTACTAAAATATTTACTTGCCGAATGGGAAATAAAAAAGAAATTATTTTTTCTCTTTGGCGACTAAAGTTTTAGTCGCCAAAAGCTTACTTTCAGCGACAAAAAAAAAAAAAAATAGTCGCCGTATATTGACTTTTGGCTACTAAAATATTTATTCGCCGAATGGAAAATAAAAAAATTATTTTTTCTCTTTGGCGACTAAAGTTTTAGTCGCCAAAAACTTACTTTCAACGACAAAATTATTTTAGTTGCCTTTAGCTGACAAAAAGATTATTTTTATTTTTATTTTTATTTATTTATTTATTTTTTAATCTTTGGTAACCTATCTTCAGCGACTAAAATTTAGTCGCCAGATTTGTTCAAAATTTTACTGGGAAAAATTTCATATTGGCGCCTAAATTTGTGCCCAAATCTGTTATTTCTTCATACAGTTCTTTTTCTCTCTTGCTCCCCTTCTTTCTCTCTCTCTCTCACACAGAGAATCAATCACTTGTACTACCCTCTCGGCTCCCTCGAATCGATTGTGAACCTGGTTCAACCCACATTGGCCACGGAGGACATGAGAGCCGGACGCTTCACATTGAACATTTCTAGGGTTAATGGATCGGTGGCAATCGATACAGGAATCCGATCCGAAGCGGCTGGGAATGGTGTACAGAGATTTGTTCTTGTTCTTTGTTGTATAGCATTGTATCTATAGGTACGAGATTGATCATTTCTCATCATAATTATTAATTTTTTTCTTTTTTTTTTTTTTCTGAGTTTGTTTGTGTATTTTTGCGATTGATTATCATACGAGTAATTGAATTTGGGGCTACAAAATTATTCATTTAAAGTCGAATGTGATTCCGTTCCTTGTTCATGGGTTGGAGTCGAGTGCGACTCCAATCATTACCACAACCACTTTGTAGTTTCTTTAAACCTCTCTGGTTTTCAAATATTGGGTCAATTAGGACCTGAGATAGCTGAATTGACCCAATTGAAGTCCATTGATTTCAGCAACAATGGTTTCACAGGCTCAATCCCTTATGAATTAGGTAATTGTAGTCTCATTGAACACTTGGAACTCTCCCAAAATGCCTTCTTGGTGATATACCGTAGAGCTTTGGGAATTTGTTGAATTTGAGATTCATAAACTTGTATTCCAATTTCATGAAAGGTTCAGTCCCTGAATCTCTGTTTCGAATCCCACATTTGGATACTGTTTGGTTCGATGTGAACGAACTTAACGGTTCGATCCCATTGAATGTTGGCAACATGAGTGAGATTTCATCTCTTTGGCTATATGGTAATCAATTGTCAGGCACCATTCCTTTCTCCATAGGAAATTGTTCCAAATTGGTAGAACTTTCCTTGAATGATAATCAATTTGTTGGGGATTTACCGGAGAGTTTGAATATTCTTGAGGAGCTAATGTATCTTGATGTTAGTAATAACAGTCTAGAGGGTACTATTCAATTGGGTTTGGGTAGTTTCAAGCAAATGGACACTTTGGTTTTGTCTTTCAACTATTTTAGCAGTGGTATTCCACCAGGGTTGGGAAATTGTAGTAGCTTAACTCAACTTGTCATTGCCGTTGTGGTTTAACCGGTCCTATCCCACCTTCTCTCGGACAATTAACCCAGCTGACACTTCTTTACCTTTGTGAAAACCGTTTATCGGGTAGAATACCACCTGAGCTTGGCAATTTGAAATTCCTCAATGATCTTCAGTTGTATGACAACCAACTTGAGGGGGAAATCCCGAGCGAATTAGGGTTGTTGAGTAAGTTGCAGAACCTTTTCTTGTTTACTAACTGTTTGGATGATGAGATTCCAATAAGTATTTGGCAGATTCAGAGCCTTGAGTTCCATTTGCCGATTAGCTAGATCGGTGTCTCTCTCTCTCTCTCTCTCTCTCTCTCTCTCTCTCTCTTCCCATTTCTCACACTTGCCCTAGGGTTTTATATGATTTTTGTTGTTTAATTTTGTGTTGAATTTGAGTTAATGTTGTGTTGATTTCCCATACTTGGTATAGGGTTTGTGTTGATTTTTACACAAAAATCCCAAATTCAAGCTGGATTAAGCAAGAATTTGGGACATGCTTGGGGCATTCTAATTCTAAACTATTTAGTAACACAGATTGGTTACCACAGATTTAAGCAAATTTTGAGGAAAGTTGAAACACAAATTTGTTACTAAGAAGAGTAGAGAATGAAAATATCATAAACTATATTCATTGTGTGGATTGGGAAATCTCATGTGTTTCCTCTTGATACACAGCTCTACACACCTAGTAATTCACTAAACTGCATCTTTTAGGTGTAAGTCAGTTTCTGTTAACAGAGCAAGGGTATATATATATGACTTGAGAGCATCTCCAACCTTTCACCTTTTCTTCTATCAAATAGGAATTTGATGAAAATGTTTCTCTTTTGGTCTCTTCTGAATTTTTGTTCAATGTTAACTAGTTATTTCATGTAAATTCAATTATATTAGTAATTCTTCAATGGTAAAATGGGTTCTAATTTGACAATTTGATTGTTTGTGTTCCCATATTTCTTGTCCTTTACTTCATTTTTGAACCAAAGCTTAGGAAGAGCAAATGAATACGTCGGAAAGTAGGTAAAAGAAAACTATATCTAGGCCTTTGGGACCTAAACAACTCGTGTGATGACTCTCTCTTTTCTCATATAGGCCTTTAATCAGCCAGTGATTGTTTTTTTTTTAATTTTTTTTATATATTTTTAAAATTTCTTCCAAAAATATCTGGTGCTTTTTTCCTCTTTACATTACGGTTTCCATTCCTCCGATTTTATGTCTTCCACTCGGTGCTTTCCTTGACTAGAAAAGTCCAAACTCAAGGTGTTTCATCTCTATTCATTTGTGTTTTTTGTATTTTAAGAATGTGCTTTTATTACTTCGATTACTTGTTTACTTTGATTTCCCTCCTTACTCCATATGTTTTGGATATCTTGTATGGTGAGTTCTTTGTCAACATGAACACACACTCTTTTTTGGGTAGGTGAAGAATTGAGATATATGAATCTGGTTAGGACAATTTTTTTTTTTTTTTGGCGCATTCATTATGATAGGTTGGATTAACTAAACCTCTTGGAAAGAATACAAACACATTTACAAGGCTACCGTATCACAAAAGTATAAATGTCAAATCCAATTATATAACTACCAACAGTAGAGATTGAGGAACAATTTTACTTGTTTGTCAAGTTCTGTGTTTAATGTTTATGTTCCTTGACTTATTGTTATTTTCTTGGTCAAGATGCATTTGTTGTCATGCTTTGGAAGCTTTTTGGTAGCAAAGAGAAATAAATTTTCTGTCAATTAAACTTGAGGGTAGATGCTTACTGTTATTACAAAATTGTTTAATCTTTTTTTGGTGACGTTATCCCATTTTCCATGATTTTGTGAAATGCTATAATTTAGTTGAGTATTATTTCTTACCCAATTTTCGATTTATTACTTCTAAACTCAAAGATGATGGATTTCATATGTATTTATTATTATGGATCTCATTATCTTTATGTTACATACTTTCCTAAGGGTAAATTTCACTGTCCTCCACTAAGATTTGAAAAAAAATAAAATAAAATACAGTGAACTCCACATGTTTGGCATACCTATGTTTGGGAAGCAGTTTTCGAGGCTTTTTTGGCTAAAATAGCCACAAAAAAACAAAATAGGTTTTCTAGCCCAATAAGACAAAACATTACATCCAACCTTCTCTCACAAAAGTCAAAAAAGCCAAAAGTCCTTCCCAAACCAGGCTTTTTAGCCCCAGGCTAAAATAGCCAAAAAAAGTCAAAAAGTCAAAAAGCCAACCCACTTTCCAAACGAAGCCTTACATTAGGATCCCTAAAAATTTTAATTTGCATAATAGCTCTCGAACCAACGTACGGATATCACAACCAAATTTCCCATGACAAATAGAACCTGCGACAATAAACGGAATGTAATTAGCACGTGTAGGTTGCGAGTTAGAGCCGAAAATGCTTTAAACTTAACCGAAAAAGAGCATTAAGGGAGCGAAAATGCAAAAACAACTGAACCACCATACGGATGTCACAACCAGCTTCCTCATGACAAATAGCACCTGTGACAACATACAAAATGTAATTAGCACATGTAGGTTGGGAGTTAGAGCTGAAAACGCTTTAAACTTAACCGAAAAAGGGCATTAAGAGGGCGAAAATGCAAAATAGCCCCCGAACCACCGTACGGATATGACAACCAGCTTCTCCATGACAAATAGGACCTGTGACAACAGACGGCATGTAATTAGCATGTGTAGGTTGGAAGTTAGAGCCAAAAACGCCTTAAGCTTAACCCAAAAAGGGCGTTAAGGGAGCAAAAAATCGAAACAGCCCCGGAACCACCGTAGGGATGTCACGGCGCCTTCCACTGTGACATATAGGACTTGTGACAACAGATGAATGTCATTAGCACACGTTGTTTGTGAGTTAGAACCGTAAAGCCACTTAAACTTATTCGAAAAGGAGAGTTTGACATCTAATAAATGTTCAACATTTTTATTGTAAATAATGATGCCATTGTTTCATCGTACGGTGGTCATTTGGGTGATAAACATATTAAGAAAGGTGATATGGTTATGGAGACAATTAGTAGATTACTCAATCATTTTACTTTGATAAAACTACTCTATTTCATCTCAACTTTTTACTTGTGCAGTATCGAATTACTTGAGGAAGCACACATGTTCGAATCTATGGTTTCTCCTCTCCTTTCTCTCTATCTGTGATTTCTATCCGTTCTCTTGCTCTTTATCATTTCTCACTCGTCTCTTGCTTTCGAAGGCTTCTTGAAGATCTTTGTCTTTTTCAGTAGCTTATTTGTTTGAAAGAGTTCTCATTGAAGAGGTACGGCTTGAAATCCCTAAAACCTTATCCACCTTTTTGTACTTCATTTTGTTTCCTCTTAATTAGTTATTTCTTTCATATATTTTGCACTGTGTATTGGGTTCCTTTTGGTAAATTTGAATGTAATATTTGATTTTTATTAGTATGAATTTTTGATTTTGGAGACCATTATATAAATTTCCTCTGAGTTGTTCTTTATGTAGTCTTCTCTTTTTGTATTTGCTATGCACATACCTACAAGCATTTTTATTCTTTTATTTTGCTGTGAAAAGATTGCAAAATTCATTTGGGTAAGACTTTTTCACCTTAAAAAAAATTGTCAAACAGATGGCTTTTAATGTTCTTGATTTCAAATGGGGTTTGGGATTTGAATTTTTCTTGATTTCAAATGAGTTTTATTAGATATGTTAAAAATAGTAGTACAGAAGTGCTTCAATTAATCAATACAAATGAATTTATAGTACACCTTGCTGGGTCAACGGGTCTAGATCTACAGTGTCGGGGCATCAACAATCTTCTGCCTGGATGGTGATTTCTCTCTCTCTCTCTCTCTATATATATATATAACATTTGTATGTACGTATTTGTATGCACAATTGCATATACACATGTGCATATTAATTCTCTGGTTTTTCATAATTGGAATTGAATTTGGATGTAGTATAATGGAATGCAAATTACTTCGTTGAAATTCTGGAAGTTTAATGGGGAAAAAGAAATTTGACAAATTGACATCATTGAAAATGAAAAGTAAGGGATAAATACATGCTAATGTTATGCGTATCTTGTTGACACTTATTGCTGTCACAATAACAGAACATTAAGAGTTGTTATAGAAAGCAAGTAGCATACTATGTTGGGTTTATAATATGTAAACTCACAATTTGAATATATTGCTTAGCCTTTAATTGGGTAATTGTTAGAGACCCCTGATTTTTCTTGCTAGTCTGGTGTATGCACAAGATGCTCAATGTGCTGTCATAATAATTCTCTGGTGTACATGTCATTTTCAACTCATCCTTCACAAGAACATCTATAATTCTATATGTGTAGCTCCATTTCATATCAATTTATTTATTTATTTTTGGTGGGTAATATTCATCTCAATTAGCGATGAACATGTATTTCAATGGTTCCCAATAAATAAAAGTTACAATGGTTCCCAATAGCTCCATTTCAAGTGGGAGAAATATCAAATGTGAGGTGACTGGTGGGTATTCATTGTCATTGTATTTCTTTGTATGAAGATATGATATTAATTATGTTGCCTTCTTGTTTCTTTCTATGATAGTGGATTGGAATTGGGCCCTCACAAAATGATGGTGGGAACTGCTACTAGTGGTAAGCCCTTAAGGTGTGGATTGTGGGATAGATATGTTATCCAGGTTCTTAATGAGGAAAAGATATTAGCGTTGTTTGTATGGTTGTGGGTATGCATTTATGGCTTTGATGCGAATCAGCCCCCAAACGACCGTACGGATGTCACAGCCACCTTCCTTCTCACAAATAGGACCTGTGACAACAGACAGAATGTAATTAGCACACGTAGTTTGGGAGTTAGAGCTGAAAATGCATTAAACTTAGTCGAAAAAGAGCGTTTTGGAGGCGAACATTCATAAAAGCCCCTGAACCACCGTGTGACTCACATGAACAGTTTCCCCATGACAAATAGGACTTGTGAGAACTGATGGAATGTAATTCGGACCCATAAATAGGGAGTTAGAGCCGAATACGCTCCAAACTTGGCCGAAAAATGGTGTTTCGGGGCGAAAATTCAAAGCAGCCCCCAAACCATCATGTGACTCACACGGACAGTTTTCCCATGATAAATAGGACTTATGAGAAATGACGGCATGTAATTTGGACCCGTAGGTAGGGAGTTAGAGCTGAATACGCCCTAAACTTTGTCGAAAAAGGGCGTTTGGGGGGCGAAAATTTAAAACAGCCCCCGAACCATCTTGTGACTCACACGGATAGTTTTTCCATGATAAATAAGACTTTTGAGAACTAACGGCATGTAATTCGGACCTATAAGTAGGGACGGACCCATAAGTATGGAGTTAGAGCCGAATACGCTCTAAACTTAGTAGAAAAAGGGCATTTTGGAGGCGAAAATTCAAAACAGCCCCCGAACCACCTTGTGGCTCACACGAACAGTTCCCTCATGACAAATAGGACTTGTGACAATTGACGAAATGTAATCTGGACACGTAGGTTGGGAGTTAAAGCCGAATACGCCTTAAACTTAGTCGAACAAAGGCGTCTCAGTGGCAAAAATTCAAAACGACCCCAACCACCATGTGACTCACATAGATAGCTTCGCCATGACAAATAGGACTTGTGAGAACTAACAGAATGTAATTCGGACCCGTAGGTTGGGAGTTAGAGCTGAATACGCCTTAAACTTAGTTAAAAAGGGACTTTCTGGGGGCGAAAATTCATAACAGCTCCCGAACCATAGTGTGGCTCACACGGACAGTTCCCCCCATGAAAAATAGGACTTGTGAGAGCTAACAAAACATAATTCGGACCCATAGGTTGGGAGTTAGAGTCGAATACGTCCTAAATTTAGTCGAAAAAGGGCGTTTCGGGGGCAAAAATTCAAAATAGCCCCCGAACCACCATGTGGCTCACACAGACAATTCCCCTATGACAAATAGAAGTTGTGAGAACTGACGGAACGTAATCCGGACCTGTAGGTTGGGAGATAGAGCCGAATACACCCTAAACTTAGTCGAAAAAGAACTTTCTCGGGAGGAAAATTCATAACAGCCCCCGAACCACCGTGTAGCTCACACAAGCAGTTCCCCCATGACAAATAGAACTTGTGACAACTAAAGGAACGTAATCCAGACCCGTAAGTTGGGAGTTAGGGCCGAATACGCCCTAAACTTAGTCAAAAAAAGGACTTTCCAAGAGCGAAAATTCATAACAACCCCCTATCCACCGTGTGGCTTACACAGACAGTTCTCCCATGACAAATAGGATTTTTGAGAACTAACGGAACGTAATTCGGACTTGTAGGTTGGGAGTTGGAGCCGAATACGCGCTAAACTTACTCGAAAAAGGGTTTTCCGGGGGCGAAAATTCATAACACCCCCCCGAATACGCCTTACACTTGGTCGAAAAACTTGCAACACTTAGTTAAAAAAGCTACAACTTTATTAAAATAACATCTACATATTCTAATAATTGCCTTTATATATTTATAAAACGAAAAAATTACATATTATATTGTTTGTGCAGTTGGTTGGAATAAATATTACATGATACATATATATATATATATATACTTTCTTTTATTTCCAAGAAGACATTTATCGATTGTTCTACCTTAAATGCATATTAGAACATGTTCCATATAGCTGACTGAATTGATATTTTGTAACAAATTCTAACGTTTCGTTTTTTGTTTTTCTTTGTAGATGGCTTTGTTGCGTGGACTTGTGGATAATCCATGTTGGTGTATGGAGAAGAATTTTCACTTTTGTGTAGAACTAATATAATACTTTTGTCGTCCTCGGCTTTTGTGTAGTTCATTATTACTTTTGTCGTTGTACATATATCACCTTTTGTTGTGGTATAAATTACGATGGTAATTTGTAACCATGCCAGATTGTAATTTCGCTTTGGTAGTAAATATATTTTTTTGTATACGGAGGGTTTTGATTTTTGTATGATATATTTTATATGGAATTATTATTTTAATTTGAACAATAGTTGATTTGTAAAGACTTTGATATTTAATGTTATTTATTTTTGGCATATGGATGCAAATTGTGGAATGATTGATAGTATGTATCATTTTGTTTTTATACGTATTACGGGTTGCATTATATATAGATAGGTTATGGAGAAATTATAATTTCGCAATAAAACCTAATATCATGTTTTTGGTGACTAAACAATTAATAGCTAAAAAGAAATTGGAAAAAGACATTTGGCGACTAAAAATTTTGTAGCAAAAAAAAAAAAAGACATTTGGCGACTAAAAGTTTTGTAACAAAAAAAAAAACATTTAGCGACTAAAAATTTAGTAGAAAAAAAAAAGACATTTAGCGATTAAAAGTTTAGTAGCCAAAAAAAAAAAAAAAAAAAGACATTTGGCAACTAAAACTTTAGTAGCCAAAAGAAAATCAGACATTTGGTAACTAAAATATTTCGTAGTTAAAAACAAAAAACTAAATTATAAACACATTTTTGCCGACTAAAATTTTAGTAGCAAAAAATGTAGAACTTTAGGCGACCAAATATTTAGTAGCCAAAATAGGAACTCTTTGCCGACTAAACATTTAGTAGCCAAAGATTGGGACTTTCGGTGACTAAATTTTTAGTAGCTAAAAAAGAACTTTTTGCCGACTAAAATTTTAGTAGCTAAAAAGGTGGGACTTTAGGAGACTAAAAGTTTGGTAGCCAAAAAGGGTCTAATTTAATTTAATGTCGACCTTTTGGCGACTAAATTTTTAGTTGGCAAATGAATACATTTGGCGACTAAAATAATTTTAGTCGCCAATTAGGTTTCCCGACTACTCTTCAACTACTAATTTTGCGACCAAAAAATTTAGTCGCTAAAGCCCTTCGTCGACTAAAAATTGACTTTTGGCGACTAAAAATTTAATCGCTAAAAGTGAAAATTCTTGCAGTCGCATTTACGGAAACTGGGCTCAAGTAATGAACATGGCACTAATTGTTGCAAATGGAAGAGCACGTGTGGCAAACATCAGAAAGAGGAGTTCACGGGCGATCTAACTATGTAGTTTCCCAATTTAATCTCTCTTTTTTTTTCTTTTTTTTTTTTGTTTCAATCACAAATTTATATGTATATGCTAGGGTTTCTAGTATATGGGAAAATGATAATCATTATTTGAAAACCATCCAAAATCCGCCCGTTGACCGAAGGAAGGAGACGGTCGGCTTCGAACAGGAGGTTGGTCGATGACGATTGTGGATATCTCAAACTCGAAACAGTTGGTTTGAGTTGTGGTTTCACCTGAAAACTCGAATCGTCAGACTCGTGAACAACCCTAGATAAGGAGAAACTCGGATCATTGAGATGGAGCCTTCTCTTATACATGTATTTGAATTAGGATAATAGAGTTCAAAATTTATTGAGAAACTTAGGCCTCGTTTAGGAACATGCTAATTTAGTAACTTTTTGGCTATTTGGCTAAAATATGAGCTAAAAAAAACTAGTATGTTTGGAATGACTTTTTGACTTTTTACGAAAAGATGTGTAAAAAGTAGAGAGAAAAGAAAATCTTTGACTTTTTGGTATAGGTTGTTCACTTTTTGGCTAATTTAGTAACTTTTTGACTTTTTGGCTAAAAAGGAGGGTTCCCAAACGAATAGGCATATTTTAAGAAGTGGGTTAGAAATTGACTTTTTTTTGAAAAAACATGTGAAAAAATGGAGAAGTGATGTGATTAAAAAAAGCCAAAAAAAAGTTGACTTTTAATCGTGTTGCGAAAATAAGCCGTAATATCTGTAGAATTTAGCTACCTAATTATATGGAATTAGGATTCTAATGGATAAATTATTATAAGTAGTGATGTGCACTAGTTTTCTGATTAGAGATTTGGGAGGGGAAAAATAGAGTAGTATGGGTGAGAGAAAAAAAAAATACTATGGGTACCGGGTGAGCAAGAGCTCAACTATCCTTGAACATAGGGGTTCAAGTAGTGGTGGGTACCAGGTGAGCAAGAGTTCAACTACCCTTGAGTATGGGAGTTCAGGTAGTAGTGTAGGTTTTGAGTATTTCTGTCATTTCACATGTATTCTCTATTTTTATTTTAATAGAATCTCTCTATCCCGTGAATGTAGACAATTTGAACCGAATTACGTAAATCTATATGTGAATTTTTATTTTACTTTATTTTATTTTTTGATGTGTTTGTAAATGTGCTTTCATTTGCATCGATGGGATAAATCCCATAAAGAGCGCTTATATTTACTTCTTTTTTTTTTTTTTCTTTTTTGAATAGAGAGCGCTTATCTAGCCGTGAGCCACAAAAGAGCAAGGAGAAATTCTATAAAAGGTGTGGTACATCGGCTACCTTGCATGTCACAGTTTGTGGACTACCCAAATCACTTACGGAGCCCCTATTCAACTGGTGTGAAATCCAGACCCGCACACTCTCCTACTCATTGTAAAAATAAATAAAAATAATAATAAAAGAACACAATGGATGCATATGTGAGAATGGAGTGTAATTAGTGCAGCGGTGGTATCCTGTTCAACGATTAAGACTTTTGAAAGCAAGTAAACCAACCCAAACAATCTAGCTGTGACTGATACAAAAACGTAAAAAGGAAAAAGTAAAAAAATTCATAACACAAGTTGAACCAAAAAAATTCAAAACATATACAAAAAGGAAAAAGTAAAAAAAGACTCATACAAAAACGTGCGTGGACTTTTGGCCAGCGGTTAGGTTAGGCCCATTGCTTAAAGCAAACAAAAAGTCGTGGAAAAATGTCCAACCAAATCCTGTCGTTTAAGTACATAAATTCACAATTTTAAGCTAAACTTAAATCGAAATCCGTCAAAGTAGTGCCAAACACATTTCGTATTTTGTCACAAAACAATTACTGAAAGCGTTTGGTATTGAATTATTGACTACTAACTCATTTAAAATTTTAAATTATTAAAGATTGGGACAATTTTATTATTTATGTATGTTCTCAACATTTGGTTCTAAAATCGGTAAAGAATTATAATTTATCTAGATTTTTTCTTACTTGAAAAGTAAACGAAGATGTTTCATTTAGAATAAAAAAAAAAAAAAAAAAAAACAAACAAACAAACTAATATTGTAAATGAAAAGTGCACCATCATCACTATGTAGAAAAAGAAAAAGTGAATCACAATTGAAATTCCAGCAAGAAAATAATTAGGAATTTACAAACTCATGAACACATTCTATGATAAAAATAAGTAATTTCTATTAGAAATAAAAGTACAACATAAATAATAATAATAATATAAGACAATCAATTGCTATGGTCAAATCGTTCAAATTTACACAAACAGGGCCTTTTGTGCAAAAAATAAGAAAAGAGATGGAGAGAGATGTGAAATGAATTGCAAATGGTTAGTAAAAAAATTAGAAAAAAAATGAATTGAAAAGAGAGAGAGAGAGAGAGGTGCCAGGAAAGTGTTGAAGATTCTTTAGGCAAGAAGTTTATTTTTGATCAAACAAATCCAATCTTAATCTTATAGATGGATTGATCTCAATCATTCTAACCAAATGTAAGAGATAGACATTTTCAAAATCATCTTGTTTTATTATGTATATTTAATCAAGCATAGTCCAATTACTTGAAGAATATGTATAATCCCATACAATATTCTAACTATAACTAATCATGTCCTTTATATTAGGGATGAGAATCATGTCGTGTTACTCGTCTTCGTGTCATATTACAGATTATTGCTAAAATTTCCTCAACCTTAGGTGTTGTTTGGTAGCATTTATAATTTATTATTTTTAATTTACAAAAAAATATTAAACTTATTAAGTTTATTTTGAGTAAAAACAAACATAAAAATATATTTAGTACATAAGTATTTTAAAATTTTATTTTGAAAAATAATAGAAAGAATGATTGTATGAGATAGTCATCGACGTTAAAAGTAGTTGCCGGAAGTGGTTTTATCGACTACGTGAGGTGGTGAAAAAAAAATATATTATAATTTTGATTGATAAAAAAAAAAAAAATGATGGTTCCACTTGTATTTTTTTATTTATTGTTCCCTTGTTTTGGGCAATGTTTGAAGGGATGAATTTATTTTTTTCTTTTTATTGATTAAATTCTGGTTTGGGAAATAGTTACTTTTTTATTTATTTTTTATTTTTTAACTATTGTAATAGGTTATCTTAATTTTTATATTTAGAAAGATGGGTTGGATTTTTTTATTAGATTAGTGTATTAGAAAATGTCTTTGAAATGATGTGGGGATAGTAAATGACTAAAATATCCGTGTGTATTGTTGCTCCTATTGTGGGTTTCTCAAAAATTAAAAGTGTAAAAGCATCATTTTACCCTCTGTCAATTACAACTGTGCATCCCGTAAGAAGTCCTCAGCGTCGGTATTTCTTTTTGGACTTTTTTTTTCTTTTTTTGAAGAGGCTAAAATACCCTAACGATTGGCATCCTATTAGCTTCTCGAACTTATGTTGGGTTGGTTTTTGTTGTATTTTCTTTAATTCTTTCCATCTTTGAAAGTGCTAAGGATTGAAAATTACAACCTCGCTTATGTTGATTGGTAAGCAGTAGTCCTGGTTGATGTTCTTGCGTAATTTGTCAAACCTCATAATTATTATTATTATTATTGTTGTTATTATTATTATTATTTATTTGTTTTAAAGCAAATAGCATTGAATCCTCACCTCTTTTTTAATAAGGACGTTTGATTCATAAATTTAAATTTTATTTAGGTTTTGTATTGAAAGTAATTATTTTATTTAAAAAATTAAAAAATCACTATCACATTATTCTTTTTATTTTTCTTCAAATTTTTTCATAAAAAATTAAAAAATTATTAAAATAACTTATTTTCATATAAAACCTTAATCAAAAGTTGAAACATTGAAATATTTTATTTATAAGCATAAATTTAGACAAAATGATCGAAATAACCATAATCATATATATACTAGCGGTTGCCACACGTGATGTGTGTGTAATTCAAATAAATAAAAATAAAATAAAACATTTATCATATATTGTGTGCTAGTTAAGTGGTAAAAGTCTTACTCATTTGACATAAGTCTAAGGTTCAAATCCCCTCCTCTCATCTATCTAATTTTTTTTTTTTAATTTCAAATAAAAAAGTAGACACATGACAGCATAAGAAACAAAGACTTCAAGACACCATAAAAGGTATATAGATAGATATATGCATAACTGGTTCAGTTGTTCCCAAACCAAACCCACTCTCTCTCTTCTCTTCCATCTTCAGATGTAGGGTTTCTTACATTCTGCTGCCACAACCACCGCCTCTCCGACCTCCTCTCCGACTTTGCCACCCACCGCCTCGCTTCACCTCTCCTCTAGCTCCTCCCGCCTCCGGCGATGAACGGAGGAAATCATACAAATTGAGTTACAGCTTGGAAGATTTCTGATCTAAGTCACACGGTGATGGGAAAAGAAATCAAATGGATTTACAGCTTTATTAAAATTCGGACTATTTACGCTAACAGTCCTTATAGTTTGAGATTCGTGTCACTTTAATCCTTAACTTTTCAATTATAGCACATTTGACCCTGAATTTTGAATTTTGTTCCAAATAAAAACAATTGAAAATATTATTGCTTAATTTCAATAACAAAATCGTCAATTTGATAAAATATAAACTAATTTGATAAAAATAAATGTCAAAAAATTATTTTTAAATTTGTAAAAATTATTTCTAGCTACAAAAGATAAAATTATGTAAAATTGATAAATCATTTAAACATTTATTTATTTATTTATGTTACCAAATTAATTTTATCTTTTGTAAGTAGAAATAATTTGTAAAAATTCAAAAATATTTTTTTGACATTTATTTTTATCAAATTACTTTATATTTTATCAAATTAACGATTTTGCCCTTGCAATTAAACAATTGTATTTTTAATTGTCTTTACTTGGAATAAGATTTAAAATTCATAATCAAATTTGTTACAATTGAAAAGTCAATAACCAAAGTGACACAAGTCTCAAACTATAGGGATTGTTAGTGTAATTTGTCCTTAAAATTCTTTAAAACTTGGAAGGTTTTTGTTTGTCTTTTTTGTGATAATCACACCATGCATATCATCTTTGCATTTATTTAATTATGTGAATTTTGAATTTTGTTTGCATTTTATGTGTTTAATTTGTATATGCGACATTGATAGGAATTTGAATAAAAAAGATTGAAAGTCTAAATGATCTAGAAAATTGTAGATGATGTGCTTAATCAGTTAGTTTAATGTATAGAGCCTCATGAGAGTATAATTAAAAATTTGATTCAAATTAATAAAAATTAGGAATGATCAAATTAGACATAATTATGATTAATTAGTTTTAAATTTGATTAATTATGATAATAAGCCATTAATGTATTAAGTTAATCTATTTACATATAATCAAAGAAGAGAGGTGTTGAGTTCATTTTGTTTTCTTCATTTGTGCTGGAGAATTTTAAAGAGAGGGAGACACCTAACCTTAGAGAGACAAAGCTCAAGACTTGAAGCATTGAAAGGAGAACAAGGAGAACTAGAGAAATTTATCAATAACTTCTGAAATTCAAGTTCTAGGTATGGAATTTAAACTAAATTCTTGTAGTTGATCCATTTAGGAAGTGAATTCATGAAATAATTAGGATCATTTGCATGTAATTTGTAAGGAATAGCTAAGATGTTGAAAATCAAGCTAGATGTATGTTCATGGTTAGTTATGTTTGGTATCATCACTTTTTATTTAGGTTTTGTAATCCTAACATGCATGAGAGCTGATAATTCATATATTTCCAGAAAATCCCCATGAATTTTACTCGTTGTTACATGTTCATGTTCTTAAAGTGAAAAGGGTTGAAAATCTTACATGCATGAAGCTTTTGGTTTCAATTTTACCAATTGATGATGTTTTATGTAATGGTTTCAAAATTGGTCATGAATTCATGCTTTCTAAAGTACTTCCATGTTTTTGAACAAACCATGCAAGACCTCAAGCCTTGAATTTGAGTTTGGAAACCATTTTTGTTGTTTTTGAAAAATAGCATTCGCACAGATTGCTCGATCGGTCTAGTTTCCGCTTGAGTGCACTTTGAGACCAACTAGTATTTTTCCAGACCACTCAAGCTCTCAAGATTACTGCTCGAGCCTACATTTGAACCAACTAGAATCTCGTTTTACAAACCAAGGTATTGGGGGCTTGCATTCAACGCTCGAGTGGACTCCCTATTTTCAATATGTTTTGAAAAACACTCTCATGTGCATATTTTTGTTTCCACCTTCTTCTAAGAATTCTTAGGCATTATTTAAGCCTCATTAAGAATGTAATAAGCTAGAAACCAATATGAGGAAATAGACTAGATTAAGAAGTATTTGATTGAATAGTGTGTTTCAATATGTGTATGTTTATGTGCATTATGTAGGTTGGACACCCGAGGACTATTATTCGAGTTGTGAGTAATGTCTCTATTAAGTTATGTTTGAAATGTATTTTGAAACTTGTTTCAAGAATGATGTTTATAAAATCTTATTTTGAATAAATGAATGAAGATCTCTTTTGTAAATGTATTCATGGCATCCTTTAGTGAGGCCCTGCATTAGGGGATATAATATCATAGCCCTCTGAATGTTTGATTTATAGAGATCTCTAATGTTTGACCAGGGTGGTCCATTCATTAGACCTGAATGGTCCTTTTATATTGACCTAATTGGTCTCTTGATTTAGGCCTAATTGGCCCCTTTGTTTTGCTCTAGATGTAACCACGTATAACGCTTCGATAATGAATTTTCATTTATAGCAAAAGTTTTGTTATGAATTTGATATATAATTCGTTTTGAGAATATAAGTTATGTTTTACAATATGATTGGACTTCATTCATTAATCATTTTATATTGATGTTATTCATTGGGTTTTAGCTCATCTCCTTCCCCTATATGTATGTAGGTGAGCATTTGGGTGATCAACCTTAGAGTATGCCTTAGGAATCTACCATTTTGTAAAGCCAACCGTAGAATGCTTCCGTGTTGAGGCGTTTGTTTTGGATTTTGTATTGGGCCAAGCTTTTGTCAAGTCATTATGTTTGGACTTGTGTTGTATAACATGATGTTTCAATTGTGTAACTAAATAAGATAAATAGATCCATGATTTGATAAATTAAATTATAGAACATCAAATAAATCCATATTTGACAATTTACATAGTGGAGTATGAAATAGTAATACATGTCACATAATATATTGAAAGACGAGGAATCAAACCAAATTCTGTGTGATACCACAGTGTCCTTAAAATAGATTAGCTGTCTCTCCACGAGTGCTGGAGGAATGTCGACTTTTATCTTCCAGGATAAGATGGTTTAGACTGGCTAACGCAAAAGCAACTTCTGTTAGTTTTGGCGAATCAACAATGGCAGTACTCTCTCACACAGGAAGAAAATTATAGACACAAGAAGAATGATTGTATAATTCTGGAAAGCAAAAATCTGTGTCAAACCAAGGAAGATGTGCCTCCTTTCATACACAATAGGGAAGAGAGTAAAAGCCTCCAACCATAAAGACTAGCAACTAATAGCCATGAAGGTTGACAACTAATAGCCATTACTCCTGCAAAACTGCTGGAGTAATGGTCCAAAACTGATGGGAAAAAATATCTGCAATATATTTTTTGTATAAAGAAGTGTATACATCTGCAGTAGACTTGGCTCAAAAAAAATTAGGTTGGTAGACCACCAATTCGGCCCAACCTAAACCTCAAGCCCAAGCCCAAGATCCACGGATCATGGACCTAGCTCGATCCGGGCAGACGGGCTGCACGCGTATGGCAATTTTTACATAACCAACTTGGACCGTAGTCTTGGCCCAAGCCCATCATTGAAGCATCCATAATTCCCTTCATTTGAAAATTTTGGATGCCCTAAAGGGCTTATGCCCTTCACATAATCTTAAGATTTAAATACCCATCAGAATTTTCCTCTACAATCAATGTGAGAATAGTAACTATACACAATTCTCAATACCTTATTTATGAGGCCAATTTTATGAGACAATTTCTCATTCAATTCTTAATGGTTTTTAATCATTCTTTTTGTGGTGTAAAAGCCTTTTTACAAGGAATCTAAACCCATTTAATCCCACCTCAACCAATGGTTAGGACCTACTTTAACTTCACATTAAAGTCACAAAAAAATCATTTTTTCTAGCATAACATAAAGTTTAAACTTATTGTAAATATTATAAGTTATATTACAAAAGTTGTGTGGGTTTTTAATTATTGGCATTTATGCACTACTCAATGAACTCTTTATCATTTGTTTGCTTTCTCTTTAGGCCCCATTATACTTAAGTTAAGAGTATTATTTGAGGGCCCGAAATCGTTTGGCTCAAAATTGGCTCAAAACCTAAAACGATATCGTTTTGGGTTCTCTTACCGGTAACTTATAATAAAATTCTCTTACCGACAAGATATTTTAAAATTCTTTTACCGGTAAGATAATTCAAAACGACGTCATTTTGAATTCGAGACAAATTTGAGCTTGAAAATTTTGGGTCCTGTGGCAGCTTTGTATACTTAAATACTTTTTTTATTTGATTAAGAGGTCATAGGTAATCTAGGGACGAGTTAGAGCCGTGACGCTTTTGCTCCTGTGATCGAACAGTTCGAGCGAAAAATCTCTACTACGGGTATAATTTTGGTACTATATACTTTATTTGTTGAATCATTTTGCATTGTCGCTTGATTTCGTTTTGAAAATCCAATCTATGTTTAAAAAGGGTGTAGATTTGGCTGTTATATTGTAAATTGCTTTCTAACCTGTAGTTTTTTGTTCATTTTCCTAATATTAGTTGTTCAAGTGAGGCGTTTCGCGATAATTGAAGGGTATATATTTATTTAATATATATATATATTGTAGGGTGTAATTGAACTAGCTACATTGATTCTCATAGCTTTTATTGGTTTATGGATTCTGGGTTTGGTGTTTAATTCAAAATTGTTTGACAATTTTGTGATATTATCCTTGATTTTTTTTTTTCTAAATTTTATTTTTTATTTTCAGATGATAGTGGCATGTTTTGGTGTTATTGTTCAAAGTCATTTTTTTCAGATTTGAATAGATCTTTCTCTTGGGGGAAAAGACTCGTGTTGGGATTTTGGACAAATAGAGGATGGAGATGAATATATGGGGGAATTTTTGGATTTTGGACAGGTAGAGGATTTCAGAATTTTGTACAGATAGATTTAAATAGATAAGGAGAAAATTTTGAACATATAATAAAATTTGAACAGATAAATTTAAACAAATAAGGGGAAAATTGAACAAATAATAAAATTTGGATGTTTTGATTCGACGGACTGGATAAGAGAGGATTAGAATCTATAGGACTTGAATTGTGGGATTGTGAATCCCCCAAACTATTTGATTGGATCAGATGTGTATCCCGTGTTTGTTTTTTATGGGATTAAATGTCTGGAAATGACTATTTTTAGTGAATCTAATATTTGGTTGAACGGACTGAATAGGATAAATGAACAAAAGACTATTTTACCATTTTTCAATTGTTTACTAAGTAATAGCAATATTAAACATATCTTTAATATTTTAATTATTTTTAGCTAGATTAAATAAAATTTTATTTTATTTTATTTTTTACACAATTAAATAAATTTATTTTTTACAAATTAAATAAATAAAATATCAATAAAAATACATGTTATTTTTTAATTAAAATTTTAAATAAATTTCTTTTTAAAAATAATAATAATTAAACAATGAAATTAAATAAAATATAAACATTTTTTTAAAAAAAAACATCAATAAAATATATAAAAAAAAATATTTTAAAAAATTAAATAAATAAAACATCAATAAAAAGTTAAACAAAATTATTTTATTTTTACATTGAGACATTTAAATTTTATTAAATTATACTAAATATAATACATAATTAAATAGTGGAGGGTCAAAATGGTCATTTCACATTCTAATCCCAACAGTAAATAGCCCAATGAACATTGTCCCATACCTCTCCCCCCTCCTCCTCCCCCTCCCCATCCCCCTCCCCTTCGTCTTCCCCCTCCCCCTTCCCAAGATAGTATAATTCCCTATATGGGCGATAAGGAGTTTGGCGGACTAAAAAAAAAAAAAAAAAAAAAACAAACGCTGGATAAAGAGCTTCTCCCGTGTTACAATCTCAATAGTGAATAATCCCTCCTTATCTCCACAATCAAACACACCCTTTGGATAGATAGATTTAAACACATAAGGGAAAAAATTAAATAGATAATAAAATTTAGACAGATATTTTAATAGATAAGAGAAAAAAATTAAACTACTAGGGAAAAATATTGATACAAATTTGAACCAATAGAGATAGAAACCCATAGAATTTGAATAGATAGGGGGAACAAAATAAATAGATAGATATAAATTTGAATAGATAGTCAAAAAAATTTAAACAGATAGTTAAAAAAATATTTGAACAGATAGACATAAATTTAAACGTATAGTAAAAAAAGTTAACAGATAAATTAATGAGTAAAGTTAGAAACAAAATGTCTTTCAAAACAAATAAAAATGTATAGTAAAAAAAGTTAATAGATAAATTAATAAGTTATAAACAAAATGTCATTCAAAACAAATAATAAGACTTTTTACCAAACTATTTCACAAAATGTGGATCTTTCACCAACAAAAAATATCCATTAGACCTAATAACGTGTATCTTCCTCAACTTAGATTTTTCAACAATTTTCTCTTCAAATAATACCTATTAGTTTCAACTTCATCCATGTCAAAGTTCAAGCAATGTTGCCCTCTAAATATAACATTGTCCTCATTTTTCACTAACCTTAAATTGTGAATTGATTGCTATTATTTTACCCATTACTTTGTTTTAGGTCCCTTCATTTCTTTGAACTCGCATGACCCAAATTGCTCCACTCCCTATTTTTTTTGACCTACCATAATTTCCAAAATACCCTTCTTTGAAACCCCCACTTTTGCCACAACTTTTTCTCCAACAAACCCCTTCTCCCACTAGATAATAAAATTTAAATAGATAAGGGGAAAAATAGATAATAAAATACTAGGGAAAAATATTTGGACAGATATTTTAATAGATAAGAGAAAGAAATTAAACTACTAGGGAAAAATATTGAAACAAATTTGAACCAATAGAGATAGAAACCCATAGAATTTGAATAGATGAGGGGGGAAAAAATAAATAGATAGATATAAATTTGAATAGATAGTCAAAAAAATTTAAACAGATAGTTAAAAAAATATTTGAACAGATAGATATAAATTTAAACGTATAGTAAAAAAAGTTAACAGATAAATTAATGAGTAAAGTTAGAAACAAAATGTCTTTCAAAACAAATAAAAATGTATAGTAAAAAAAAAAAGAGTTAATAGATAAATTAATAAGTTATAAACAAAATGTCCTTCAAAACAAATAAAAAGACTTTTTACCAAACTATTTCACAAAATATGGATCTTTCACCAACAAAAAAATATCCATTAAACCTAATAACGTGTATCTTCCTTAACTTAGATTTTTCAACAATTTTCTCTTCAAACAATACCTATTAGTTTCAACTTCATTCATGTCAAAGTTCAAGCAATGTTGCCCTCTAAATATAACATTGTCCTCATTTTTCACTAACCTTAAATTGTGAATTGATTGCTACTATTTTCCCCATCACTTTGTTTTAGGTCCCTTCATTTCTTTGAACTCGCATGACCCAAATTGCTCCATTCCCTATTTTCTTTGACCCACCATAATTTCCAAAATATCCTTCTTTGAAACCCCCACTTTTGCCACAACTTTTTCTCCAACAAACCCCTTCTCCCACTACCCTCACCTTTGTCCACCCTTACCACCACCTCTGGCTATCATCCCAAACCCTCTCCTGCCACTGAAGTCTCTTTTCACCACCCTTTAACCCTCTTTCGA
Source organism: Camellia lanceoleosa (assembly GCA_025200525.1). Taxonomy (NCBI): domain Eukaryota; kingdom Viridiplantae; phylum Streptophyta; class Magnoliopsida; order Ericales; family Theaceae; genus Camellia; species Camellia lanceoleosa. The sequence goes on along the minus strand of CM045767.1, from coordinate 35,270,217 downwards.
ACCTTTCTCATTAATTTGAATTCTTTTACAAAAATATTTTGAGTAGTTATTTACCTTTTTTATTAGGGCATCTCCAACGTTTAACCTTTTTTTCATCAAATTTGAGTAAAAAATTTAGTAAAAACTCCATCTGATATTGTGTGATTGGTCAACCGAACCGGGAGAACATCGGGTCGGTCGACCGACCAGTGTAATTTTCACAGAAATCTATAACATGTTGTGGGCAATTTTTTACCCAAGTGATCATCCAGGGAGACATCCGGTTGGTCGTCTGGTGGTGTTGTATTACTTGCAACTCCAACGGTTCTGAACAGTAAATTGGTAAAAACTACAGCCATCTTCCATTTGATAAAAACTGTAACATACTGATTAAGGCTGAATTGTACATCATTGAGGCTGTTAATTAGAATCTCTTAACTTCACTTGCTGGTCAAAGCGTATACTTTATGTGTGTTGAATGTCAATCAGGTTGTACATCGTCGGAGCATAAAATAAGCAAAAAGACAAGATTTGGACAGAGTTGACTTTTTCTGGAAAAGTCAAACTTATCTTTTAAACCTGTTTGGAAGTGAATAAAAGTATACAAAGAAAAGGGAAAGGCCTTTCTAGGGTTCTGAAGTTGGTTTGACCTAAAGAGAGAGGCTAGGGTTTGGAGAATGAGAGTCTACCAAAGCTTGAAGGACACTTCCATGGAGGTTTCTTCCTCATCTTCTTCCTCTTTCCACTCCTCCATGAGTGGCTAGTCGTCTTTTCTAGGGTTTTGATGAAACCTTAGCCATGTAATAGAATTTTTCATGAGTTTTAATTGTAAATTGGTTTGAATAAATGTATGGATGTTTTAGAAGTTTATAAATAATTGTTTCGTTCTTCTCTTCAAGCATTTTACTCTCTGTGATTGTTTAATGCTTTCTATACATTAGTATTCTTTATGTTTGTATTCAAAGTATGAGACGAGTCATACTATGAGAGACGGGTCGTTTTGCTAACTTAGTTTAGAGCAAACGACTCGTACTACTCGGGATGATTCATGTCTGTACATTGAATGCAACAACCTTCTTGATCAATATTTCAAACTTGTAGTTGTGAAATATTGGGTTGTTCAAACCGAATTGCGATTGGTGATTGATGTTAAGTCTCATTCATGTGGTTAGTGGTGAATTCTTTACCCTAGGATTTTTTCCCAATTCAGTAAACCCAATTTCATTTATTATTGATAATTTAATTCCTTAGTTTAAATTATTTGCAATTAAATTAGGTTATGAACAATCAATCTTTTAATCAAAATTAATTTAAGAATTTAACAATTAAATTAGTTCAATTTCACAATTGTCCCTGTGGATCGATACCTGGACTTGCCATTATTCTAATTGAATTTGGTATAGTTTAGTATTTAATTTTGGTGTGTTCAACGACCCATCAAATTTTGGCGCCGTTGCCGGGGACTTCTGGCAAAATTAATTAATTTAAAGTTACATTCTTACTTTAATTTTTAGTTTAGGATTTTATGCTTTTGGTGTTGCTAAGTGTGCAGAGCGTTTGAAATTGGAGCTATCATTAAAGTGCAAGCGGAACGCAGCCGAGCTTACATAAAAACCGCAACACTAAAGTGAGTAAACAGAAGCAAACACTCACAAGCAAAGCACCAAAGTGCTAAAACGAAAGTCAAAGCTCAAACAGAGGTTGGAAACAACGTCTACACGTCAAGCATCCGCAAGACGAGTAAAGCATTTTCGTTAAACCGCTGTGAGTATTTCTTCCTTTGGTATTTTGTTTTCATACTTACTGCACAGAGTTGGAACTTGTTGTGTGTGTTTGGGTAGTGTATGCACGGGCGTTGTTCTTGTCGCCCTGAATTGTGGAATTTGGACCTTGAACTAGAAAGGACCCTTAGAAGACTTAGGACCTCCGCCCGTATTCCTAGGCTTGAATATTCATATATTGAGCCATGAGAGATGACAGATCCTAATGTCCCGAATGTGCCCAACCGGACACTTAAGGATTATTTTACAACCACTGCATATACATCACCATCATGCATCCAATTACCCAACACCACTACTGCTTATTATGAGATTAAGTCCAGCACTATACAAATGCTCCTATCATTCCATGGACTAACTCATGATGACCCTTATAAGCATTTGAATGAATTTTTAGAAATTTGCTCGACAGTGAGGATCCAGAATTTCACAAATAAGGCCTTAATGTTGCGATTGTTTCCATTCCCGTTAAAGGATAAAGCTAAACACTAGCTAAATTCTTTACCTGCTAATTCAATCACAACTTGGGACCAATTACAGCAACGGTTCTTGGAGAAGTACTTTTCCATAGGTAAAACCAACCAACTTAGGCGAGCCATCACAAACTTTGCTCAAATGGATAGCAATTCCATGAGACTTGGGAAAGACTTCGAGACCTTCTCCAACAGTGTCCCCATCACCAAGTGCCTGATTGACAACTTGTTCAAACATTCTATTATGGCTTAACTGAGCCGCACCGCCAAATGGTGGACTCGTCCTGTGGTAGGACATTTATGTCTAAAAATGATACCGAGGCATGGCAATTGTTTGAGAACTTAAGTGATAATTCCCTTCACCATACCTCCGCAGCTCGGCAAGTCTGGCAACCAGTAGTTGGAGCCCCGAAAAGAGGGGGTATTTATGAGGTCGGGCAAAACTTAGAGTTAGCCCAACAAGTAGAGGCATTGTCTCGCAAGATGAACCAATTATTAGCTACGAGACATGCCCTTACCCAGCAAGATCAGCCTCAATTTCACGAGGCATGTGTTATTTGTGCGAGCCATGCTCATGACTTGAGTGAGTGTCCTTCGGCATCACAATATCCGGAGTTAGTCCAAGAGCATGTGAATGCGGCTCAAGGATTCTCCAACTCGGGTAATGACCCATACTCCAAAACATATAATCCGGAATGGAGAAATCACCCTAATTTCTCATGGAGACCCACTTCACAAGGCACTTCTTACAATCCTTCACCACCAAGGAAGAATTTCAATAATTTTGCCAACCAATCATCTTACCGACCACCGCAACCTTATCGACCCCCACAATCATACTGGCAACCATAACCACAACCCCCGCTTGTTCCTCAGGGTAACTCTGCCTTTGAGACTCAGGTGTTGGAAGTTATCTCAAAACTTAAGAGGTTAGCACCAATAGTTCACTCCCACACTCACTCTATTGCCAAGATAGAGACCCAATTGGGTCAAATGGCTAACAACATGAATCGGAGAGAGGAGGAAAAATTACCAAGTCAAACTGTGACCAACCCTAAGGGACAATACGGGGCAGAGAGTTTGGGTGGGAATGGTAAGCAACATGAGCAAGTGCAAGCGGTGGTTGCTTTGAGAAGTGGTAGGGAGTTAGAGCCTCAATGAGTTGCGTTTGATGCAACTAGAGTTAGGACGGGTGACCACGGTGGTTCACCTAGTAAGAGCAAGGGTGAGGGGGAAACAATTAAGAGCGATGACTTAGTCCCTAGTACTTCACTTGAGCCCAAGGCACCATATGTGCCTAAGGCACTCTTTCTCCAGTGCCTTGATACACCGTCTCCTTTTAATAAGAAGGCGGCATCTATGGAGGCAATGATGGAGGTCTTTAAACAGGTAAAAATCAACCTCCCCCTGTTGGAGGCAATTAAGCAAGTACCATCATATGCCAAATTTCTGAAGGACCTTTGTACGCAAAAGCGTGAATCTAGGACACATGTGTCCCAAAATGTCCTACTCACGGAGCAAGTAAGCTCCATCTTGTTGAATGACACACTTCCTAAGCTTAAGGACCCAGGTGTCCCAACCATTGCATGCATTATAGGGGACCACTTCATTGATAGGGCCTTATTGGATTTAGGGGCTAGTGTTAATTTGTTTCCGTACTCTGTGTACGAGAAATTTGGGCTTGGCGAGTTGAAGCCCACTACTGTTACTCTTCAGTTGGCTGATCGGTCCCTCAAAGTGCCACGAGGCATGATTGAGGATGTGCTAGTTAAGGTTGATAGGTTCTACTTCCCTGTTGACTTTTTGGTTTTAGATATGGAACCGGTGGCCAGTTCGAAGAAACAAATCCCGGTGATTTTGGGTCGATCTTTCTTGGCTACGGCCAATGCATGCATTAATTGTCGGACCGAGGTTATGGAAGTTTCATTTGGTAATATGCAAGTGAAACTTAATGTTTTCCAAGCATCACAACAACCTCATGAGAGAGAGGAGTGCTTATTAGTGGATGTTGTGGATGAGATTGTTGAGGAGGCTTTGCCCTCCATTCTTGTAGAGGACCCTTTAGAGGCTTGTCTAGCTCATTTTTGGGTTTGAAAATTTTGATATAGATGGGTCAGTTGAGGAGGTGAATGTCATGCTTAATTCTTCTTCTACACCGGATTTTCCTCCATGGAAAGCCCGGTTTGAGTCACTTCCTCCTCTGTCGAGAGAGCCTGCCACACCATCTTTGGTCACACCACCTACACTTGAGTTGAAGCCACTTCCGGCCACACTCAAGTATGTATTTTTAGGGCCCCAGGAGACTTTACCAGTTATCATTGCATCTGACTTAACTGCGGAGCAGGAGAGTCAGTTAATGAGTGTTCTTGTGGCACATCAGAGTGCTATAGGGTGGTCAGTGGCTAATTTGAAAGGGATAGATCCCTCCGTGTGCATGCATTATATACCTCTAGAGGAGGACACCAAACCTGCTCGCAAAATCCAACGAAGACTGAATCCTAACATGAAAGAGGTGGTGAAAAAGGAGGTATTGAAATTGTTGGATGCGGGTATCATATACCCCATCTCAGTTAGCAAGTGGGTGAGTCCCACGCAAGTGGTGCCCAAGAAATCGAGCATCACTGTTGTTGAGAATGAGGGAGGAGAGTTAGTCCCCACACAAACCACTACTGGGTGGCGAGTGTGCATTGATTATAGGAGACTAAATTCCTCGACTAGGAAGGACCATTTTCCCTTACCTTTCATTGACCAAATCCTAGAGTGGTTAGCGGGGTAGGGTTTCTATTGTTTTCTTGATGGCTATTCGGGGTATAATCAAGTCTCGGTGTACCCCGCTGACCAGGAAAAGACCACATTCACATGCCCTTTTGGCACTTTTGCTTACAGGTGCATGCCCTTCGGGCTATGTAATGCACCGGCGACCTTTCAACAGTGTATGATGGCCATTTTCTTCGACATGGTGGAGAAATTCTTAGAGGTTTTTATGGATGACTTTTCGGTGTTGGACCGTCTTTTGAGGAATGCCTTAGGAACTTGACTAGAGTGTTAGAACGATGTACTGAGGCAAACCTAATCTTGAGTTGGGAAAAGAACCATTTTATGGTTCGTGAGGGTATAGTGTTGGGACACATTGTGTCCCCTCGAGGTATAGAGGTTGACAAGGCTAAGGTTGACCTCATTGCAGGCCTTCCTCCACCCAATTCCGTGCGTCAAATTAGGTCTTTCTTAGGGCATGTAGGTTTTTACCGTAGGTTCATCAAAGACTTTAGTAAGATATCACGTCCTTTGTGTAGTTTATTAGTTAAGGACGCGCCTTTTGTCTTTGATGAGGCATGCTTAAAGACATCCGAAACACTAAGAATGGCCTTGACCACCGCCCCAATCATAAAATCACCAGATTGGTCGCTTCCCTTCGAAATCATGTTTGTGTAGTTTATTAGTTAAGGACGCGCCTTTTGTCTTTGATGAGGCATGCTTAAAGACATCCGAAACACTAAGAATGGCCTTGACCACCGCTCCAATCATAAAATCACCAGATTGGTCGCTTCCCTTCGAAATCATGTGTGATGCCTCCGATTATGCTGTCGGGGTTGTGTTAGGCCGAAGGGTCAATAAGGCACCATTTGCTATATACTATGCTAGTCGCACTCTCTCGGATGCATAATTGAATTACACTACCACTGAGAAAGAGTTGCTAGATGTGGTCTTTGCCTTAGACAAATTCTGATCTTATCTCCTAAGTTCTAAGGTCATAGTCTTCACTGATCATGCCGCTTTGCGGTATTTATTATCTAAGAAAGAGACCAAACCTAGGTTGATTAGATGGATTTTGTTGCTTTAGGAATTTGACTTAGAGATCCGTGATAAGAAAGGATCCGAGAATGTGGTGGAAGATCATCTCTCCCGAATCCTTGTTGAGTATAATAGTGACCCTCTTATTTTGCATGATTCATTTCCGGACGAACAACTCTTTGAGCTGTCACAAGCGAGCCCCCCGTGGTTTGCACATATTGTGAATTACTTGGCTATTGGGAAAATTCCACATAATTGGTCTAAGTAAGACAAAGATCGATTCTTTTCGCATGTTAGGTATTACTTTTGGGAGGATCTGGAGTTGTTTAAATATTGCTCCGACCAAGTGATCCGACAGTGTGTGCCAAAGAGTGAGGTGCATAGCATTCTTACATTTTATCATTCTTCTGCATGTGGCGGTCATTTTAATGGGCATAAAACGGCCGCCAAGATTTTACAGAGTGGGTTTTATTGGCCCGTAATTTTTAAAGATGCCCATCAATTTTGTAGAACTTGTTTGCGTTGTCAGCAAATAGGTTCGATGTCTCGGCGTGACATGATGCCAATGTCCCCTATTCTTGTGGTAGAAATATTTGATGTGTGGGGGATTGATTTTATGGGCCCTTTCCTAGAGCCATAATAAGTGATCAGGGTACACATTTTTGTAACCAGTTCTTTAAGTCAGTAGTTAAGAAATACTCTATCACTCATAAAGTTGGCACTCTATATCACCCTCAAACTAGTGGCCAAGTGGAAGTCTCAAATAGGGAGGTAAAGCACATAATTGAGAAAACGGTGAGACCAGACAGGAAAGATTGGTCATAACGGTTAATTGATGCATTATGGGCTTACCGCACTGCTTATAAGACACCCATTGGGATGTCACCATATAGAGCAGTGTTCGGCAAAGCTTGCCATCTCCCGGTTGAACTTGAGCACCGAGCATTGTGGGACATAAAGAAGTTTAACTTTGATATGGCCGCAGCTGGGCTCAATCGGAAATTGCAACTCAATGAGTTGGAGAAAATCCGAAATGATGCATATGAGAGTTCGAGAGTTTTTGAAGCTCGGACTAAAGAATTTCATGACAAGCACATTAACAGGAAATCCTTTAAACCCGGCCAAAAAGTGTGGTTTTTTAATTCAAAATTGAGACTCTTTCTGGGTAAGCTAAGATCAAGATGGGATGGCCCCTTTGTAGTTGTTGAGGCGTTCATTCATAGCGTCATTGAGGTGCGAGATCCAAAGACTGGCCAAACTTTCAAAGTGAATCGCCAAAGATTGAAACCATATATAGAGGGGATTGGGAATGGGGATATGATTGAGTCCATTACATTGATGGACCCATTTTACTACAATTGATGGATTAATTTCTTATTCTCTTTTCTTTCCCTTCTATGCTATTTTGTTTTTCTTTGTTCTCGTCATGCTTTATTTGCGTCTAGGAGACTTTAAATCCTCTAAAGGTGTAATTCCTTTGGTGTTAGCCATGCCCGAACGGCGTCTGACGGTCTGGTATAGCCACCTAACCGTGTTTGTAGTGAGTTCCTAGGAGACCAACTGAGACGGTGGAAACTAGAGTTCGAATGGTAAAGCCTAGAACACAAAGGTTTGGGATTTTCGAAACTAGAGTCTGGTTTAAATACCTAGGGGTGTGGAGATTGCTTCAAAACTACATTGGCTTGAACTCTGTATGGCAGCCCCATAGATTGAGGTAGCTTTATACGCCTCGATTCTGGATACCGAATCAACCTAGTCTGTCACCCTGTTGGAGAATAGGGAAAGTTACAAACATAATTAGGGAGAAAAGTAGTACCCGTGGTTTTCGCGTGAAGATTATACCTTGAGTGGGCATTCTGTATGTTCTTTTGTGCTATATTTATTTCGGATGTCAATTGAAGGTAGAAATGTTTATTTTCTGTGTTTAAAAGCATGCTTTCATGTTTATTTTCTGTGTTAAAAAAAAAATGGTTATACTTGTTCACTAAAAATAAATAAATAAATAAATAAATAAATAAATAAATGGTTATACTTGTTCACTAAAAAAAAAAAAAAAGTGAGAATCGTCGCACGTGCGGCCTGGGCCCCGCACGTGCGGGAAAAATTGGCAAAACAAATTTTGAGCACTGCTAAATAAGCAAGTGTGGGGAGTGGCGTGCATTGACCAGCCGCACGTGCGGCTTGACTCCCGTACGTGCAGGATGACGAAAATTTTTTTAAAAAAAAATAAAAATTCTGCGAGGAGGAGAATCGCCGCACGTGCGGCTTGAGCCCCGCACGTGCGGTACGTCGTGATTAAAAAAAAAGTGATCAAGAATCGCCGCACGTGCGGCCTGGGTCTCGCACATGCGGGAAGTTTGGCATTTGAGAGGTTGCACTCTGCTTTAAAAGCAAGTGTGGAGGGCAGGTGCGGAGGCAAGCCGCATGTGTGGCCTGGGCCTTGCACGTGCGGTAATTTTCGAAAAAAAAAATAAAATTGTTTTCTTCTTCTTTTTAATTATTTTTAATTTCAAAAAAAAATTCATTTTTATTTATTTATTTTTATTTTCTATTTTTTTATTTATTTTTGAATAAAAAAAAAAACCAAACAAACCGTATCTAACTCTCTTTCTCTCCCAATCCCTTTCACTCTCAGATTTCTCTCTCTCTCTTTAACTCTCATCTCTCTCTCTTTTAACCCCACAAACCCACCAAATTCTTCTTCTTCTTCTTCTTCTTCCTTTTCTTTTCTCCTTCTTTTTTCTTCCTCACCACAATCATCTCACCGCCGGCATCACTCCCCTCTCCGTCCGACGAAACTCCAGCGACCACCATTTTTTCCGGTGAACCTCCATTCTTTTTCTCTCTTTCTCCACTTTTTCAAGGATATGAGTCGACGTCTTGCTCAGGTCTTCAAGAAGGCCAGAGGTTCCATCTCTTCGGCGCCACCACCGCCACCGTCACCACCATCCTCGCCGCCACCACTAGGTGACTTACCCCGGCCGGAGTGGGCTTCACGCCCTTTTCACAAGCTCACTCAGTTCAACTTGCAATTTTTCAGGGTGAGGCAGACACTACTTGGGCCGTTGAGCAACTCCGACTCTGGCAGCAGTTGGGCGTTTGCACTGTGACAGCGCCCACTTATTCTCGTCTGGTACGACTCTTCTACCATAACCTATATGAGTCACCCACCAAGGATGGACTGCTCTCTAACATTCATGGTCAAGCTGTCGACATCACCTCATCCATGATTGCCACAGTGTTAGGGTTTTTCGCCAAGCCGGAATATCAACCCTTCCCGAAAGTTGAGGATCGACAACCCATTCATAGCCTCATCCAGCAATACTTCCCGGGGGCCCACAGTGACCTCAGTTTCACATGCTTGCAGCGGAGCAAGCTGCCTAGCCGCTTGCTATTCCTGGATTCCGTGGTCCATAAGAATGTCCTTCCACTTGGGCATCGAGCTGAGCGATGATTGGAGTTTGTTCGGGCTCTACACGGGTATCAGTATGGCTATCAGGTCCTGCTTGAGCATATCATCTTGATGCACTTGCAGAAATTTCTACGAGAGGCAATTCGGCCTGATCCTATGCAAAACCTGACTTGGCCACTACCATTTGCCAATCTGCTGACACTTGTGTTTCAGCTGAACCACCTCCACATTGCTGAGAATGAGGCGATTGATAGAGGGTATCCGACTTTCGGCTAGCGGGAATGGCAATATAGCATATCTCGTATCCCGCAGCCAGTTGATGCCCCAGTTGATGAGGCCCAAGATCCCGTACATGACCACCCAGCTCATCATATTCCCTCCGTGCCTCCCCAAGGGGACCCGCTCTACATGACTCGTGAGGAGTACTTACAGCTTCAGCACTTTGTAGATCAGGTCCACAGTACTCTTCGTGAACATCACCAGAGTCTCATGGAGTTGTGCACGGATTTTCAGGCGCATTGCGACTATTCTCGGGCGACCTTCGACCAGCTGCTCGCCCACTAGCAACGGATTCAGGATGACGCCTTTGAGACGCGTTCTTTGATGCAAGCTTTGTTTGCCCAGCATTTCCCGCCACCACCATCGCCGGCTTCCCCGTAGTCCCCACCTGTATATTACTTTGTTTCTTTTATTTTTATTTTTATTTTCCTTTTTAGTTCTTTCTTTTCTTCAAAAAAAAAAAATAGTGTGAAGTGTATACATCTTACTCTCTACCTACCTGGATGTGCACCTACAATTCTGGTAATATTCTCTCATTTCTCTTTACTTTTTCATTGAGGACAATGCCATATTCAAGTTGGAGGATGAGGGTTATATTTTCTTTTGTGCATTCATATTTGGCCCATAATTCATGCTTATACTTGTTTCACTTGATTGCATTACTTCACCTGATATGACTTTTTGCTAGTAGGGTGATGATATTTGCATATGTTATTTGGAGATCATAGTAGACTTGTATGAAAAGGGTTTATTAGGTAGATACTCGCATGTTATGTTTGCACGAGGAGAGTTGTCTGTGTTTGTGATTTTAGTGCACTTGTCATGAGTATGCCTTAATTCACATGAACACACTATCATAGCGGTGATCTTTTTATTATAATCCCTAGTGTACATCATTAATAATAGCTAGAGTTGCAGAAAAAAATAAATGAGGAGCCAAGATTTTTAAAAATAAAAAAAACACTTGACTTGTTTGGGTTCGTAGCCTTTTTAACTCGAGTTATTAAGCCTGTAGGGGTGTCTTTACACCTAATGCCCTAAAACCGTCTGGTTTGGGAGTCATTGGCCCAAAATTTGCTACATGGGTTAATTAGAAAGCTTAAGGGACTTGGACATTGCATAGTTAAGGAAAAATAAAAAGAATGACTTGTTCGGATTCGTAATCTTTTCAACTCGAGTTATTAAGCCTGTAGGGGTGTCTTTACACCTAGTATCCTAAAACCGTCTGGTTTGGGAGTCATTGGTCTAATGCTTGTTACATGGGTGATTAGAAAACTTAATGGATCAGGACATTACACAGTCATTTAAAAAAAGAAAAAAAAAAAACTTTTGAAAATCTTGGCTGCAACAGGTTAGTTTTTCTGTATATGTTGAGTGTTATTGTGAGTTACACTAGGCTATTATAGTGGATAGTTAACTAATATGAAGATTGCACTTTACACCGAGGGTACTCATGACTTGTCTACTAGCATGCACAAGTATAGGAAACTTTACTTTTGTATTAACTGAATTGTAGTTTTGACTCAATAAGTTTCTTCATGCTTGTCCACTGTGTCTTTAATGACTCATGATGCCTCAATATCACACTGTAGTGGCATATAAGTTGATTGTTAGGTGGAGTAGTGTGGTCATTTGTTGTTGAGTATATATGAATATGTTAATGTTTGTGGGTATCATTTCTGGAAACCCTCGCGAGACTTTACTCGTCCACTTGGGGTAACCTTATGGTTTAAAGGCTTGTTGCATATGCTAAATGTAACCGTTTTTTCCACGAAAGAGGAAATAGATAGATTTTGTTTAATTTAATTTTATTTTATTTTATTTTACTTGCTTGAGGACTAGGAAGTTGTAAGTTGGGGGATGTGATTAAGGCCGAATTGTACATCATTAAGGCTGTTAATTAGAATTTCTTAACTTCACTTGCTGGTCAAACCGTATACTTTATGTGTGTTGAATGTCAATCAAGTTGTACATCGTCGGAGCATAAAATGGGCAAAAAGACAAAATTTGGACAGAGTTCTGAAAAAGTCAAACTAATGTTTTAAACCTGTTTGGGAGTGAATAGAAGTATAAAAAGAAAAGGGAAAGGCTTTTCTAGGATTCTGAAGTTGGTTTGACCTAAAGAGAGAGGCTAGGGTTTGGAGAAGGAGAGTCTACAAAAGCTTGAAGGACACTTCCATGGAGGTTTCTTCCTCATTTTCTTCCTCTTTCCACTCCTCTATGAGTGACTAGTCGTCTTTTCTAGGGTTTTGATGAAACCCTAGCCATGTAATGGAATTTTTCATGAGCTTTAATTGTAAATTGGTTTGAATAAATGTATGGATGTTTTAATTTAGGAATTTAATCAAAATTAATTTAAGAATTTAACAATTAAATTAGTTCAATTTTACAATTGTCTCTGTGGATCGATACCTGAACTTGCCATTATTCTGATTGAATTTGGTATAATTTAGTATTTAATTTTGGTGTGTTATTGGTTTTGGTAAAAATCATTGGAGTAACAAAAAGGTACTTTTTTTCATCAACTTCAAATTTGATGAAATAGAAAGTGTTGGTTTGAAGATGGTCTTACCCAAACAATTAGGGCTTAGGATGATCTCTCAATTGAATGCTTTCTATGTAGGAAGATAGGCTCAAGCCCAGGGACGACCCAATCCATTTTGGGCCTAAGACATTTTCAAAAATGAAGGTTTTGATATTTAAATACTAGTTATAAATATTCAGTATATTATTATTATTGTTTTTTAATCTAAAACTCCATTTTTAGTTGTTGACTTTTTTTGGATTTTTCGTTTTGCGTTTGTTTCTTGAATATTTTCTTTTATGTCGATTTTTTTTTTTTTTTTTTTTTTTTTGAGGTTCATCTTTGAAAAATATATTGGAAATTTTTTGAAAAATCCTATTATGAACAAAAAATTTAATTTCAAAGGCTTTTTCTACAATAGTTGACTTTTTTTTTTTTTTTCTCCACTCTAGCGAAATTCAAAGTTTTCTATTTTTTTTTCTTATTTTTAAGGTTGTCTAGTTAGACAGTTTTAGAAAATAAGAGGAAAAAGAAAAAGAAAGAGAGTATTATAAAAATATTTGTTACAAAATGTGGAGCCTTAGACAATGGTTTAAACGGCACTTCAGCATGTGAAGCTTTAAATATTTGGTTTTGTGTAAAAATATTTTTTAATAATAAAACCTCATTAATTATTTGTACTTTTGATTTTTTTTTATTTTTTTGATTTTTTAATGGGTGCTCATAGCTTAAAAAAAAAAAAAAAAAAAAAAAAAAAAAAAAAAAAAAAAAAGAAGATGAAAATTTCCCCTCAAAAAATAATTTATTTATTTTTAAACAAAAACATGTTCTCCGTAACCTAGCTACTGGCTTTTTATTTATTTTTTTGTTTTTTTAACAGCGCCTTACAATGTTGGCTGTTAGCTATAAAGAAGAAGGGAAAAAAAACAACACATTAATAATTTTATTCAAAAAAACAAAAAAAAAAAGACATTCTTTGCAATATAACTAGGGGATTTTAACAGCAATTTTGTCTTGAGCAACATATCCAGATCATTGGCTGGTCCTGAGTCCAAAAGTGTTCCCTTGGCTAAAAACAGATCATCATGTTAATCCACCATCAATTTGGTCATTCTCAAAACTAGTGTGTGTACAAGCTAATTTCTTGTATAAAAAACAAATTGAGTCAATTTGTAAAACAAGCTGATAAATTTTAATTCGCAGGCCAATTGTACTCTCAAGTTTTGTTTAACGGCTCAACCTAACCTGTTCACATTCATAATTTTCACAGATTAATTTGGCAACACAAGTTAGAGTTGGTTTGAAAATTGACTATTTTAATTAACTTTTTTACAAACAGACGTATAAGAAAATAGAAACAGTGATGTAATAAATTGTTTTAGCATTTTGACATTGTGGGTGATAATTTCATTTCCCCGTAGCATTGAAGGAACAAGTTGTTGGGTATCCACACCAATGTGAACTTGGCTATGGAAGTCAAGTATGAAGGCTATAAATATAGTTTTTCTGAAGATTTTCAAATTTAGGGTGATTGTGTAGTAAGCTTGCCATTTAATCTTTTATAGTTGGTTGTTGGCAAGTAGTGGTTGGCAAGTAGAGACTCTCCCGTTTGTATATAAATTGGGAAGAGTTGAGCTGAGAGATATTATAAAGTGAGAAAAAGAGAGAGTTGTGAGAAGTGTATGAGAGCTCTGAGTTGAGTAGAGAGAGTGAGATACTCTTCCTCCTCTATTTTGTATTTTTGCTCTGTTATAGTGCTTTCTCTTTTTCTCCCATGGGTGTAGGCATTAGGCTGAACCACGTAAGTATTTGTTTCTCATTTGTGTGTGTGATTGCTTGTTGATCATTTAGTGAATGTGTTTAATCCTAACAAAGTGGTATCAGAGCTGGTTGAGTGTTTTTTGGAAAAAATAGAGTGCGATTGTCAGAATTGCCCAGAAATCAAAATGGTCAAAATCCACTTTTGATCACACTAGGTTGAAGCTCTCGACGAGAAAAACACATAGAAAAAAAAAAAAAAAACCACATAAAAAATGGAGGTCGGAGTAAACTGCACGCGCTTCACGCGCCTCTAATGTCGTTTCCACGCGCTGGAGACTGGTTATACGCACTTCGTGGGCGAAACTAGAGAAGAAGACTACCCTTCTATTTTTATGTAATAAATACTTATTTGTGAAGATATAAGATACAAGTCTTGTGTTGGCGGAGTGGGTAAAGCCTAGGTCTTCAAAACTTTTTGGCAACAAAAGCATTTTTTTTTTTTTTTTTTAAGAAAATTCACCAAAGCTAAGTTGAAGTCAAGTTGAGTTGAAACTGAGCCGCCTAAGCCGATGATCTCAACAGATCTAGAGTAATTATCCAGTGCGTCGCAAGTGCTTCAGATTCTGCTGATCTAAACCATTCAACCTGTTTTGGATTGATCTGAGCCATTCTGAGTTTGTTTTTGACGATCCAATAGTAGTTTCGAACTATTTGGAATATTCCAGACATATCCGTACGGTTAGATTTTACAAATCAGATTTCAAAACTTTGCAGTTTTCATTTTGCAATCTGAAATGCTTTTCTGGCTAATTTGACCAGTCCGAACTCAATGACGAAGTCTTATTTTCTAAGTAGAGATCATTTTCTGTAGAGACAAGTATTGATGGAGGAATCAACATCAACTTTGAGATCCATGATCAAGCTAAATGCTTTCAACTATGCAATTTGGAAGCCTAGAATGGGGGACGTCATGTACTACCGAGATTTGTTTAACCCCATTGAGCTTAATGGAGTCAAACCAGCAACAAAAACGACGAAGACTAGAAGCAGAATAATCGAAAAACCATTGGCCAGATCAGACAATGGATCGATCACAATGTCTTCCACCATGTTGCCCAAGAAACTGATGCCTATGTTCTTTGGAAGAAATTAGAATGCATATACCAGTCGAAGACTGCTCGGAACAAAGCCCTCCTAATGAGAAAACTTGTAAATTTGAAGCTAAAAGGTGGTATCTCTATTGCAGAACACAACAGTGATTTCCAAAATCTGGTGAACCAACTAGAAACTATCAAAATGGAGCTGGATGATAAGATGCAAGCCCTATTGCTACTCAGTTCCTTGCCAGATAGTTGGGAGACATTGGTGGTGTCCCTCATCAACTCTGCACCTGAAGGAAGACTGACCACGAACATGGTCATGGATGCTTTATTAAGTGAGGAAGCAAGAAAGAAAGACATGGGCAGAGATCAGTTACATGCCCTCATCACAAAAAATAAAGGTAGAGGCAGAGATAGGGGAAAAAGCAAAAGTAGAGGACACAGTAGAAAAAGATCTCAAGGCAGAGGGAAGTCCAGAGAAGGTACGAGCTGGCCAAGGTTCAAGTGTTACCATTGTGGCCAAGAGGGTCACATAAAGAAGTATTGCTATGCCTTGATAGGAGAACAAAAACAAGGCAATAGATAGCCAAAGACCGAAAATGAGAACACTGCAGTTGCTGTCTCAAAGGATATTGCATTATTCTCTATTGAAGAAGATGAATGCCTCCATATGTCAGACAACAAAATCGAGTGGGTGCTAGATACAGCAACTTCCTACCACACTACATCTCGGAAGGAGTTCTTCAGTATGTACGAAGTTGGAGATTTTAGAACAATGAACATGGACAACTCCAGTTTTTTGAAGATTGTGGGAATCGGTGATGTTCGCATCCAAACCAAAGTTGGGTGCACGATGGTGGCGCCTGAATCTTATTTCAGGGATAGCCTTAGATCGACAAGGCTATAAGAACTACTTTGGCAAAAGCATGTGGAGATTGAATAAGGGATCTCTAGTGGTAGCCAGAGGACAAGCAACTGGTACATTGTACAAGACTCATGTGAATGTGACTTCAGATAGCCTCAACGTAGCAGAAGATGAGGCATCACCAAATTTGTGGCACAAAAGGTTGGGTCACATTAATGAGAAAGGGTTGTAGATTCTAGCAAATAAGTCTCTTATTCCCTTTGCCAAAGATGCGAAATTGAATCCTTGTGACAATTGCTTGTTTGGGAAACATCATAGAGTCGCTTTCCACTCATCATCCAGAAAACAATCAGAGTTGTTGAGCAGAGTATACTCTGATGTATGTGGTCCCATAGAAGTGGAATCTTTGGTTGGTAAAAAATACTTCCTGACATTTATTGATGACGCATCACGGAAGGTATGGGTTTATATCCTAAAGACCAAAGCTGAGGTGTTTCATCATTTTCAGACATTCCATGTTATGGTGGAAAAGGAGATCGGAAAAAAGCTAAAGTGTCTCCAAACAGACAATGGAGGCGAGTGTACGTCAAAGGAGTTTGAAGCCTACTGTGCTACTTGTGGCATCCAGCATGAGAAGACTGTTCCTAAAACCCCATAACACAATAGTGTAACTGAGAGAATGAACCAAACCATTGCGGAGAAGGGCAGATGTATGCTCAAAATGGCAAAGCTGCCAAAGTCATTTTGGGAAGAAGTTGTTCGTGTTGCTTGCTATTTGATCAATAGATCGCCATCAGTTCCACTAAATTTTGAGATTCCAGAAAAGGTGTGGTCTAGAAGGGAGATTTCTTACTCTCACTTGAGAGTCTTTGGGTGCAAAGCATTTGCACATGTATCCAAGGAGCATAGATAGAGGCTGGATGATAAAGCCACTACATGCATTTTTATTAGCTATGGAGATAAAGAATTTGGATATAGATTGTGGGATTCGAAAAACAAGAAGTTCATTCGAAGCCGAGATGTGGTGTTTCAAGAACGCCAAATCTTAGAAGACTTTGGGCAACCAGCCAAACCCAAAATTGATAATGTTTCAGAAATTGTTACGAATCCTGCACCATGACAATATACCACTGATGAAAAAGAGCTACCATAGCATGCAGCCAATGATGTAAAGTTACATGATGGATTTCTAGAAAAAGAAGATCCAAAAGAAGTGGGTGTTGAGCAGGGGGAGCCACAACCCCCTCCGCTAGAGACTATTGGTCCACAGTTACAAAGATCAATAAGAGAGCTTATGCCGTCGTCAAAATACCCTGGTCTGAGTATTTTTTGCTTACTGATGAGAGGGAGCCAGAAAGTTTTCAAGAAACTTAGAATCATAAGAAGAAGAGTAGTTGGCAGCAGGCTAAGCAAGAAAAGAAACAGTCCTTGTAAAAATTCAAACTTATGATTTGGTAAAACTTTCCCATGGTCAAAAAGCACTGAAGAACAAATGGGTGTTCAAGTTGAAGAAAGATGGTAGCGGAAAACTAGTCAAGTATAAGGCTCGATTGGTTGTCAAAGGTTTTGGGCAGAAGAAAGGTATTGATTTTGATGAAATCTTCTTGCTAGTTGTGAAAATGACATCCATTCGAGTAGTTTTGGGACTAGCGGCCAGTTTGAATTTGGTACTTGAACAAATAAATGTGAAGACGGAATTTCTCCATGGTAATTTGGAGGAACAAATTTACATGGAGCAACTAGAAGGCTTTGAAGTAAAAAGGAAAGAAAACTTAGTTTGTAGATTAAAGAAGAGTCATTAAAGCCTCAAACAAGCGCCGAGACAGTGGTACAAGAAGTTTGACTCATTCATGGTGGGTCATTGTAGACACCCCATTTTTGACCGTCCTCAAGACCTGGACATCACCGTTTGAACACTCGGTGATTATCCATGTTCGTGTTCGTTTGGAGTTCCCGGAGTTCTCGGCTACGCGCCTTGCCTCAGGACCTCCGAACTTGACCGTTTTGTGTTTGGTTTTGCACCAAACACTTGTGCTTTGCCTTGGAGGGGCAGGGAATGCCTTGTGAGGTATCCCCACACACCACCGGCAGTGGCTAGAGGCCATCGGCTGGTTGGTGTTGCCATCGGCACTATATTGTGCCGGTCGACACTCTTTTGTGCCGGTCGGCAGTCAATTTTGTCAAAATGACAATTTTGCCCTGCCGACTACTGTGCAATTGCTTTTTAAGATATTTTGAAGCAGCTGTATAGCATTTGTTTCCCGGATGAGCCTTTGGTTTGCTTAGCTTGTAAGCTTTGTTGCCTATAAGAGAGGGCTCTCTTCTCTTGGCTCAAGGGTTAGAAAAATTAGACATTTTTAGAGAGAAAAGACAGAGAAGAAGCTCTGGTTCTAGGTTAGAACTTTTGTATCTATCCTATCTCTCTTTTCCTCTCTTGTTTCTACACTAGGTGTTTTAATCCATATTATTGCACACAAGCACCTAGTGTTTCACCTTCCTTCGGTTACTGAGGTTCTAAAGGCTGGTTCTTGAAATTTTTGGTTGGATTTGAGCTCAAGGAAGCAACAACATCAACCTTTGTGAAGGTGGTCTTCAAGGGTAAGAAACTACCCCTTTTTACCCCATTTTTGCACTCCATTTTTGCATAGATTAGAACTGTTTTTGTGCTTAGCATTTAATACAAAAAAGTTCTATTTTTTAGTCCTCTTTATTGTTGGTTAAGAGTGTTTTGTGCTTTGGGGAGGTTTGACCACCCTTAGGCCTTGAAAAGGCCTCATTTTGTGCTATTTTGTGAGAGCTCCGGGATTTTGGTGTTAGGGTCTCTTCACCACTAAAATCTTGAGGGATTTCAGTGGTGAAGATGATGCCTTGAAGTCCCAAGAAGGAGAGGGCCACCCCCTCTCCTTATTGTCCTTGAAAAGGACAAGTTTTGGCCTCTTGAGGAAGCCTATGTTCAAGTGTGTGTTGAGCATGCCATGACTGTTTTTCATGATTATTATACCATGATATAACATGATTTTAAGTTGGATTTGGTACACCTTGCATGTTTAGCATACCTACCATGTAATGCCTTGTGATCCCTTAACATGTCTTAGGTTGTGTGCCTTTGTTTCTAGCATGTTTTAGGCTTACATTTGTGAAGCTTGTATGCTTATTTTGCCATGCTTTAGGTCTGTCCATAAATATTTGGGTTGATCTTAGCATGCATTGTATAGCCTCTTTGCATTCTAGACTTGCTAGCCATGAGCATGAATGTGTAGCATGCCTTGTTTGCATTATTTCAATGGTTTGAGACCATTTGCCATGTTATTTCAGTCCCTTAAACATGCTCATATGTTTGTATTGCATGCCTCTTTGATGTTTCAAAAGCTCATGTTGTATGTTCCTCGGGAGAGCATGTGTGCATGCCCTTTAATTTAAACCATATAGATGCCATCTAAGTGGTCCTTTGGGCTTGATTTTGTATGCTAGAAATATGTTTTTAGTTGCTTAAGTCTTGCCATGTTTAGTCTTGTCAAGTGTAGTTCAATGCCCTTTGACTAGCCTTGAGCACTTGGGCCATACTTGCATGCTAATGTTGTCTCATTTGGGTTGGTTTAGCACCATACTCTAACATGATTTTTAGAGCTTGTGTTGCATGCTAATTGCCCATGATATCTCTTTTCAAGTATGCTTGAATGTTGCGTGGTTAGTACTTGAAGTTTGAACCATAACATGTGCATGTGTGCATATGTGATTAGCTTTCATTTTTGGGCAATTTGGCTATTGATTTTGGGCTAATTTGGAATTGCCTAAGTCATGTTTAAGTTCACCCCATTGTTAGGTTTGTATAATTGCCTTGCATATGTGTTTGCATACTAGCATCCTCGCTTGAATTGCCATGTTACATGCCTAGTTAACATGCTTAGGGTTGCATTGCATTGGCATGCATGCTCCACCTCTTGACCAAGTCATGATGGAGGTAGAAGCCCCTTGGTTTGTTTGTTTGCATTGCATGCATTTGAAATGAAAATTGCACACTTGATCCTTTGGGCCATCATGCATAGGAATGCGTGATTGGTGGCCCGAGAATCGAGGCACATGCCCCTTTGAGTCACAAACATGATAAGGAGTGTGTTTGGTGCATACATTGCTTGAATAACATTGCCATGCAGGATTTTGCCCTCTGCTGCTATGAGTTGCAGGTTCTGCTGACATTGATGCGGCTTGGCAAGATTTAGTGCCGACCGGCAGTCTATTGATGGCCGATAGATGAATTTTGTGCCGGTGACCTCATGCTGATGCCGGTGGAAGTCCTACTCAGCCGATGGTGTCCCTCAGTGTCCTGGGAGGCACTCTTGAGACTTTGGCAGTCTTCTGAGATGCAAAGCAGGGAAAACAGAGGCAATCTAAGCATGGCAGTGCAATTCCGAGTAAGTCCCGAGCATGCGTTGCATCCAGCCCTCATCTCGAGGCGGTTTACTGCTTTAATTAGATTAATTAATTTATTTGATTAATTTAGTTGGACTGTAATATTTTAATTAGTTTGCGTAGCTAATTAATATGTATTATTATTTCGGTCCCTCCGAGCGAGGGCATATTTGTAATAAGTGTGCGTGAGTGGGTGTATGTCTTCCGACCCCCATTTCTTTCTTCCCTTTTATTTACCCACTTATGATGGTAGATTATGGCACGTTTATTTTAACATACCTTATGCAATGCATGCGTGCATCCATGCATTTGTCTAAACATGCACCGGGCTCGGTACATTATACAAACTGCATTGTATTCTAAATTCCAACTTGAATACGTGCATCAAATGATTGCATTTCACATGCCATTTTTAGGGTTAGCCGAGCCTATCCTAATTAAATGTTGTATGCGATGCATTAGTCACTTAACATGAACTAGGACACGCATGTTTGCTAACTGGTTTATTGTTTTGGCACGGAGTACGATGTGAGTATTTACGCTTTAGCATCTCGCATGCGTGTGAATGTTAACATGACAGTATGCTTACCATGCGGCTAAGTGCTTATATGAGATAAACTGTTTGAATGCCTGTGGGTGGAGGTTGGATTTCTTGAGTTAGAAAAACTCGTTGAAATCCGCGTTTTAGCCTACTTGCGAGTAGCAAATCCAAAGCATTTTCAAAACAAACGGATATGCAATGTTTATTTCCAAATTAGGTAATCTAGTCTATACTTGTTTGCTACGCGCATAACATAGTAATTCTAGGCTAATAATGGGAATAAGAACATATAATGTTTTCAAAAACAAATATCACGGTTAGTAGAGGCCAGTCTTCGGACCGGGCGAAAGGGGGTGCTCATAGCTGACCTTCCCCGATCGTACGCAAGCTCCCGAGCCAAGACACTTTGGTTATGACGGACACGTGGCCTTCGGCACTGAGTCAGGGTTTCCTAAATTTCCCATTTTAAAATATTTAGGTGGCGACTCTGTAATCTGGCAAAGCAGTCCATGTTTGGCACTACTTTTCAAAAATCTGTTTTTTTCTCAAAACGATTTGCCGGAGTTGGACTCTTTGGTTCAAGATTAAGAACCGCGACAAACAATTGAGTCCTTCGAACTATAATGACCCAATAGCGAACCAGAACGGGAGGGACTCGCACTCCTCGCCCGGGATGCGTTCGAGGACGTCTACAGTTTCTGGCGACTCTGCTGGGGATTTTTAGAGAGCTTGACTCGAATTCGTGATATCATGTTTTGACTACACTTATGTGTTTCTTTGCATTGCATGTGCATTGGTGCGCCTAGGACACCGTGTTGGCCATCTGCTATTCCTGAGCGATTTGCCGGAGGCTTGTCTTGTCAAGGCATGACCATAAGGCTGACCGGTTACAGGCTCTACCAGTATGGGAATACAAACCCCGGTTTTACTGGGGCACCCTTTTTGACCATTCGACCTAGTGCATATTCGGAATCCGTAGTGACCATTCCAAATTAGGACAGGTTGCATACCCGATATAGGTTGTTTGAAACCACTGTGTGTGTAGTGAAACCCTAGCTCCTGACAAAATAGGACAGGGAAACCCTACCCCAACATAGGGGTGTATTGGCTCTCTTTTACCTGTTATGTGCTTTTAGAGTGTATCTCTGCAGGGAACACATATATCAGTTTGCAAGTTTGGGTATCCGGCCTGAGGGCACCAGTATTAGTGTTGTTGAGAATCAGTTGTGTCTACGGGTATCAGTTCAGTTTTGTATAGTGATTACGGGAACGATGATCGATAGTAGAAATCTGATCGTCCGGCTACATCCATGTTTGATCTTGAAATTTGAACTCTTGCTTGTTTTCCGTTTGATTCGAAATTGAGGTCGATCGAGAACAAGCTAGTGTCTTTTTTTCTTGTGAGGCAGAACATGACGCAAAACTCGGAAGAGATTGTGGTCATAATGACGCGTTGAGTCGAGGAATCCTTACAAGATGAGACTATGGTTGACATGCCGCATCCACCTGTGTCGCTTTGCCGCACATCCAATTTGGACCCCTCAACTATATCAAAGCTCATGAGCCTACTACATTTGAACTAATGGGAATGATAGGTGATCTTCAAAGATCCGTGGCGGATCTCGCCTATGGAATGTCTGTTTAGCCACCGGCCACACCATATCTTGGGAGGCTTCATACCCAGAGCCCACGCTTCTGAGGCAATTGTGATTGAACTCAACCAGCAGGAGATGACCTCGGCTATGGTAGCAGCCTTGACAAACCGAACTCTAGATCGGGGCGAGGGAGATAAAGGCAAAATGAAGGCGGAATCCGACCCCATCGAACAAGCTGTAGGCGTAGAGGCTTTAAGCCGGGGAATGAACAAAGCAGAGATATCATGATTATGTCAAAAAGTAGAGGATGCTTTCCCACTCCGCTGAGGGCAATTCCAGTCAATCAGAGAATCGGGATAGGCCCCGTCATGCCAGAACAGTTCTTCCTGCTCCCAACCTTGCATCTAGAAAAGATCAAAAATCCAAGGCCGCACCCGCTGATCCGTTTGCTAGTGCATCTAGCAAGAGTGCTCAGGCTCCAAAATACCTGCCCGGTATGGCAGGTCTTCCATGCTCTCTACATGCCATTGTCCAAGGCACTTCAAATCCTTGCCGAGAGGGGACACCTTAAACCCCTAGAGCCTCGGCCTCTCCCGAAGAATCTCCCTGATACTCATGACCCTACTCAGTACTGTGCGTACCACCAGCAGACTGGCCATGCTACCGACAGTTGTTTCCGCCTCCGGCACGAGATACAAGATTTGATTGACAACGAGGTCATCCTCCCGCCTACCTCAGCAAAGTCCGTCACCACTCAGTTGTTGGATTTCGAGGATACAGATACTACAAGTCTGTAATCAGAAGGTGAACCGCATGCGGGCCATGTCTGGTACATTTTTGGATGTGGCGTTTGGCACGCACTTTTGAGCATCTGCCAACGCTAGTTTTGCAAATCCTGACTTGGGTGTCGAGTCAGTCTTTTGTTTTGTTTTGAGTCTGTCTCTCTGTATTGAGTCAGTCTTTTGCTTACAGAGTCTGTCTTGTTGTAATGAGTCAGTCCCTCTTGTATAGTATACCAGGTGATTTCGAGGTTGTTACCTCAAGCACCGTTTTGCCTTATAAATAATTGTTTTTGCTTTTTGAGTCTGTTTCTACCAAGGAGCCAGTTATGCCAGCAAATCTGAATGAAACAGCTGCGGCTATCATGTGCCGAATTTGTTGCTATTTGAGTCAGCTGTGCCAGAAGATGTGGATGGAACGACAGTGCGTACCGCCTGCTTTCTTGTGCCTTGAACATCGTTATGATGACCTGAGCTTTTCATAAAACCCCTTTTCAGACACTGCGGTAATGAAAACGAAGAGGAAGTAATTCCTCGGGTTTTGTAAAATTTTGATCATTTTTGAGAGAAAGAGAGGCATGCTAAGCTTTTAATGAATGAAATCATGCTTGTCGGCATGAGTACTGAGAAGGACCCTGGCCTGATCCAGACTGATTCCACACTATCTTCAACACGAGCGATTTGTCGCTTTCTTAAAAACTTTCAAAAACGAAATATTTTGCGCAGTCTTGCGAAGACCTATGTGGAATCGCTCTTGAGATTGCATAGCCCAGGATCGCTCTCAGCCTCAAGTTTCAATTCATCTGTTGCAAACTGGAATCTGTTCAAAACATTCAGTGCCATGAAACGCCTGTGTGGCCCATTTTGAAGCAGCCCTCGAGCAAGAGGCACCAAAGCCAGATCAAGGAAATCAAATCCCACCAGGCAAGGCTCATGAAGCGACCGTGATGGATTCCCCTGCAAATCAACACAACAGTCGCTCTCTTCGACACAGAAAGGCTTCAATTTCAAAACCATTTGGCATGGGCTTGCTACACTTTTTCCCCTTTGAGAGGCTCGATGGGCCGAAAACCCGGAAGGGCGGCCCAGGCAAAAGTTAGAGCAAAGAAAAAGAAAAGAAAAAAAAAAGAAAAAAGGAAAAAAAAGAGAAAAGAAAAGAACGAAGAATAGCAAAAGAAAAGAAAGAAAAGAAATGAAAAAATGCAAAAGAAAAGAAAAAGAAAAAAAAGAAGAAAAACATAGCTCGCAAGGTCGAAAACCCGCATTGGGCACCTTGGCAAAAGTTAGAACCTAAACAGTGAAGGTTAAAATACCCGAGTGTACCTTAACCGGAACTACGTAAGGCTTGATTCCCATGTTTGGGATACGTAGGCAACCTCATCTTGAAGTCCAGCCCCCAATGCTTCCATAGCGTCTCAATCCATGTCATGGTTTTGATCACTTTTACCTCCTCCGAATCCAATATCTTGATTGCAGCAACCTGGAATTACGTGACCAACTTCCTCTTGAAGTCCAAACCACCAACACCTTCCAGGTGACTGTGTCCATATATTGATTCAAACTGTCTTCGACTCCTCCGCGCCCGAGGGTCCGATCGTCGTCAACAAGGACTGGCTTACAATGTGCCGCAGCATCATCCAAACAAGGGGCAACTTTCCATTGCCATCCATTGCCATAAGTTGCCCCGAGTTACCATCCAAACCAGGGGCAACTTTCCGTTGCCTTATCCCCTATTAAGCCAGGGGCAATTTTCCATCATCCCCGATCCGAGGTTGCGCATCTCGAGGGTAAGTTCCGTGCTCGTTCGAGCATTGATTGTTTGCAAAAATAGTTTTTGAAGATTTTCACTGAAGTTGTTTATTTTCTCGAAAACTATTCCATTCTCCAAAACCGGGCCTTTTGTTTGGACCCAAAAAGGAGAATTTTCAGTGCCCATAGCCTGACTTGCATGATTTTAAATCAAAAATCGAATAAGTGTGTTTATCCAACTCTCATTTTGATCAAAACTGTTTTAGAAAACAAAAAATGGACAAAAAGACGAACTAGGGGCACAGTCGAGTCGGGTGTTCCGCCTCTCCCCTTTGTTATCAACGCACTCGCCAGAAAGACACTTTATCTACCAAAAGAAGTGGCTGCAAGCTAGCTGTATCGGGCGTGAACCCACAACCTCTCGTTTACTCGTCAACCACTCTGGGGAGGGATGAAAAATGAGAGAGTAAAGAGTAGAGAGGTGTAAGCGGAGAGAAAAGTAAGAAGAAGGGTTTAAGAGAAAAATCGAGCATGAGGGCCGAGTGATGTAAGTACCACAAATCAAGAATGGTGGGAAATAATACCCGGAGGAACTGGCTTCTCGAGATCTGAGGTCTTTTTGTAAACATGCCTGTGTGTCGTATCTTTTGATTTGTCGGACTCGATTTCGGCTTTGAGTCTTTTCCGAGCGTGTCTCGTTCTTTTAGGTTGTGTGCCTCTTGTTTCTTTGTTTGAGTCTGTCTTGCTGTCTTCTGTGGTAGGCTCGATACCCTGGTTAAAAACCCTTCCTTATTTCAAAAATCGTTGTTTGTGCTCAGAATGCTGTGCCATTCTGTACATTCGTGCGAAGCAAGAGAAGGAGAGGGGAAATTTGGGACATCCAAGTGTGTTTCAACCTCAAACCGTTTCAGTTTTCGTAGTCCATCTTGTCAGATCGGGGCTGTTTGTTCAGGGTTTGCTATATGCAGGATGAACCGAGTGCTTTGTTATGGGTTGTATGCAGATCGATCCCCAGTAGAGTATGGGTTGTCTATTCAGTTTAAGCAGTGGTTTGTATGAGTTGTTTTGCTGTTAATTGGTTAGTTATCCGATTATCATAGTACAATTGCTCGATTTGCAGACAACAAATCAATATCATTTACATTTGAAGTGTAACATGACGCAATGCAGTGCAAAGTATGAAAGATGCAGATATGTACAGATATAACATTCTTTTCAGACAAAAAGTTTGTTTCATTTCATATCATCTTTTTTCAAGTACAAAGTTCGAGGAAAACAAAAACCTGTCTGCGGCAGTACAAAGTACTCTATCTACCAACAAAAGAGAAAAGTACAAGAAAAGAAATAAAAGAAACAGCAAAAGTCTGGGTCATTAGCATCATCAATGGCCTCGTGCCGAGGGATCTGTCCTCGCCCTCTTCCTGGGCAGAAGTCCAGGAGCATCACCAGAAGTGTCATTGTCTGAGCCCGAGCCCGAGCTGCCCCCGGCTTCCTCCTCGGATGACTCCGCCTCCTCCTCAGATGACTCCGCCTCCTCCTCAGACTCGTCGTCTAGAACTGGAGCCCGCGAGCTGCTCCCGGCGTAAGTATGCCCTCCTCTGGTGCGGAGGAATATCCTGCCATCCCGAGTAGAAATGGGAGGTCCAGATGGAGCGCCACCACCCATCGGAGGAATCGGGAAGGGAGGCTGAAAAGTACAAAAGGCAAATGCATCAGTATACATGAAGCAGTTTATCAATGTAGAAAATACAGAGTATGAATGCCGCAAGCAGTTTATCGGTCACGAGAATGCGATTGTATGATTCTGATATGAATGCCGTGAGCGATTTATCGGTCAATGCACGGTATGATTCTGAGTATGAATGCCGTGGCGGTTTATCGATCTGAGAATGCGATGTATGAATCTGATGTGTTAAGTGCCGTGAGGTTGGGTATCGGTGTTGTGATATGCATCAGTTATGCGAAGCAATTTGTGTATGGTTTGAAACTATGAGAGAGAACATACGGAAGGCCGTAAAGGCTAGGAACTCGAAGGTCATTGCAACATCCCCGTCATGGAGGCATTCATCTCTAGTAACTGCCGGGTGTATCCAGAAGACGCCTGCGAGGGAATCAGATGCATCAATATTCTGTGGAATATCAAATAAGCTGAAATGAAATAGTATCTGCAATGCGAGAATACATACCGGAGGCAAGTCGGGGACACCGACAAACTCGTGATCAGCCGGCGGAGGGGCAAAGGGGATCTGATAGGTCGCCCCATCCGACCCTCGAAAAGTCAGCGAAGTAGGCAGGGCGGGCCAACTAGGCTCCCGTCCTCTTTGAACTCCGCCTCTGCCGCGGACTCGAGCCCTCCTCGGCGCTCCTTCTCCTACTCCTGCTCCGGCCGCTGGCGCCGCAGGTCTCTCTCTCTCAACTCGACGGCCACCGCTCAGGGGCCGCATGATGAAGGTCCGGACGTACTCTGAGTAATTGCCCTCGCCTCTGTCGCCGTCTGCCTCCCAGCCGATGGTGTAGTCCGCCATCTACTCAACGGTGAAACGCTTGGTGTCCCTCATATGCTCGGGGAGGTGCACGATCTGCTCGAGTAACCTAGGTGCAGCGCAAGAAGCGCCGCCAAGTACCAAGCTCGACAACCGGGCCCTCTAGCGTAATCCGTGTAGCGAGGTCTCGATGGCACCGCAAACCGATCCGCATCATCATCGGCGAGGAGCCCGGCTGCCAGTGATCTGAAATTGAAATCTGATTTGTTACCTCTTGGTATTGCAAATATCTGATGGAAAAGTGAAGCTTAAATGAATTGCAAGTAAAATGTACCTCGGCGGGAGTGATGGTGTCAAGTAGCGGCGGAAAAGCGAAAGTCTCCCATGACCTCCGGCGCATCTCCGCCAAAGCGGCGTGAAGGGGCGACGAGAGGGGTCTCTGCCGGGTGCGAGGCGAGCCTAGGAAAGTAGGCGTAAACCCACTGCGCAAGGTGGATACCAGAATGTTTATTAGAAAAGCGCGAATCTGAGAATAAAGCGAAATAACGAGCGTGTGTTGTCCATTGTATTGAGCGAGTGTATGCAGTGTGAGTAGTGTATGCAGTCGGTGTAAAAGTATGTGTGTATTATACAGATATCTGATCCGTGTAAACAGAGACTGATGTGTGCGGTGTGCGAGTCTGAAAATGTAAGGCGAAATGTAAAGCGGAAAAGAAATGTACCTCCCAAAGCGCCAATAGCCCCGAAGTAACAGCTGTCACGGCCAAGGACCGAGCTCATATAGCCGTGAGGGTGGCGAGCCGCACCACCCAATCAGCATAAGATGTCCCGGACATCCACGGTCTGCGAGAGAAGAGGGCCCTGTGTTCGCCCGGTCGGCGAAGAGAGTCGTCCCGAACAAAAACATCAGAAAGCCGCGTGCATACCTTTCCGCGGCCTCCTGAGTCATCGGAGCTGCGTCAACAAGAAGAGGTTGCACCCGGAACTGCACCTCGAACCAGGAGTAGCGGACGAAACCTGAACGGGCGAGAGGTGGAGCCGCGCCAAGTAAGTAGACCTGAGCTGCGGTCCACTCATCCATAGCAATATCAAAGGGGATCGGATCACCCCCTACCCCAATGCCAGTGAGCACCGAGAAATCGTAAGGGGTCATTGTCATGTCCCCGGTCGCAGACAAGTGGAATGAATCGGTGGTGTCCCACCACCTCTCTGCCAGGGCAGCTAGAAGAGGCCTGCAAGCAGTAAGCCGGGTCAAACCCCTGCAAAAGGAACCAAAGCCCACCTCGTCTACAATGTGGCGAACCGCCTCGGGAAGCTCCGCGTACCAATCTCGAGCCGTGACGTTCCCATACCCGCGGATGGTATGGGAATCTCCCTGATTTCAAACAAATAGCAACAAAGCAATATGAAATGTACAATTTTGAAGAAACAGTGGTTCAGTGCAAATATGGCATGTGTGCAAGTTTTTTTTTAGATTCAAATAAGTGTCGGGTGCCGGTGTGCTTACGGTGAACTACAACATGTGATGCGTCAGTATGTTTGAGTGGTTCAGATAGATATGGCATGCGTGCATATTTTCAGATTCAAGCAGATGCTGGGTGTTGGTGAGTTTGTAGTGAAATGCGGTGTGTGCCGTGTGTTTGGGTGATTGAGGCTAGTGCAGTGTGTGTGCATGTGTCCGTCTTAAACAGATATCAATTGTAAACATGATTGCAATCAATTACAGTGAACAGTGTATCAGAATCAAGCAGTTAAAGAACGAAAACAACTTTGATAGTTAACAGTTCTACACTGCAGAAAGTAAAACAGGGAAGAGTGTTACCTCGGAAGCGCCAAAGGATAGGTGAGAGGTCGGCTTGCGTAGGAGGAGCTCCGGGTCTAGTGCTCGGTCAAAGCTGCGAAAATGGCGGAGTCCATCCGGTGGTAGCGCATGAATCGCTGGGCGGTAGGTCACCGGGTCGAAATGACGCTCGCTCAATGGGAGAAGCTCGACCTCGGGATCCATCTCGTGATCCGAGGGAGTCCTGCCACGTGGAACGTCGTCGGCCATGTTGAGAATGACTGGAAAATGGTCGAAGAATGAAAATAGGCTCGGAATACGAAGAGTCAACTCGAAAGTCGACCCCCGGGAGGGTGGAAAATGGCCAGAAAGGGTCGGGACGGAAAAAGGTATGGAAATGAAGAGGAAATCGAGGGGAACAAGTCCCAAAAAGGGGGAAATGGCAAAAGGAGCGCCGAAATGAAATTTCGATCGGTCGAAAATGTCCGAAACGCGATGAACTTCGCGAATCGAACGACGAAAATGTCGCGAAAACACAAAAAAATGAGCGAATGAAGAGGAAAAGAGGCTCTAGAGAGAGAGGGAGAAGTTTTTCGGCGCAAGGGAAATGAAAGAATAGGGTTTAAAACCCTATTTTAAAAGTCCCGAGGTGAAATGTCAAAACTGTCCCCGATCAGCAACTTTTGGCCGGTCAGCACTATTTTGTGCCGGTCGGCACAATATTGTGTCGGTGGAACTTTTATGCAGCCGGTGGCCACCTAGTCCAGCCGGTGATGTTCCCACAGCCTTTTTTAGGCCATTTGGGTAGTTTCTGGTCTTCATAGCTCAAGAAAGTGCAAGAAAGTGAATCCCCGATGCTCAATCGGCCTCCGTTTTGACCTCGGACCGTGTCTTCTGTGCATGGCACTCAGATTCAAGCAAAGATTGTATCCTTTTGTATCCTTTTGTCCTTTACAAGATTCAAAAGTTGCCCCCTGTGCGTTGCACGCATCCATCACATTGTCCGGTGTGTCGCATCGCGCCGCCTTGCACGTCCCTTGCGACTTGCACCGTTTTGCATTTTAGTGTGGCGTGCGTGTCATACTTGCATTTCATTTTCCATTCAACGAGGTAAGCGTGCCTCATTTTTCATTTCATTGCATCTCGAGGTACGCGTGCCTCGTTTTGCATTCCATTTTCCATTCAATGAGGTATGCGTGCCTCATTTTGCATTTCATTGCATCTCGAGGTACGCGTGCCTCGTTTTGCATTTCATTTTCCATTCAATGAGGTATGCGTGCCTCATTTTGCATTTCATTGCATCTCGAGGTACGCGTGCCTCGTTTTGCATTTCATTTTCCATTTAATGAGGTATGCGTGCCTCATTTTGCATTTCATTGCATCTCGAGGTACGCGTGCCTCGTTTTGCATTTCATTTTCCATTCAATGAGGTATGCGTGCCTCATTTTGCATTTCACTGCATCTCGAGGCACGCTGCCTCGCTTTTGCATTTCATTTTCTGTTCAATGAGGTATGCGTGCCTCATTTTGCATTTCACTGCATCTTGAGGTACGCGTGCTTCGTTTTGCATTTCATTTTCCATTCAATGAGGTATGCGTGCCTCATTTTGCATTTCATTGCATCTCGAGGTACGCGTGCCTCGTTTTGCATTTCATTTTCCATTCAATGAGGTATGCGTGCCTCATTTTGCATTTCATTGCATCTCGAGGCACGCTGCCTCGTCTTGCATTTCATTTTCCATTCAATGAGGTATGCGTGCCTCATTTTGCATTTCATTGCATCTCGAGGTACGCGTGCCTCGTCTTGCATTTCATTTTCCATTCAATGAGGTATGCGTGCCTCATTTTGCATTTCATTGAATCTCGAGGTACGCTGCGTCTCGCTTTTGCATTTCATTTTCCATTCAATGAGGTATGCGTGCCTCATTTTGCATTTCATTGCATCTCGAGGTACGCGTGCCTCGTCTTGCATTTCATTTTCCATTCAATGAGGTATGCGTGCCTCATTTTGCATTTCATTGCATCTCGAGGTACGCGTGCCTCGTCTTGCATTTCATTTTCCATTCAATGAGGTATGCGTGCCTCATTTTGCATTTCATTGCATCTCGAGGTACGCGTGCCTCGTCTTGCATTTCATTTTCCATTCAATGAGGCATGCGTGCCTCATTTTGCATTTCATTGCATCTCGAGGTACGCGTGCCTCGTTTTGCATTTCATTTTCCATTCAATGAGGTATGCGTGCCTCATTTTGCATTTCATTGCATCTCGAGGTACGCGTGCCTCGTTTATTTCATTTTCCATTCAATGAGGTATGCGTGCCTCATTTTGCATTTCATTGCATCTCGAGGTACGCGTGCCTCGTTTTGCATTTCATTTTCCATTCAATGAGGTATGCGTGCCTCATTTTGCATTTCACTGCATCTCGAGGTACGCGTGCCTCGTTTTGCATTTCATTTTCTATTCAATGAGGTATGCGTGCCTCATTTTGCATTTCACTGCATCTTGAGGTACGCGTGCTTCGTTTTGCATTTTATTTTCCATTCAATGAGGTATGCGTGCCTCATTTTGCATTTCATTGCATCTCGAGGTACGCGTGCCTCGTTTTTCATTTCATTTTCCATTCAATGAGGTATGCGTGCCTTATTTTGCATTTCATTGCATCTCGAGGTACGCGTGCCTCATCTTGCATTTCATTTTCCATTCAATGAGGTATGCGTGCCTCATTTTGCATTTCATTGCATCTCGAGGTACGCGTGCCTCGTCTTGCATTTCATTTTCCATTCAATGAAGTATGCGTGCCTCATTTTGCATTTCATTGCATCTCGAGGTACGCGTGCCTCGTCTTGCATTTCATTTTCCATTCAATGAGGTATGCGTGCCTCATTTTGCATTTCATTGCATCTCGAGGTACGCGTGCCTCATCTTGCATTTCATTTTCCATTCAATGAGGTATGCGTGCCTCATTTTGTATTTCATTGCATCTCGAGGTACGTATGCCTCGTTTTGCATTTCATTTTCCATTTCAAAGAGGTATGCGTGCCTCATTTTGCATTTCATCGCGCTATTTTGCGCACCTCATTGTTTTTCGCCCCGGGTCTGGCGAGACCTTAAACACGCACGGTCTAGGAGACCTTAAATCCTTGGAGGGTGAGAAACCTTCACCATATTTTCACGGTCTAGGAGACCTTAAATCCTCGGAAGGTGCAAGACCTTCGTTGCTTCAGCACACACAATTCATGCATTGTCATGTATTCGTAAAGCCGCGTGTTGCCGCACATTTCAAATTCATGCATTGTCATGCATTCAAAAATCGTGCGTTGGCGCGCATTTCGAAAACATCATGCATCATGTGCATTTCAAACAACAAAAAGAAAACATGCATTATCATGCATCGCATCCCGGTCTAGGAGACCTTAAATCCTCTGAAGGTGCAATTCCTTCGGTGTTTGTCGTGCCCGAACGACTTTCGGTGGTCTGGTAAAGCCACCTGTCTGTGTTTGCGGTGAGTTTCTAGGAGACCAACTGGGACGGTGAAAACTAGAGTTTGAATGGCTTATGCTTAGAACGCAAAGGTTCGGAATTTTCGAGACTAAAGTCTGGTTTAAATACCCAGGGGGTGTACCCTCGGCTTGAAATCTGTATGGAAGCCCCATAGGTTGAGGCGGCGTGTCTACGCCTCAGTTCTGGATAACGAACCAACCTAGTATATCGCCCTGTTGGGAGAATAGGGAAAACTGCAATCGCAGCCATTGCATCATGCTGCATTATCATGCATCACAAACACATGCATATGTCATGCATTTCAAAAAACCAAAAAAAAAACACAAAAAAAAACCATGCATATGTCATGCATTTCATTGTAACACATGCATATGTCATGCATCCTTTGTAAATATCCATTCCATTGCATATTGTACATATTTCATTTTAGTTGAATGCATCTACCGCATCATCTTCCGTCTATGGCTTGCACCTTTCCTTGTTGAGCTTGGTCTGGTATGTGCCCTTACTTTTCACGTCAAAACATAGTTCTGCATGTGTACGCGCCTATTCCTTGATGAACTTGGTTTGAGGGTGGCGGCACCTTTTCTGTGTTAGACATGGCTTGTACGTGTACATGCCTTTCCTAGGCAAAATACGGTTTTGGCTACATGCCATACCCATTTCTATTACATTGTAGTGTAATTATTGCATCCGGCATTAGGGTCATTATTCTTTCCTCAGCGGGTTGTCACCCCACTTATGTCATTCCACCCAATACTTGTTCTTGTGTCCGTCTACATCACTCATAGTTCAGACATCGTTCTATGGTAGACGGACTCACATTTCCATCAATCTATTTGACATATGTGTAGTTTCGAACCGCTCATGATTGAATCATGATTCGATTGCTCTGCATGTAGTTTTCATTGTTTCAATTGCATTGCATTATCATTTGCATTGTTTATACTTAGTTTTGTATATATTGCATATCATTTTGCATTCGTCATTGCATTGTCATGCATGTTGCTAACGATATTGTACCTGTTAAGTTTACTTTCTTTTCAGGCACGATATTGTATGTACGGTTCATTCGAGGCCGGAGCAACTGGACGAGCCGCACAGGTATTGTATCCTCCGCGTGAGACGTTTTGAGAATTACATAATTCTCTTACATCCTTTCTGCATTGTAGTGTAGATTGGCATATGCTAGCTTACAACTGTTGCATGCGTGCTTCATTACAGCTTTCTTTGCATGATCATAAGTTATGCTCGGCTTCTTGCATTGTCTTGCATTTTGCACCTGCCTTCGGGCGCATACCTTGTTTGTCTTACATGTTTGTCCAAGTCTTCGGCCTTGTCAAAAATGGGTCTACTCTGGGCTTTGACATTTACTCCCGTCATTGTTATGACTTCCGAGTTCTGTCAAAGAGGGGCAACTGTAGACACCCCATTTTTTACCGTCCTCAAGACCTGGACGTCACCGCTTGAACACTCAGTGATTATCCATGTTTGTGTTCGTTTGGAGTTCCCGGAGTTCTCGGCTACGCGCCCTGCCTCAGGACCTCCGAACTTGACCGTTTTGTGTCTGGTTTTGCACCAAACACTTGTGCTTTGCCTTGGAGGGACAGGGAATGCCTTGTGAGGTATCCCCACACACCACCGGCAGTGGCTAGAGGCCACCGGCTGGTTGGTGTTGCCATCGGCACTATATTGTGCCGGTCGGCACTCTTTTGTGCCGGTCGGCAGTCAATTTTGTCAAAATGACAATTTTGCCCTCCGACTCTTGTCAGCTTGCTTTTTGAGATATTTTGAAGCAGCTGTATAGCATTTGTTTCCCCTCCATACACGTGTATGGAGGGATGAGCCTTTGGTTTGCTTAGCTTGTAAGCTTTGTTGCCTATAAGAGAGGGCTCTCTTCTCTTGGCTCAAGGGTTAGAAAAATTAGACATTTTTAGAGAGAAAAGACAGAGAAGAAGCTCTGGTTCTAGGTTAGAACTTTTGTATCTATCCTATCTCTCTTTTCCTCTCTTGTTTCTACACTAGGTGTTTTAATCCATATTATTGCACACAAGCACCTAGTGTTTCACCTTCCTTCGATTACTGAGGTTCTAAAGGCTGGTTCTTGAAGTTTTTGGTTGGATTTGAGCTCAAGGAAGCAACAACATCAACCTTTGTGAAGGTGGTCTTCAAGGGTAAGAAACTATCCCTTTTTACCCCATTTTTGCACTCCATTTTTGCATAGATTAGAACTGTTTTTGTGCTTAGCATTTAATACAAAAAAGTTCTGTTTTTTAGTCCTCTTTATTGTTGGTTAAGAGTGTTTTGTGCTTTGGGGAGGTTTGACCACCCTTAGGCCTTGAAAAGGCCTCATTTTGTGCTATTTTGTGAGAGCTCCGGGATTTTGGTGTTGGGGTCTCTTCACCACTGAAAGTCCCAAGAAGGAGAGGGCCACCCCCTCTCCTTATTGTCCTTGAAAAGGACAAGTTTTGGCCTCTTGAGGAAGCCTATGTTCAAGTGTGTGTTGAGCATGCCATGACTGTTTTTCATGATTATTATACCATGATATAACATGATTTTAAGTTGGTTTTGGTACACCTTGCATGTTTAGCATACCTACCATGTAATGCCTTGTGATCCCTTAACATGTCTTAGGTTGTGTGCCTTTGTTTCTAGCCTG
Organism: Camellia lanceoleosa; assembly: GCA_025200525.1. NCBI lineage: Eukaryota > Viridiplantae > Streptophyta > Magnoliopsida > Ericales > Theaceae > Camellia > Camellia lanceoleosa. Next base: position 35,234,755 of record CM045767.1, on the reverse strand, counting down.
TTTTAGGCTTACATTTGTGAAGCTTGTATGCTTATTTTGACATGCTTTAGGTCTGTCCATAAATGTTTGGGTTGATCTTAGCATGCATTGTATAGCCTCTTTGCATTCTAGGCTTGCTAGCCTTGAGCATGAATGTGTAGCATGCCTTGTTTGCATCATTTCAATGGTTTGAGACCATTTGCCATGTTATTTCAGTCCCTTAAACATGCTCATATGTTTGTATTGCATGCCTCTTTGATGTTTCAAAAGCTCATGTTGTATGTTCCTCGGGAGAGCATGTGTGCATGCCCTTTAATTTAAACCATATAGATGCCATCTAAGTGGTCCTTTGGGCTTGATTTTGTATGCTAGAAATCTGTTTTTAGTTGCTTAAGTCTTGCCATGTTTAGTCTTGTCAAGTGTAGTTCAATGCCCTTTGACTAGCCTTGAGCACTTGGGCCATACTTGCATGCTAATGTTGTCTCATTTGGGTTGGTTTAGCACCATACTCTAACATGATTTTTAGAGCTTGTGTTGCATGCTAATTGCCCATGATATCTCTTTTCAAGTATGCTTGAATGTTGCTTGGTTAGTACTTGAAGTTTGAACCATAACATGTGCATGTGTGCATATGTGATTAGCTTTCATTTTTGGGCAATTTGGCTACTGATTTTGGGCTAATTTGGAATTGCCTAAGTCATGTTTAAGTTCACTCCATTGTTAGGTTTGTATAATTGCCTTGCATATGTGTTTGCATACTAGCATCCTCGCTTGAATTGCCATGTTACATGCCTAGTTAACATGCTTAGGTTGCATTGCATTGGCATGCATGCTCCACCTCTTGACCAAGTCATGATGGAGGTAGAAGCCCCTTGGTTTGTTTGTTTGCATTGCATGCATTTGAAATGAAAATTGCACACTTGATCCTTTGGGCCATCATGCATGGGAATGCGTGATTGGTGGCCCGAGAATCGAGGCACATGCCCCTTTGAGTCACAAACATGATAAGGAGTGTGTTTGGTGCATACATTGCTTGAATAACATTGCCATGCAGGATTTTGCCCTCTATTTCGCGCTATGAGTTGCGTGTTCTGCGACATTGATGCTTAGGCGTGATTTAGTGCCGACCGCGATCTATTGATGGCCGATAGATGAATTTTGTGCGGTGACCTCATGCCTTTGGTGGAAGTCCTACTCGGCCGATGGTGTCCCTCGGTGTCTGGGAGGCACTCTTGAGACTTTGGCGATCTTCGAGATCTGGCGAGGAAAGCAGAGGCAATCTAAGCATGGCGGTGCAATTCGAGCAAGTCCCGAGCATGCGTTGCATCCGCTCTCATCTCGGCGGTTCTTGCTTTAATTAGATTAATTAATTTATTTGATTAATTTAGTTGGACTGTAATATTTTAATTCGTTTATGAAGCTAATTAATCAGATATTATTTCGGTCCCTCGGTGAGGGCATATTTGTAATAAGTGTGCGTGAGTGGGTGTATGTCTTCCGACCCCCATTTCTTTCTTCCCTTTTATTTACCCGCTTATGATGGTAGATTAGGGCACGTTTATTTTAACATACCTTATGCAATGTATGCGTGCATCCATGCATTTGTCTAAACATGCACCGGGCTCGGTACATCATACAAACTGCATTGTATTCTAAATTCCAACTTGAATACGTGCATCAAATGATTGCATTTCACATGCCATTTTTAGGGTTAGCCGAGCCTATCCTAATTACATGTTGTATGCGATGCATTAGTCACTTAACATGAACTAGGACACGCATGTTTGCTAACTGGTTTATTGTTTTGGCACGGAGTACGATGTGAGTATTTACGCTTTAGCATCTCGCATGCATGTGAATGTTAACATGACAGTATGCTTACCATGCGGCTAAGTGCTTATATGAGATAAACTGTTTGAATGCCTGTGGGTGGAGGTTGGATTTCTTGAGTTGGAAAAACTCGTTGAAATCTGCATTTTAGCCTACTTGCGAGTAGTAAATCCAAAGCATTTTCAAAACAAACGGATATGCAATGTTTATTTCCAAATTAGGTAATCTGGTCTATACTTGTTTGCTGCGCGCATAACATAGTAATTCTAGGCTAATAATTGGAATAAGAACATATAATGTTTTCAAAAACAGATATCACGGTTAGTAGAGGCCGGTCTTCGGACCGGGCGAAAGGGGGTGCTCATAGCTGACCTTCCCCGATCGTACCCAAGCTCCCGAGCCATGACACTTTGGTTATGACGGACACGTGGCCTTCGGCACCGAGTCAGGGTTTCCTAAATTTCCCATTTTAAAATATTTAGGTGGCGACTCTGTAATCTGGCAAAGCAGTCCATGTTTGGCACTACTTTTCAAAAATTTGTTTTTTTCTCAAAACGATTTGCCAGAGTTGGACTCTTTGGTTCAAGATTAAGAACCGTGACAAACAATTGAGTCCTTCGAACTGTAATGACCCAATAGCGAACCAGAACGGGAGGGACTCGCACTCCTCGCCCGGGATGCGTTTGGGGACGTCTACAGTCATGAGTACAAGAGAATTGCTACAGACCAGTGTGTATATGTCAGGAAATTTTCCGGAGGAAATTTAATCATACTCATGCTCTATGTTAATAACATGCTGATTGTTAGACAGAATGCCACAGCAATCAGATCACTGAAAAATGAGTTATCACAGTCCTTTGACGTAAAGGACGTAGGCCCTGCACAATAATTTTTGGGTATGAAAATTATACGTGACAGGAAAACCAAGAAGTTGTAGTTGTCATATGAGAAGTATGTTGAACGGGTGCTTGAGAAGTTTAACATGAAAGATGCCAAGCTAGTCAGTACTTCACTGGCTAATCATTTCAAGTTGAGCAAGAGTTCTTGTCCCTCATCTACAAAAGAAAGAGAAGAGATGGAGGCAAGTCCTTATTCTTCTGCAGTAGGGATTTTAATGTATGCAATGGTATCTACCCGACCAAATATTACTCATGCTATTGGAGTTGTGAGCAGATTTCTTTCTAATCCAGGAATAGAGCATTGGGAAGCAGTCAAGTGGATTTTGAGGTGCCTTAAGGGTACATCTAAAATGTGTTTGTGCTTTGGAGGAGCTAAACCAGCCTTAGAATGTTATACTGATTCAGATATGGCAGGCGATCTTGATGGTAGAAAATCTACATCAGGATTTTTGTTCACTTTTGTAGGGGGAGCTGTGTCTTGGCAGTCCAAGTTGCATAAGTGTGTTGCTTTATCTACAACCGAGGCAAAGTATATTGCCATAGCGAAAGTTAGGAAAGAGATGTTGTGGTTGAAATGGTTTCTTCAAGAACTGGGACTAAAGCAAGAAAAATTCACAGTACATTGTGACAGCTAGAGTGCTATAGACCTGAGCAAGAATTCTATGTACCATTCTCGCACGAAGCACATTGGCGTTCGGTATCATTAGATATGCGAAGTGATGGAGAAGTAGTTATTGGAACTAGTCAAGATCCATATAGATAAGAACCTAGCCGACATGCTTACAAAGGTGGTCTCGAGAGATAAACTCAAAGTATGCAAGGACATTACTGAGATGGACTTCTAGTAAGAGGCATACTCCCTAGAGGTGTGGAAGGGAAGAATTGTTGAGTATCCACACCAATGTGAACTTGGCTATGGAAGTCAAGTATGGAGGTTGTAAATATAGTTTTTCTAAAGATTTTCAAACCTAGGGAGGTTGTGTAGTAAGCTTGCCATTTAATCTTTTATAGTTGGTTGTTGGCAAGTAAAGGCTCTCCCGTTTGTGTATAAATTAGGAAGAGCTGTGAGCTGAGAGATATCAGAAAGTGAAGAAAAAAAAAATAGAGTTGTGAGAAGTGTATGAGAGCTTTAAGTTGAGTATGGAGAGTGAGATACTCCTCCTCCTCTTTCTTTTGCATTTTTGCTCTGTTATAGTGCTTTCTCTTTTCTTCCATGGACATAGGCATTGGGCCAAACCACGTAAATATTTGTCTCATTTGTGTGTGTGATTGTTTGTGAATCATTTTCTAGGTGTGTTTAATCCTAACACAAGTGAAGTTGAAAGAGTTTTTTTAACTCTCCAACTACTGCAACAAGATATGCCAAAATGAACTTTAATCCAAAGATGCAAAAAGTAATAAATGAATGCATTGGATTCAGTTACGGCAAAATAACAAGAAACATATACTATTAAATAAAATTTAGAGAGACATCCAAGTCCTGAAAAATATATATATATAATTAACAGCAACAGTAACAAATTTAGACAACAAAACAGTAGCAAAAATAGCAGCAATGGGTTTTTTCCGGGTATGTATAGAGTTTTCTTCGGATTTCAATGGTCGGTAGGAGTGGAACGTCAGAGATCGTGGCCACTCTTGTGCTCGAGTGGAGACCGCGACCTTTCAGAAGTTTCACTCGCCTACAAAAGTACTGGGAGTTTTTTTTTTTTTTTGCTCGAGCGGCCATTCTTGTGCTCGAGCGTAGATCCGCTCAAGCAGCCATTATTGCGCTCAAGCGGAGATTGCGGATTTATTTTCTATAAATATGCGTTTCAGTCCAATTTTAGGGTACGACTTCTAGATTCTTGGGTATTAGGGTTTTCATCTGGAGCTTCTTTGTTAGTTTCTTTTATGTTTGTTTGAGTTTAACTCATGGTTTGAGAAATATACATCAAAGGATTGTTTGTTTCATTCAATACAAAAGAGAGAGAGAGTTATTCTCGGTGAGTTTCGGGAAATTTGGGCCTAAAGCTTTGGTGGATTCTGGAGTGGCTCATCGTCATGGATTCGACATCGGCGTTGTGGATTCAACGTTGTACAAGACAATTTCGATATAAAGACGGGGCTAGAAGAGGCACATAGGGGTCGGTTTAATTCGAGCATAGATTTGCTAAGTAATTGAGAGTACGTTTGTGTAATTCCTTTATGTCTTCTTAGTGGATTATTTTGTGGCTTTTGCCCGTGGTTTTTTATCACAATTGGAGGCGCTCCAATTGTGATTTTTTCCATGTAAAATTGTTGTGTCGATTTGTCTTGATTGTTTGATTGAGATTGTTATTTACTGTTTTATATTGATACATAATCACAAATCAATATTTAGGGGATTTTTAGAATTTTCAAATAGAATTTGTGCTATTCTCATGTTGACTCCAAACCCCAAGTTTTACTACAAATGGATTAGAACACGAACTCAAAAATAATAAACAAATAAATAATACAAATAAAAATTGCAAAACACCCATACATTCAATAGTATATATATATAGAAATATAACCACAAAAATATAATAATAATAATAATAATAATAACTAATAGCAACAGCAATTGTCAGTCTCATTGCCTCTAAAAAAAGTTTGAAATAACAATACAAATGTTTCAACAGTCTTATCATGCAACAAAGTTGCACAAAAAACAACTATTTCTCTATGATGGTTAAATCCCATAAAAGATGCAAAGGGATATGCTCTTTTATTTAACTAATATCAAATGTAACTACATCACCAAATTGGGCATAATTCATGATCATTTGTGCATCGTCCCAAAACATATTTGTTATTTGCTCCTCATTATTTAAGTGGATAGTATAAGAAAAAGATGGATTCTCTAAAGATTTTTTGCTGAAAGTATTGCAACACATCACCTATTGCAACACATCACCTATTTCCCCATATGCTAAACTTTTTTGTCTTTTGGTTCTCAAATAATTTTCTGATCTAATTTCAAAAACCCAAGAGACTGCCTCCCACCAGCTTCCCTACTCATAAGTTCAAAACTACACTAAACGAAGACCAGATTCTGAGGCTAAGTCTAATTGAATTGCTTGGGTTGCTAATATCTTTCTTTACAATGGCAACATGTAGACATAGTCTAGAGATACAAGTTCATCGTTGTGTTTTTCTTTGAAATCAATCACAACAAATTTCCCAGTAGTGACATCCAATTTAACAAAAAGTTAAACCTCACAATCGGTCCTAGTTTTAGCTCTAGGGATTTTTTGTCAATGGGTCTCGCTTTTGTCAATGGATCTCGCTTGTCAACCTTTCGAAATCCCTCCTTGTTACAAACAAAATTTCTAGAAAATAATTTATTTAGTAAACTTGTTCTTGTTACAATATTCCCTTCTTATGCTAAATCCCATTCTTCCTCCATATGCATTATAAAAATCATACGCACCTTCTTCCGAATCAAATGTCGTTCCTACTTTTGGCTTCCAACCATAATTGTTATTAGGTTTCATATCCATATGAAAATGCAACTGAAAAGTAAAGGCAATGAAATGAGAGAAGTATCAAAATGCCATTCATCATAACTATGAAGAGTCATTCCTATAGAAAAGCTTTCTTCACACACAACTTTAGATGAAGAAAATTTGAATTTAGTAGTAATTAATTTGATTAATGAAATGTTATAACTGGTTGTCTTATACATTAATTTAATGTATATTATTCATTCATACATTAATTTAACCTTTACAAAAATCACTAGAAAAGACATTCCTATAACAAAAGCTAATAACAATTTGACAAACAAAATCAAGAACAAACCAAACCAAACCAAACCAAACCAAATCTCACAGATTAATTAATTATTATCTGAACTACTCATCAAAATTGCAATGATTTCACCTTTATAGCTTAAATGGAATTTAATAGTTCCATTCATCATAACTATGAAGAGTTATTCCTATAAAATCATTCATATAAAAAAGCTTTCTTCACACATAGCTTTAAGGGGGGGAGGGGGAATTTAACCTTTAAGAAATCAAACAACAACAATTTAATGTCTTATACCTTTCAAAAATCAAACAAGAACCTTTAACCGGATGTCATATACATTAATTTCATGTATACTCTTCATACATTAATTTAACTTTTAAGAAATCAAACAACAATAATTTTACGTACAAAATTAGCAACAAAATCAACAATTTGACAAAGGACAATTTGAAAAAACCAATGAAAAAATCAGACAACAGTGGAAAAAAAAAGAAAAAAAAATATTACCTTAGGTTTCAATTTGGTAAAGAAAGCACATGGAAGGGTTTTCTTGCCAGGGCTTTGTTCACGGTGCAAATCTTGAAAGAGATGAGAGTGAGAGAGAGAGAGAGAGAGAGAGAGATAGAGACAGAGAGAGAGAGAGAGAGAGAGAGACAGAGACAGAGAGAGAAACAGAGAGATACAGAGAGGGGGAGACCAAGAATGAGTTTTTGGAAGGAAGGTTACCGTCGATGTTCACCGCCATCGAGCGTCACCATCGATTTCGCGAGATGGAGTCATCGCTGGTGAAGAACTCAAGAGTGAGGGAAAATGTTGATAGGAAGATATGGGAGGGAAAATTGAACGACTCTATTTTGCTTAAACAAATTTGATTTGATTTGATTTATTTATTTATTTTTTGAGCTGAAGCAATCTAGCCGCAAGTTTTTCAGTGGGTTGTAACGCCCCGAAATAATCCAACATAAATCTAATACATCAACCCACGTCCACTAAACATTAACAATACTCCAATCATTTCGCTATCAATCAATAAGATTTATACAAAAGTTCCACATGCGAATTATACATTCAAGGATATAGAAATGCATGAATCTATAGCATGTAGAGCATCATGTTTCAAAATAATAAAATGCCCTCATGGGCTTACAATTTCCAAGGCTTAAACCCGATTACACAAAAATAGCCTCTCGGGCCCATACATGAATAGCCCTTGGCTAACAATTAAATCATAACAAAACAGAATTTTTACTCTTCACAACCTATCTACGCCATCAACTTGGCAGGATCACCACGTCTTTTCCTACACCAAAATCCCATAGGGGTGAGCATAAAGCCCAGTAGAGAAACCTTACAAAGTATATACAGTTATGCTAACCTCCAATGTTAAATGTAAATGCAAATGCCATGCAATGCCATTTTAAAGAGAATTTCATTTCATGCTCTTCTTGAAAATCACCATGTCTTAAAAATAGATTTCAATTTCAACAATTTCGAAACTTCCAATTTTAATCAATAGGGGCGGTAAATATGACTCCGGTAATTCCTAGGTTGGTATCTGCAAGTAGGCTGAACAAGCACTACCAGTAACCCCACTTTATCGGTTGCTAACTGGTAGGGAAGTAGTACCTCCTCCGCGCGTGTTTTCGGTCTTTCACCCCGGACACTCAGGCCAATTTATCAATTCCATCTACACCTCCTATCTGGACTTACCCACGTATTTATCCCAAAAACACTTCTTTAGTTCTCTTTTCTCAACAATTATTTTTCTCAATGCAAGATAAATCAATTTCCATCTACCCATACGGAAATTAAACAATAGTGTATGCAAAATAACAATTGATAATGCTACAATAATCATTCCCTTTTTATTCTTACATAGTTCGACAATAATCTCAAATAAACAAGCTTTCATTCCTTCCGTTCCATATTACCTCACCGTGGAACCATGTTCCCATTTGATTCCATACACAAAATAATTACATTACCACCTCTCAAGCAATTTCAACAACATAACCATTTCAAGACTATAACAACAATTGACAATAATTTCGTTCCAACACCAACATTCCTTTCTCTATTTTATGAAATTCAACATTTATATCTATAGTTAAAAATCTTTCCTTTCTTTAACTCTTTTGATATACAAAATAATGCATTGATAAGAAAACTTCATGTGTTCTCATCACATATTTTGAAAACCCCAAAATTTCTAGTTTTTTTTTTTTTTTTTTTTCTTCTTTACAAACAACCCACTCTAATCACTTAAATAGGACCCTCAAGATCACACCATTTTCTTTGTCTAAGATAAGTTTAACTCTCAAGATTTGCTATCTTAAGAGGATTTGAGATTTTTAAAACCCACTTTTGAAAATCTCCACATTTTGGATCACAAAAATCAAAATCAACATAGTAACTTCAAGAAAACTTTTAAATCAACATCAATATTGCAAAACATGTATATATAACTCAAGAAGTCCTTGCCTCAAGGTTTTCGAGAAGATGAGAGAAGAACCCTAGAATCAAAAGATGCCAAAGCTCAATCTCCACCACACACAATGTAGTTCTTGCCTTGCTCACCAAGATTTGAGAAAGAAAATGGATCAAAGTTCCATGGATTGTAAGAAATCAAGGTTTTTTGGGTGTTTGGTGAAGGTTTTTAGAGAGAATGAGGAGAAAAATGATGTTTAGAGTGAGAGAGAAATGCCCTAATGTGATACATACACGGCCCAAAAGAGAAAAAAAAATAGATATTCGGACTGCCTAGAATCTCGCACATGCGGCACCCTTCCCCGCACGTGCGACCTTCCCCCTCGCACGTGCGGTGGTCCTTTTTGCCCTTCACTCCGCACCTGCCTTTTAGGCAGTGTGCAACCCTCCACAGCTCGCCCTACCTTGCACGTGCGGCCCCACCCCACACGTGCAGCCCAGAGCCCCCGCACGTACGGCCCTAGCCCAGCTGCCCAGAATTTTCTTAGCTCCGTTTTGGGCACTTCGGAACTGACCTCGCACTCTTCAGAACAAGTGAAATTTGACACCGAATAAACGAGAACAAGAATTTGTTTGAGAACAAGACGTCCGGACACTTCAAACCCAATGAAAAGAAAAGGTCAAGGAGCGAAACATACACCCGGTTGTCACATGTGACATGGCCCAATCTAGGCCATCCTCTGGAGAAAATATTAGAGAGGATCTGAACTCTTGAAAATTTGCTCCAATAGGCTTGAGTTTGACAAGCTCTTTTCTTTACTTTAGTAGTTAAAAAGAACAAGTCTGGGGATATTTACAAATTTACATTTAATTCTACCGAATAAAAAATTATAAACAATTGTCATTACATTTCAAATAATTGTTTATAATTTTTTACTACAGATTATTGTATTTAGTTTAATAGAATTGGTTGTAAATTTATATTTGTTACTAGTGTTGTTTAGTAGTTTTGAATATTGGATTGAAGCGCATTCAACCATCATAACTGTAGAGTGTTGGATTTATTTTCTGGTGTGGCCCAATAGCTTACATATCTTTTACATATTTTATTTTATTTGGACTCTACAATTAGATAAAGCCAATATAGGAGATAAAGTTCAATAATTAGAATTTTAAATATGTGATAATTACTCTTATAAGATAAGAAGGAAACCTTGATGGACATGAATTCTTATGATAGAATTTATCTGGCCCTTTTCTCTCCTCTATATAAGGATAAATGACTCCCCTTTCATAATATGAATATTTTTCCATCACTCTAAGTTTTATAGTCATCCTAATTAAGAGAGACAGAGAGAAGAAGGTGAGTCAAGAATTCAAGGTTCAACTATTAGGGATATTTTCTCAACTTCTCTAGCTCAATGGCTGACAGAGGTATGTTCGTTTTATTCTTAATGTATTGAATTTAAGATCCTGTTCCACATTATTATTATGATTATTATGATTATATGTATATTAATTATTTACATGCGATATTAGAGGCTTAGTTTTGTGAATCAATACACCTTGGAATAATAACATGTTTATGATGCTGTTAGTTTAATTATTAATCGACAATACCTTTGTTTTTTGTTGTAGTTTTAATAATACTATATTGGAAAAGATGAATTCTCAATTTGTTTGATCTAATCAAAATGTGAAATACCTATCTATTGTTCAATTTTTGGTTTGATTTATAAAATTAAAATCTTCGTAATGACTCTTTTACGTTAATATGAATTGTTGTTCTGCCATGTTTGTTGTTTCTTGGCTACTTGTAAAGGAGTTTTTCAAATATTTTAAACTAATTTGAATTTCTGATCCTATACATCACCACTTGTTAACATCCGAATATTTTGTTAAATGATAATAATAATTTATGAGATTTTGATTTCACCGTGAATGTTACTTGTTATTTTTATTACGTAAGAAGCAGGTAGGTGCAGAACAATTTAATTTTTATTCTAATGGTGTGCCTCTGTTGTGTATTCGACAGTGAAATATAAGGTGACTTTAAGATATCCATAAATTATCTACTGACTTTATCTCATAACAGCATATGTGCATTTAATAATTGTTAGAGGTTCTATTTTCTATAAATCACTTTATTAATCATTTATTGTGTAGTGAATTTTGTAAAGATTCAATTTATTGCATAATAAATTATATATCACTATACCTATTGTGATGGAATGTTACAAGACTTAGCATGGTTTGATTTGATTCTTATTATAATAGAGAATATTGTTGGTTAGTTCTGTATTCATATGGTTTACTAATTTAGTAACTGTCAAAGTGGCCTAGATTTGTAAAACTCATGAATATAGAACTACATAAAAGAATTGTTAAAAAGGTAACATTAAGGTCAATAATATTCTCCATTGTAGTTATAATTAGGAGAGTCACTTTCAAATAATTATCAAGTGGGTAGGGTAATGTAACTTATGTAATTTAACATATTAGAATTGAATACCCAAAGGTAACATGACTAAATGAAAAGTTACATAAATTACTTTAGACCTACATAAGTGATTCTTGACGAGTGGACAATAGATATATTTAAGTTTTGCCCAAAGGAAAGACTGATGTGATATCAATAGTTCATCATTACAATTCTCAAAGTTTTAATGTGTATATTGTTTTATTTTATTTCAGTGATAGTTCCTACCTCATTGCACTCTTTTGCATCAAGCGTCTCTCTACTTATTGGCTCGAATTTTTCAGAATGGTATGAACATGTTCAATTTACACTGGGTGTGTTGGACCTCGATATGGCATTGCTTGAAAATAAACCTGCAGACATTACTAAAGATAGTATTGTAGAACAAGTTGCCCTTTTTGAATCTTGGAAGAGGTCTAATAGACTCAGTTTGATGTTCATGAAGATGACCATTGCAAATAACATCAAGATCTCTTTACCTCAAACTGTTAATACATTGGAATACTTAAAGGCTGTAGAAGATCGATTTAAATTTGCTAACAAGTCACTTGCTGGAACTCTTATGGCTGAATTGACAATAATGAAATGTGATGGCAACAGAGGAGTTCAAGATCACATCCTCAATATGGCTGACAAAGCTGCAAAGGATGCAAGTTGATGAAACTTTTCCTATGCAGTTTATTTCTCAACTCACTTCCATCACAATACGGCGCATTCAAAATTCACTATAACACCAATAAAGATAAGTGGAGTTTGAATAAGCTGACTAATATATGTGTTTAAGAGGAAGTGAGGTTGAGAGAGGAAGGACGTCAAACTGCATTAGCTGTAACTTATGAAGTTATAAAGAAAAATAGGGGTAAATTTGTAAAATCAAAGAAAAATCCACCCAAGAAAAAGAATGGACTTGGGAAAGAAAACCAGGCTTAGAATTTTCATTGTCAAGCGCTACTTTTGTGGTAAGAAGGGACATGTGAAGAAAGACTGCAGTAAACGAAAGGCTTGGTTCGAAAAGAAAGGGATACCTCTTAACTAGGAAACCGAATGAATGTGAAAGATTTGTCTATATGGAGAACCGTCTCAAAGCTCAAGTCGTAGCTGTAGGAACCTATCGGCTGATCTTAGAGACCGATCATCAGATGGATCTAGAAGACACTTTTTATGTTCCTTCAATTTTTAGGAATTTAGTTTCATTATCCAAATTAGATCGTGTTGGATATTCAGTTTTATTTAGTTGTGGAAAACACAATTTAATGTTTAATTCAATAATGATTAATTCTGGTAATTTATATGATGGTTTATATAAAATTGCCTTAAATTATGAGTTTGCACAATCATTAGTAACTTTGCATTCAAATATTGGTTTAAAACGTGGTCTAACTAATGAAAAATCCTCAATCTTGTGGCATAGAAGGTTAGGGCATATCTCTAGGAATAGAATTGAAAATTTGGTGAAGAGTGAGATTTTGGAAAACATAGACTTCACTGATTTTGAGATATGTGTGGATTGCATTAAAGGAAAGCAAACCAAACATACCAAGAAAAGTGCCACAAGAAGTAATAAGCTTCTTAAGATAATTCATACAAATATTTGCGGGCCACTCAACATCCCTTGTCTTAGTAGTGAAAAATATTTCATCACATTTATAGATGATTTCTATGTTATGGATATGTGTATATAATTCATGAAAAATCTCAAGCTGTTGACATTCTTGAGGTGTACATAACTGAAATAGAGACACAATTAGATTAAAAAAAAAAGGTTAAAATAATGAGATCAAACAAGGGTGGTGAGTATTATGGTGAGCCAGGCCAAAATCCTAGCCCATTTGCCAGATTCTTAAGAGAAAAAAAAAAAGGCATTCGTGCTCAATGTACAATGACTGAAACGCCACAGTAGAATGGAGTTGCTAAAAGGTGTAATCATACACTTAAAGATATGGTTAGAAGTATGTTAAGTTACTCAATTGTACCCATTTCACTATGGGGTGAAGTTTTAAAAACTGGAATGTATATCTTAAATAGGGTTCATAGTAAGGCGGTCCCAATAACTCCTTTTGAGTTGTAGACTAGTAGGAAACCTAGTTTGAGACATTTACATATTTAGGGTTGTTCACAATAGGCAAGAATCTTCAACCCAAATGAGAAAAAGTTAGACTTAAGAATATTATTTGGATATTTAATTGGTTATCCAGACAAGTCTAAAGGGTACAAATTTTGTTATCCTAATCACAGTATGAGAATAGTGGAGGCTGGTAATGCTAGATTCCTAGAGAATGGTGAAATTAGTGGGAGTGAGAAAACACGAGTGGTGAATTTTTAGGAAATTAGGATGGATGTGCAAACATTTGACCCTTTATCGAAAAATTATTGTTCCTCAGACTATTCCACAAGTTGAGGGAAACAAACAACATAATGAAATTCCTTTACCACCTCATGTTTCACCACTTCATGAAGATACCACCATTGAAAATACTATAGAACCACCACAACCGACAGTTCTAAAAAGATCTCAGAGGGAAAGAAAGCTTGTCATTAATTCCAGATGATTACATGGTGTATCTATAGGAATCTAATTTTGATATTGGGATTAACAAAGATCCAGTCTTATTTTCACAAGCCATGAATGGTAATGATTCTACTAAATGGGTCAATACTATAAATGAAGAGTTAAAATCCATAGAACAAAATGGTGTTTGGGATCTCGTCGAATTGCCTAATAATTGTAAGAAGGTCGGGTGTAAATAGGTCTTCAAGACCAAACGCGACGCAAAAGGCAATATCGAATAATTTAAAGCCAGACTTGTTGCCAAGGGTTTTACTCAAAAAGAAGGCATAGACTATAAAGAGACCACCTCTCCAGTATCTAAGAAGGACTTGCTTAGAATCATCCTAGCATTGGTGGCTCATTATGACTTAAAGTTGCATCAAATGGATGTAAAAACTGCTTTTCTAAATGGGAATTTGGATGAAGAAATTTCTATGGAGCAACCATAAGGATTTGCAAAGAAAGGTAAAGAACATTTAGCTTGCAAATTTAAAAAAATAAAAAATAAAAAATCCATATATGGCCTTAAACAAGCTTCTTGGCAATGGTATTTAAGGTTTAATGATACCATTATCTCCTTCGGATTTAAGGAAAATGCAGTTGATCAGTGCATAAATCTGAAGGTTATTAGGAGTAAGTTCATTATTTTGGTGCTGTATGTGGATGACATTTTGTTAGTTAGTAATGACTTTAGCTTGTTGCATGAAACCAAGGAATATCTCTCCAAGAATTTTAAAATGATTGATATGGGTGAGGTAGACTATGTTATTGGCATAGAGATCTTTAGGGATCGATCTCGAGGATTGCTAGGACTATCTCAGAAAGGATATACTGCTCGTGTTTTGGAGAGATTCAATGTTTTGTTCAGCTAGTGATGTACCTATCATGAAGAGTGATAAATTAAGTGAAAAACAGTGTCTAAGGAATGACTTGGAAAGAAAACAAATGAAGGGCATTTCATATGCATCAACAGTACGGAGCTTGATGTATGCCCATACATGTACCAGACCAGATATTAGTTTTGCAGCTGGAATGTTGGAAAGATTCCAAAGTAATCCTAGAATAGAACATTGGAAAGTAGTGAAGAAGGTTATGAGGTATCTTCAGGGAACAAAGGACTATATGCTCACCTATAGGAGATCAGAACAGTTAGAGGTGATAGGATACTAGACTCAGATTTTGCTGGTTGCCTTGATAGTAGAAAATCTACATCAGGTTTTGTTTTTCTATTAGCTAGTGGAGCAATTTTATGGAAGAGTGTGAAGCAGTCCATTATTACTTCATCTACTATGAACGTTAAGTTTGTGGCATGCTTTGAGGCTACAAATCATGATTTATGGTTGTGAAACTTCATCTCAAGACTTGGTGTTGTTGGCTCAATTGTCAGGCCGCTGAACCGTAGCAGTTTTCTTCTCTAAGAATGGAAAGTACTCTAGTGGTTCCAAAAATATGGAAGTAAAGTACTTAGTTGTTAGAGAAAGAGTCCAGAAACAACAACTGTTAATTGAAAACTTAAGCACATCTCTTATGATTGTTGATCTATTCACAAAGGGATTGACACCAAAGACATACAAAGAGTATGTTATTAGGATGGGTCTTTTAAGCAACCCATGATGTGTATGGTTAATTTTGATTGCTTATTTTTATCTGACACTATTTGTCCAATAATAATTTTATTTCTATTTTTCTTGTTTCGAAAAGTGCGTGTACACATTAATTTGAATATTGGTAAATAGGAAATGTCTTAATAAGACAAATTATAGGGGCTTTTTAGGCAAATAATTACATATCCTGATAATGGACTGGGTTAGTGAAGGTTATCGATGGTGTGGTGCATAGAAGGAAATATGACATAAGTATTATATAACCGCTATGACTCACATCGGTGATCTAAAATAATTACAGTATTGTAGTTTTTAATATATTTGAACTTATTGGTTATTTTTAAAATTTCGTGATCACGTGTCAAAATTTTTAGTGTGCAATCCAATGAGTCAAAATTTTTATAACTTGCATATTTTTTGAAAAAAAAAAAAAAAAAAAAAAAAAAAACTCATAGTTGCATCATAATCGGCTTATAGGCCAAGTGGGAGAATGTTTGATTTATTTTTTGGTGTGGCCCAATAGCTTACATATCTTTTACATGTTTTATTTTATTTTCACAATTAGATAAAGCCAATATTTGAGATAAAATTCAGTAATTAAAATTTTAAATATGGGATAATTACTCTTATAAGATAAGAAGGAAACCTTAATGGACTGAAATTCTTCAAATAAAGTTTGTCTGAACTCTTCTCTCCTTTATAGAAAAATGGGTGACTTCCTTTTCATAATATGAGTATTTTTCCATCACTCTAAATTTTATAGTCATCATAATTAAGAGAGACAAAGAAAAGATGTGAGCAAAGATTTCAAGGTTCAACTATTGGAGGTATTTTCTCAACCTCTCTAATTTAATGACAGACAAAGGTATGTTCGTTTTATTCTTGAGATGCATTGAATTCAAAATCTTGTTCCGCATTATTATTATTGTTACATGTTTATTAATTATTTACATATGGTATCAGAGTCTTGGTTTTGTGAATCAATACACCTTGAAATAATAACATGTTTATGAATGCTATTAGTTTAATTATTAATCGACAATACTTTTATTTTTTGTTGTACTTTTAATAATACTATATTGGAAAAGATGAAGTCTCAATTTATTTGATCTAATCAAACGTGAAATATCTATCTATTGGTCTTTACTTTAATAGTTAAAAAGAACAAGTCGGAGGATATTTACAAATTTGCATTTCATTCTACTAAATAAAA
This sequence comes from Camellia lanceoleosa, assembly GCA_025200525.1. Classification (NCBI taxonomy): domain Eukaryota; kingdom Viridiplantae; phylum Streptophyta; class Magnoliopsida; order Ericales; family Theaceae; genus Camellia; species Camellia lanceoleosa. The sequence goes on along the minus strand of CM045767.1, from coordinate 35,218,017 downwards.
AATTATAAACAATAGATTATTGTATTTTGTTTAATACAATTGGTTGTAAATTTATATGTGTTACTAGTGTTGTTTAGTAGTTTTGAATATTGGATTGAAGCACACTCAACCATCATAGCTGTGGAGAGCCCAAGTGAATTGAAACCATCACTTGAAAGTGTGAAAACAACAATACCAAATTGCCAATCACTGTATAAAGAGAATATATATTTAATCAAGCAAGAGAAAACACAATTGAGTGAAGACCAAGTTTCCATATCAAAATGTGGTCAAATAGAGTCAATTTTAAAATTACAAAATATGAGTGAAAATGATCCCAACACACAAGCTATCTAAGTGGGTAATGAGAGTGGAAGTATTTTAAAAAAATTACAAAAATAATATAACAAAAAAAATAGTTTGATAACTAAAATATAACAAAGTGCTTACTTTGAGAATCCTGTGTATTTTTTTTTTTTAATTTCTTTATTTTTATTTTTTAATCTTAATGTAAAATTGTAAAACTATCCTACCCTATCTTCTGTTAATCAATTTAGCGTGAAGACCGATGACAAATTAAATTCACATTTATTAGTTTAATGATGAAATTGACAAAATTAAAAAATAAAATGCAACAAAACATATACTTTGAAAATCACTGACATAATTAGTCCTTAAAAAAATGGCAAGCTATAGCCCCCACCACATGCACACATATACATACATACTAGCCATGGAGATAAACACGATGCATTTGCAAGTGTAGATATAATTTATTTTGTGATTTTGAATGGTTTAATAAATAAAAAAGATAAGTTGAATTTGACAATAGTTTAGTGCTTGTTTGGGATTCTTTAAAAAAATAAAAAAGTTATTAAAAATGTAAAAATGTTAACACCATTCACTAATCAATTGGGCGGGAGCGGGAAAAAAGTCAGTATACACAGGGCAAAAAGACTAAAAAGCCCTTGCTAAGCACGGAATTTTTTTTTTCAAAAAAAAAAGAACTCTCAACTGTGCAATCATACTGACATACATGAAAAGCATGTCAATACGTAGAGGGGTAAGAAAGTAATTTTGATATTTATACAACATTTTACTACACGTTTTTTGTAAAAAATCAAAATATTATCTCAAACAACTATATTTTTTCCTTCAACTTTTTTAGATAAAAAATTAAAAAGTGCACTCATATATTTCATTACAAATAACTTCGAAGATGGTTTAGAGCAGTAGTTGGATGTGAAATTTACAGTTCACAATCTGAGAGGCATTCACTACAAAAAAAACCATTTTTGGCGACTAAAATTACAATTTTCGTCGCTAAAAGTACTAGATTTGGCGACTAAAATGAAATTAGTCGCCAAAACTGATCACTTTTGCCGACTAAACTAGTTTAGTCGCCAAATGCATACCTATTGGCGACTACAAGCAATTTGGTAGCCAAAAGTAGGGGTTTTGCCGACTAAAATTCAATTTAGTCGCCAAAAGTGGAAATTTTTGGCTACTAAAAAAATTTAGTAGCTAAAAGGTGGGGTTTTGGCGACTAAAACTCACTTTAGTCGCCAAAAGTGTTGTTTTTGGCTACTAAAAAAAATTTAGTAGCTAATAGGGTGTGTTTTGGCGACTAACAGTCACTTTAGTCGGCAAAAGTGCTGTTTTTGGCTACTAAAAAAATATTAGTAGCTAATAGGTGGGGTTTTCGCGACTAAATCTGATTTTAGTCGCCAAAAGTGGCTGTTTTTGGCTACTAAACAAATATTAGTAGCTAATAGATGGGGTTTTCGCGACTAAATCTGATTTTAGTCGCCAAAAGTGTCTGTTTTTGGCTACTAAACAAATATTAGTAGCTAATAGGTGGAGTTTTCGCGACTAAATCTGATTTTAGTCGCCAAAAGTGCCAAAAAAAAAATTTTAGTAAATAATTTATTTTTTAAATAATTATATTGAATTAAAATAATTATATTTGTATATATTATTTTGTATTAATACCGGTTAATATACTATATAAATAATATATATTACATATATATTCATGTGAACTTGTTGTGGCATAGTGGAGGGCGTGTGTTGCAAAAAGGCGTGTGGAGGGCGTGTGGTTCGGGTTCGAAACTCAGGAGAAGCAAAAAAAAGTGAGTTTTTTTTTTTCAGAATAACACCTTTGGCGACTAAAATATTAGTCGCCAAAAGCCCACCTTTTGGCGACTAAGCCGTTTAGTCGGCGTTTGAGTGAGTATTGGCGACTAAAGTTTAGTCGGTAAATGTATTATTTTCCAAAGTGAAAAACACTATTGGCGACTAATTTATTAGTCGGTAAAAACCCATTTTTGGCGACTAAAAAAGGTTTAGTCGCCAATACCCTCCGCCGACCACAAATCCGCGACAACTATGGCGACTAAAAAATTTTGTCGGTAAAAGTCAAAAACAGGCTTTCGGCGACTAAAAACAGACTTTTGGCGACTAAAAATTTAGTCGCCAAAAGTCATTTTTCTTGTAGTGATTCTTGAAAATGACAAAAGCATGACGAAACTTCGGTATTGTTAGGTTGTTTTTTGGGAATTATGATTTTAATTAAAAAAATTTAAAACTCTATTCAAAATTTATAATAAAACAAAATTTTAAAATTTAATTTCAAAATTCTTTTCAAAACTCAATTTAAAAACTCTTTTTAAAATTCTATTTTTAAAATAAAAAAATTTAAAGAAAAATATTTTTTTTATTTTTTTGAAAAAATGTAAAAATATTTTTTCCATTTTTATTTTTAAAGAAAAATATATATTTTTTCTTTTATGTTTTTGAAAAAAATATTTTTTTATTTTTTTAAGTATTGGCCAAATAATTTGTTATGATTTAAATATCAATAATGATATATCTCTCTAAAACTAGAGCTCTAATTGAGCTCTAGTGAGGTGGAGAAAAAAAAAAAAAAGGCCAAAACATTACATCAGATGGACCCCATATACACATTAGAGCTATTAGAACTCACAGATTAGAGATTCAAAATATTTTTGTTTAGATATATATGGGTGATTCAAAAATTTTAAAATTTAAAAAATATTTTTACAAATTAAAAAAATATTTTAAAAATATTTAAAATCAAAAAATAAAATTTATATACTTAAAATAAAAATAATAAAATTTTGTAAATTCTAAATATTTAAAAAAATATTTTAAATATTTCAAAAAATAATTTTCAAAACATAACTCAGAATTCAAATTATAATTCAAAAATTAAACCAAACGGATCGTTGTTTGTGTTGTGTGCATTTGATGACATGGATTATACATATATGGTCACAACTTGTCAAAAGTAGGATGATTTGGGTAAGTGGAGCCTATTAGGAGTCCTTTCTTAATAATTTGAACTATTTGTTTTTTGAATTACAATGTTTAAATTGTTCGTGAAAAAAATAAGATCGATTTTATAAATATAACTATGTTAATTTATTACATTTAAAAAAAAAAAAATGGATGGTATACTTTTCAAATAATATTTGTCACTCATTTTGTGCAAATAAATGTCCTAAACGAACCTAGCTCCAATATCGAATCGACTTGATTTTTTTTTTTTATGAATAATCTGCACATGTTCTAAAAAATAAACAGTTCAAATTATCGTGACATGACCCATAATATGCTCCATGGGTTCAAACAATATGATCCAATCCACGTTTTGAACTAAAGATAAACTGTGACCTATATATATATATATATAAAGAGGATTATCTCTGGTTCAATGGACTGGAGGGGGTTGTTTGGGCTCGTGGAGTCCCGTTTCGATAATTTGAACCATTTATTTTATCAGGCACTTCGTATATTTCACCACAAAAAAAAAAAAAAGTTGATCCAATAACTATACCTTCTTTAATTTATTATTTTTGTCAACAAAAAATATATGATATATTTTTAAAAAATATAATTAGTATGCCTTTTTTTAGTGTTAAACACGGTAAATTAAATATATTACAATTATCGAATCGATCTAATTTTTTATATAAACGAAATACATAGAGTATTTGACAAAATTAATAATTTAAATTATTAAAACAAAATTCATAATAAATCTTATGTACTCAAACAATCACCTCCTCCTATATGTATATGTATCATTGGGTTTGGGAAACAGAAATGATCCAAATGGTGCTCCTAGCTAGAAAAATGTGTGCATAGAGTTAGATTAGTGGGGGTATTATTATACTACATTTTTTGGTTTTAAGGCTGGCATAGGGTTTATATAGGATCATGCGCAGAAGAAGGAAACCGCACGCGGACTGACTCACAACACACTGCTCTTCTATACTCATTGGTCCTACATTCTCCCAATTTTTATTTAAATTACCATAATATTTTGTTCAATATATATACTTATATTCAATTTCAATGCTTAATGTATTATTATTATTGTGTATAAAATACATTAGGAAATGCTTCCAAGGCACTCATGAGTCATCAGTCTCTCCTCTCTCTTTTCTCGATATCTTTGTCTTTCACACTTTTCATCCTTGGATCTCCCATTGTTCCCTCATCATTACATGACTCCGTATATATAGACACACATTCACATAAACATGCTTATTTTAATTAAGGATGTTGCTAATTAACCTGCAGCAGCTGTAGGTAGTTTAGTTATTACTTATTTTTTATTACAAAAAAATTAAAAAATATAGTGACAGAAATAAGTTAATAAACGGTTTATTTAGCTTGTTGTCAAACTCACTCTAAACTTTTTTTTAATTTTTTTTAAACAAAACTGTGAACACAAAATCAATCACATAAAATAATTTTATACATACATGTCACATGATAAGTTCCATCATAAAGATATATTTTGACTCGGATTGCTCCATATATATATATATATTTTTTTTATGGTGATTTGTTTTATGATCAATTTTATGTATGGACCTATGCTTTTGTTTCTTATTTTTTTGACATAAAAATACCCTTCAAATTTCTTGCAGATGAGGCCAAGATTGTTTAGCTTTATAGATCACAAATGTCAATAGAGAAATTGGTTTTCACTTCAAATATTTTTTAGGAATTTTTAGTTTAAAGTCCTAACTATTAAGATTTTGAGTAATGCTTGCTACACCCAGTGAAGTCGCACCCCAATGGTGTCGCGCTAATTAGTTCAAACTTATAAAAAAAAAAAAAAAAAAAAAAAAACAGTTTTTTTTTGGGCCAACCCCCGAGTGACACGTCACTGGGGGTGACCCCCAGCTGGGGGTAGGAAGCAATTTTGTAAGATTTTATAAAATAAAAGATATGTAATATTGTTATAATACTTGCAATCTCTCAATATTTTTACAGAAAAATTTTGACACAGAAATTTCAGCATGGAGAAATTTCAGTTCGTCATAGAAAAATTAGCTGAAATTTCTTTAATAATATAATTGAAGGACCTACACTAATAAAAAATATAAATAAAAAAATATATATTAAATCTCTCTTACTACTAAAAATTAGGGAGTGTTGTTTAACTAATTACTTCTATTTTCTACACCCTTTACACTTCATGCCCAAGAGACGAATATCGGATTCTAATCGATACTTGTAAAACCAAAAAATAAAAATAAGAAAGTAATGAATGTGTGAAATTATCAATTTCTACCAACACAAAGAAAACATCACAATATATGAAAATAGACGTCTCTAATCATCTAATAATTGCTAAAATATTATCAAAATACATTTGAAACTATTACTATTGATCTACAGGTAGAATTCTGCTCAAGCACAATTTCATAACATTAAGCGCATTTCCTTTTTTGTATTTATTTATGGGAGGATCCACTCTAGTCTTGTTTGGGTCTGTGGGCTCACCACGGATATCGTTTTAATAATTTGAATCGTTTATTTTATTAGATGTTTCGTGTATTTCATTCAAAAAATATATATATATTAGGTCGATCTAATAATTGTAACTTATTCAGTTTATTACATTTGTCACTAAAAAAACGCCTGATTTATTTTTAAAAGCATAATTCTTATCTAATTTTTTATTGAAAAATTGAATAAGATACAATTATGGAATCGATCTTGTTAGGTTTTTATTCTTGACAATCCCATTTGACAAAACTCCTTTGAGTTGTAATATTATTCGCATTTTTATTTCAGTGAGGCTATGAGTTGTTAGAGGCGAATCCAACCCGAATCGTGCTGTGCAGAGAAGTTTGTGATGTCAATACTTTCAAGATTGCCACTTCGCTGATTATTACGGGGGTCGAGCGGTCAGCTCGCGGCCGAAGCAAAATGCAAAATTGCATTCAAAATTGCATGTCCGCCCTTGTTCGCTCGAGCCAAGGAATTCTCGCTCGAGCTATGGCTTGCTCGCTCGAGCCAAGGAGTTATCGCTCGAGCGACAGATTGCGTCCACACAAAAACCTGAAAGAGTTGATTGCTCGCTCGAGCCAAGGCACTAGTAGAAATCACGAAAGTTAAGCTCCTCGCTCGAGCGAGAAAAGCTTCGCTCGAGCGAGTTTCAAAATCCAGATTTCTTAAGGAGTTGGTTTTCTTCCAAAGCTAAGTGTACTTCTCCAAATTTTCTTTTTGGATCTTAAGGTTTATATCTGGAGATATTTTGTTAGGTTTTCTTTGATGTTTTTGTTGAGTATTTAACTCATGATTTAAAAGAGAGTACATCAAAGGTTTTGTTTGTTATACAAAAGAGAGAGTTATTCTTCGGTGGATTCCGAAGAATTCGAGCCTGAAACTTCGGTGGATTATGGAGTGGCTCATTGTAAAGACAATTCCAAGGTAAAGACGGGGTTGGAAGAGGCACATAGAGGTTAGTTAAATTAGGCGTGGATTAAGCTAGGTAATTGAGAGTATACCTGTGTAATTCTTTTAAATCTTCTTAGTGGATTGTTTTTGTGGTCATTGCGTGGTTTTTAATCACAGTTGGAGGTGTCCAATTGTGGTTTTTCCAATAAAATCGTTGTGTCGATTTGTCTTGATTGTTTGATTGGGATTGTTATATCTTTGCTTAAAATTGATACATAATTACAAATCAACATCTAGGGATTTCTAGATTTTTCAGATTTAATTTTGTGTGGATAAAATATACAAAGAGCTCGATAAAAACGGTTTGGATCATCGAAACGAGACTTGTGTTGAACTCCATGGACCAAAATAGAGCCCTCCAGTCTAAAATCTGGACTAGAGGGGCTCTACCTCCTTATTTATGTATCTCTTCTTGATTCATGTAATAAAGGTACTCATTTTTAAAATAGATAAAAAAAAAATTAAAATAAAAAGCATTTATGTTAGAATCAATGTTAAAGTCTTGAACAATATTTTTCTTGGAGATTTTTTTTTTTAAGATCCCTAATATTAAAATTTTATAAGATAAAGATGTACAATATTTTCATACTAGTTGAGGTCCCTTAACATTTTCATAGAGAAAATCGACTCAGAGAAATTTCAGCCCAACACAAAGAAAATTCAATTTTCACAGAAAAATTTCTTTGATTTCACAGAGAAATTTTAAAATTTCTCTGGTATGATTACAGAGAAATTTGATCGAGAAACCTTAGTTAATAAAAAAATATATATATCTTTGACCTCTTCTACTACACAAAGTTGAAGATAGATGTTTTACTAATTTTCTCATTTTTCTTTATATGACCAAGAAACTCAGTTGAAAATTATCATTCATGCTATATTGCATGGATTAATCTTATCAATTTTATAGTTGAAAATGTACATTCCATTAGAATAAATCTATGTGCAAGTTTGTAAATACATTCAATTTTGAATGGTCTATAACCATTCTTATAATCTAAAGTTGAAGTAAGAATACAAACAATTCCATCAAATCTCCTTAAGCTGATTGTTTAATTCTTGCAACTGAAAATCACAAATAAATGTAAAATATATTAACACAAAGCAATGCTCAACAGTATTTTGATCTTTTAAATTCCGTGAAATAATTGAACTTTCTCCAACAAAGAAGCAATTCATATTTTCTATATTTTGTAACAAGTGTTCCTTTCTTTCTTTCTCACTCTCTCTTTTTTTTTTTTTTTTTTTCATTTTTTTATATATTTCAATTATGTCAATTTTAAGGGGTTGATTTTCTTTTTTGTTGAGATGTATTTTTTCTTCAAAAAATAACCTTGATCATAATGAAGAATACGCCACTTAGAGGACTCTTTTAACGCAAATTTAATATTTTGATAACAAAATTGATACAATTGAAATGTTAAGAGACCAAAACAATCTAAAGTGCATACTTTAGGGACAAAAATATAATTTTTTAATTAATTCAGATTATTCATAACTAATATTACTATAATAGAATAAAATTTAAAAAAATATATACTTGAAACTATGAGACCTGGAAAATCCTTTCAAATGGATTGTAAAGATCTAACGAAGAGATGAGTTTTGCCTCATAAATCTGCAAAGATATACATGGTCAGTGCCATCCAACCTGGATTGCCAGCCAGAGACACTCCGATGATAAAGTTAGCAACTTAAATCAAAGAAAGCAGATGCAAAAATGAAGTGTATCTGTGTGTGCTATGTTGTAGAGGTGTAATATTCGCTTGGTAGATATTTGTTTAGTGGGCTTGTTTGTTGGTCTTGGCCCATTCTTATGACTTTTTGGGTTACTCTTAATAAGCTAATATTTATTTTGGGCTCCTACAATTTTTCCAAAACTTTCATTGTCTACGGTAAAGGGAATGAGAGTTTTATTGTTGTACTACATTGTTCAAATAGATGTTAGGTTTCTTGATAAAGAACATGTTTGATAAATGTATGACTATATGTATGTATGTTTTCTTGAATGTATGTTTATCTTGCTCGAATTGAGAGGCTTTTGTTGATAGCACTTACGTGCCACCTAAGAGCGCTTTGGTCGAAGGCTTTACTAATGGCACTTTGTGCTAATCAATTTCTGACATTGCGGATTGTGAATAATACATCTCGTGTTATTGATTGCATGTACTAAATAATGTACACTTGTCAAGCACTATATATATATACATATATATATATAGAAATTTGAAAAACTTACTCCTGTGGTAGAGCATTAAAAAATAGCATCGCTTCGTTGTAAAGAATTGCCAAGTAGAACAAGTTGAAGCAGATTGTTTAGTTGATTTCTTGCCCTTGAGCTAGTATGAGTTATGGTAGTGCCGAGTTGGAGTAAGCTAGTCTTGTATTGTATATAACATATATTTGCCCCATTGCTTTCGAATGAAATTTGTTATTCAGAAGGAATTTGAAATAGACTCTAGCCAAAATGATTGGGGCATTGGGGAGAAATGATCTAGGCTGTCAAGTAGTCAAGAAGCCACCAAATATTTGTTAGTTGTTGAAATCTTCAAATTTGGGGTATGAATTTAAAAAATCAAACCGTACAAACGTGTCTGGAATGCTCCAAATAACTAGAAATGACTATTGGATCGTTGTGATCGTTGTGATTGGACCTCGGACGGTGTAGATTTCATGTTGCGGAACAAAAAGTAAAAGAAATCCAAGTTATGGTCCTGCCCCGGTTGGTGGTTTATGGCCAAGGTGATGAATGAAGGATCGGCAAATATGGATGATTGTGACCTAGTGTAACTTGACTTTTTCGCGCCCCCTTCCGGAATTCAAATAAGTCCTACAATATCGGACTCCCGTGGTTCTGAATCTGATCTCACAAGTACAATGTGAAATAGATAATCACTAAAGAGTCCTAATCCAGCAAATCTTTTTGGAAAATTGATTTTGAATCAAAAATGCCAAAAATAAACTGCATTACCAGATACAGAGTCACCACCTAAATATTTTTTGGGAGAATTTAGAAAACCCATGACTCGTGCCAAAGGCCACGTGTCTGTCATCACCAAGATTGTCTCAGCTCGAGAACTTAGGTATGAGAGGGGAAGGTCATGAATTGAGCACTCCCTCTACTAATCATGATAGGAATCTTATGTACATTATATGCTCTTGTTCTAATTATTAAGCTAGCATTACTATGTGATGCGCACACACACAAGTATAGACCAAATTTGTAGGAATTGGAACACTTGATTCATGTTTGTTTTGAAAATTGTTTCGAATATGTACCACTTGAAAAAGTGATCGCATATAAACATTACTCAAATTATTCCAATTCAAGCAATAAGTCTCCATCCACAGGCATTTAAGCAATTTATAAAATAAGGACTTAGCCTCATGGTATGCATGCTAGACATGGCAACAGCAGCACTCATGTGATATGCTAAAGCGAGTAAAGGCTCACCTAGTACTCCAAGCCAATAAGAGAAACGAGTTAGAAAAAAATGTATGATTCCTAACTTATGCAATATGACTAATGCAACACATGCGATATGCAATTAATAAGCTCGACTACTAATATGACATATGAATCAATTAAATAGCATGCGATCTAAGCACGTATCCAAAGAAGTATTTAAAATAACAATGCAAGTTAGAATAATGAACCAAGCCTCGATGCATGCAAAACAAGTGGATGCAAACATGGATAATGGTAAACAAAACATGATGCCCTAAACTAACCATCGTAAACAATTAAATAAAAGGGAGAAAGACGTGGGGTTGGAAGACATACACATTATTACAACATTGCGCCCTCACGAAAGAGGATCCGAATAAACTAACTAGCTAACTAACTAAACTAAAGCTAAGCTAATTATTAACTATTACAAACAATAAAAGAATAAATAACTAAACTACTTAACCAATTATTACGACAAATGAATTAACTATCCTGGTTAACTAAAATAATTACAAGACGAAATCAAACAACTAGTTAACTAACTAATTAATTACAACACTTTACAAAATTAACTTACTACCACTAATTAATTACAACAAATATCTAAGCTAAATATTTAAGCCTAAACATGCTCAGTATGCTTGGAATGCTCATGCACGTGCTCGGTTTCCACCCGAAAAGGCCACTGTTTTGCTTCCAAAAGGTCTCTGTTGCACAGTAGAACACTTACACTTTTGTCCACCTCTAGAATAGCTCTGCTCTGCTTAAAAAACACACTGTTGGGTTTTGCATTAGTGGCCGGCCGGCTAGGAGTGAGGGTTTTCCAGCCACCAGTGATGGCCTACTGGCCATAGAAAGTGGCATGCCAGCCACTGCTGCACAGTTTATCTTGCTGCAACAGAGAATAAACAGAGCATGCACAGGATATTCTCAAGAGTTTGTTTGCACAATTCACCCCTCCTTATCATGAACAAATCAAAGGAGTAGTAAACTTGGTCCACAAACCATCAACTCAAGAAATTTCATTGTACGATGGCTTATGAACCAAAGTGTGTAAGTTCAATAAATGCAACAAAATAAGACTCTAACCTCATCCATTTAATGAATTGATCAAAGGAAGTGGTGAACTTGGAAACTTGAATCATTTTATCACTAATGAGTATGAAATGTCTCAAGTTTCCATGTGTTCAATTAATGTCCGATTGAATACAAAAATAAATTTTTATCTTCCATCCTTTTAGCCCCATTTTATTACTTCATTTTAAATTACTATCCATTCTTTAATTCATTGAGTTCAATGGTGAGTTTAAGGTCCTCTAATGGAAAGAGGGCTCAAACCAAGAGTTGCTTTGGGCATGAAAGAGACATCATACCATTGGTAATGAACCCCCTAAGGGATTAAACCATTAAGTATGACATCACAATCTCATGCTTAAACAAACAAGTAGTTTGAAACCACTTTCAAAGAAAAACAAAAACCAAGACAGGAGGGAGGTTGTAGAAGTGATTAAGAGTGATCACAAGTATGGAAAGCGATAAATAAATGCAATCAACTTAAGTAAGATGGTGTCTAAGGCCTAAAATACCAAACTCATGAGGACAACTACACTATAAGCATGAAAAAAAAAAGCTCAAATGCAACTAATAATCAAAAACAGTGCTAAAATAGTTAAAATAAGTCCTAAAACGTGCTGGAATTGAGTTAAAAATAGCCAGATTAATATGCTAAAACATGAAGCATGCTAGACTAGTAAGCAAAACACAATGAGGGGAGGCTAACCCCCTCAAATTTGGACTTCAAAACATGATTTTGGCCACTGAAATAGCTCTTAAACATAGTGTTTAAAAGCTAAAAAAAAGATAGTGAAATGATGGGAAACACAAGGGAAAAGGCCATCAAAACAAGGTGCAAAGAAATGTGAACCACCCCTCAACCTTTAATGGCCTTAAAACCCAATTTTCAGCCCAAGAATAAAGAGTTTTTACAGCCTTAAATATTTAGAAAATTGCAAGAAAATGAGTAGTTAAAGCAAGTAAAAAGGCCAAGCCTTATACCTCTTGAAGATAAAATCAATTCCAAGCAATAAAACCAAGCAAACACACAGTCAAAAGCTCCAACAAAGCTCAAAGACACCTCAACTCAAAGATAGAGAGGTTTGGTTAAGAGTGTATAGGCAAAAGTGAAGGATATGTAAACAAGAGTGTAGAAATTTGCAAGAGAGAGAGAGAGAGAGAGAGAGAGAGAGAGAGAAAGAATTGTAGAGAGAGTTACTCCAATTTTTTTCTAACCTTGAAAGCAAGAGGGGAAGTCCTCTATGTATAGAAAACATGATTTTTCCTCATAAACATCTGGCCATACACATGGGAGCAAATGCGAGCATCTATGCAAACAATTGGCATAACTGTCACAAAATATCTACAAAAAACATTGGTGGCTAGCCGGCCATCACTGATGGCCGGCAACCAAGAGTGATGGCCAACAGTGGCCACCAAAGGTTGCAAGCTTGAAGATCTCCGAGTTTGGTCCAAAAATGAGGCAAGAAGTGTGCAAAGTTCGAAGGGCTCAAAGCTGTGGCATTCTGCTGAGGACTTCAAGTACTTGACAAACATATAGACTCATCATTGGGTGTGCAAGTGATGACAGGCCGTCAAAAATGGGGTGTCTACACCTAGCTTCATGAGACTACGGTTGAAATTATATGCTGATCACACATGATTAGACCGTTGATCTATCATTTAACGTCCCCGAGTTGCCGGTTCAAGGATCCCAATGTAAGACTCGAAATTGGCAAAATTGGACACCAAAAATGGAATCTACATGGCGAAAAACTTTTGAGTAGGAATCCTCGAAGTGATCAGACCATCTGATTAACCCAAATGCTGTTAAGATGCAATGGAGCACTTTATGCCAACAAGCGCACGATAAATCCTTATGTCAACTTCTTCATGCAACACATTGTGAAAGACAAAATGTGTCAGATTCAAACTCGTGACTTTGAGCCCCTATATCTCCTTCATTTTAAGTCCAATTTCGACGCGGTTTGTTATGTTGGACTCATTGAGATGAGTACCTCACACTGGTATGTGCAAAACTTGATTTTGACAAATTCAAAATTTTAGTTTTTTGAAAATTTGGTCTGTTGCGCAACTATCAGTGAATATCGGTTAATTTTTGGCTTCTCTAGTTGGTGGGTCTAAACTCTTCAAATCAACACGAACCTTCTGGTATATTCAAATGATGATTTTGGTATCTCCGAAATCTTGACAAATTTGAAGTCGTTATGCTAGTTCTATCCCGAGACAGTAGTGCCGTGCAATGTTGTTTTACTTTTGAGAATTAAATCATGAGATTTTTGCCGAAGAGGTAGATAAATTAATAATTGTAGTTTTTGTTCCAAGAATGACCAATGATGTGAAGCATGTTGCCCAGATGTGACTCCAAAAAGAGAAGGACTAAATTTTTTCTTAGCATCGCAGTTGTAGCCAACATGATTAAAGATATATACTTGCCCCATTCATGACAATTTTCATTGCCAATGAGCTTGACGATGAAGTTATGGTGCTGAGCGTCGAAAAACAATTGATCGGCTGAGCCTTCAAGTTGGTAGTCGCTTTCGACATTCTTTATGCGGCATTGACTGTGTTGTCGAGTAATGTTGCCAAATTGTCGAGTCATTGCTAGGCTTTATTGATGTAATTTGGTTCTTTGGTGTTGTCTTCTTCTTAGCATTGTAGTTCAAAAGGGTGTTGGACATGGTTTAAGTGCCGAATTAATAAATGAGGCTGAGGTTGTCATTGAACGGCGATGACATCGGAATAGATGGAGGTTTCAAAGGCTAGTTCACGCAGAATAGTTACCGAGTAATGCAAAGGTCCATGCGTAGATGTACCAAATAACCATTGTCGACGTTGATAGTTTTGTTGATGTTGAGGAAAATGGACGAGAGCTTATTTTCTTGGCAATTGAAAAGTGTGGATGTAGTGCCTTCATTGGCATTATTAATGTGATTCAACTCTTGGATATTGCCGAGTAAGCGTAGTTATGATAGCCAAATCTTGGGTTTGTGAGCTTATGATCAGGAGGATTTTGTTGATGACTCAGCAAGCTTGTTATGGGTGCCGATCAATTGCTTCTTTGCATTGTAGAGGCTTTTGGGTGTACTGAAAGTATTGGCCGACAATTTCTCTTAGCTTCATGGTGCATCGAAACACTTGGTCGGCATCTCTTTGTATTTGGCTTTGTTAAGAACTTGGTCGGCAAGATTTCTTTACGTATGCAACACCTTTGATCTTCGATTTTGTCGAGATTTTGGTGGCATTAACATGAGCAATTCATAACAATTGAAGTTGCCTCCAAATCAAACTGATTGGATTTAGATGTACATATATATATATATATTGCCTCATAAGTAGCTGACTACCCAAAATTATTAATTAATATAATTTTTTTTTTCTATAATAACTTATGGCCCTATCTTTGTCACATTCTCTTGCTAGGAATACTTCTAGAGAGAGAAAAGTGAAGCCCCAACCTTTGGATTCCACATAAATTTTTAGCACAGATACATGCAAGCCAATAAATAAATAAACAATCCTAAGGGTGGGTTTGGCAGCAACCTTTTTATAATGCCAAAAAGAAGCTCTCACAAACAAAAGTGTGAAACTCATATTTAGAGAGAGAGAAAATAAAGATGCAAAAGTAAATTCATGAGCTCTGTTTTGTTTTAAAACTTTTCTTCAACATTTAGCATGAACAAAACTTTCCATAGAGTTTGTAAGCACACAAGATGTATATACTATTCAAGAACCGATTTTACAATAATTTTAAAATAAGTTTAATCGAAAAGAAAATTCAAAGCCTAGCCGTGGCTCATTATGCTTCAATCATTAAAGTGTTGTTGAATTTTTACTTACGAGAATATGTTTGTTATTTACTTCATTGAACTATTTCGCGATTTATCCCACGCATTTGCATAAATTGTAAGACCTGAAAAATCATAGGGATTGTAGAGATCTAATAAAGAGATGAACTTTGCCCCTTAAATCTACAAAGATAAGCATGGTCGGTGCCACCCAACCGGGGTTGCTAGCCGGAGACACTCCGATGATAAAATTAGCAATTTGAATCAAAGAAAAAGATGCAAAAATGAAGGGTGTCTGTGTGTGTTGTGTTGTAGAGATTAGAGAGCCCCTTACCTTCTATGTCCTTGTAGTTAGTTTTTCGCGCTTTTCGGAGGGGTTTAGTCTCCTCGGGTGCAATTCCCTACAGTTCGGACTCTCATGATTCTAAATTTGGTTCCACAAGTGCCAAGTGCAATGTAAAATAGAAAAACAAATGAGAATCCAAATCCGAAAAATCTTTAGAAAATCCATTAATCATCAAAGATGCCAAAAATGGACTACATTACCAAATTTCAGAGTTGCCACCTAAATATTTTTAGGAAATTTAGGAAACTCATGACTCGTGCCAAAAGCCACTTGTTCGTCATAACTAAAGTTCTCTCGGCTTGGGAACTTAGGTATGAGAGGGGAAGGTCATGAATTGAGCACCCCACTCATCCAATCAAAGATCGGCCTATACTAAATCATGATGTGAATTTTATGGACACTATATACTCATGTTCTGATTATTAATATACTAAAAGCAAACAAGTATAGATCACGCCACTTACTTTGGAATGCTTTGCTTTCATACTTTCTTGAAAAGAGTTTTTGAATATATGTACCTCAAAGTAAAAGCAAGCTCATATGTACAATAATCAAAGTCATTCCAATCTAAGCAAACTAGCCTACATCCACAGGCATTCATAGAGTTATTTCATGTAAGCAAATAGCCTCATGGTAGTATGCTTAATATGGTAACACAAACACGCATATGATGTGCTAAAGAAAAAAAAATGCTTATCGAGAACACAACCGTGGCAAGCCAAAGAAAAGAAGATAGTTAGACAAAATGCATGATTATAATGTGCAAAATGGCTAATGCAACGCATACAAAAATGCAAATACTAGATTCGGCTACTAATATGATATGTGAATCAATTCAAATAATGAGATTGCCTACATAATCAAGTAGGAAATGGTAATGACATCAAGTATGATGAACCGAATCTTAATGCATACAAAAATGGATACAAGACATGGAAATGATATGAAACAAAAACATGATGTTTGTACAACCACGGTAAGCATGTAAATAAAAGGGAGAAAGGAATGAAAGTTGGAAGACATACATCAAGTGTTACAAATTTACCCTCGTACAAGAGGGTCCGAATGTCTAAATTAACTAATTATTACAAGCATAAATAAATTAACTAATTATTACAAATACAAATTTTAAAGCGACTAATCTAAAATCTCACATGCGCAAGTAAGAACATCCTCCAGAAACCCCCTCTGCTTACTGCCAGAAACTGCCAAAGTTTTGTTTTAGACCTCAGGATCTGCTCTGTTTTGCTGAAAAACCACCACTGTCATACAAGCAAAGTGGTCGGCTAGCCTAATGAACTGGTCTGCCGTACAAGATTGTGGTCTGCCGGCCACTTCTTCTAAAGAAAGGCATGTTGTAACAGAACTAGAGTAGAGCAAAAACAAAGGGTTTCCAAAGGATGTTCATCCTTCCTATTCCCTCCTATAATGAAAATTTTTAAGGAAAGAGTAGGTTTGCTTCACAAATCATCAAACATCCCAAGGGTATTTAGATGATGATTAATGAAGCAATGAGATGGAGATCAACGAATACAAAGCTAAAACAAATTAAGAAGATGAAGCATTCAAAGAGATGGTATGAAACTTACTCTATCTCATGGAAAATAAGAGTGAGTACTCAAATTTAGAGAGAATAGGTTTAGCCATTCATGAAAACAAAGCTTACAAACAAGAGGTTATATTATTGAGGGAAGCAAAGAGACTTTTCTTCTTACTCGTCGAAGATGGATGAGATATATATTTCCATGACAGTCTCTAATACTTCTAATGAAAGAGCTTTTATATGGCTTCAAAGCAAAATCAAAACAAGACTAAGCAAATGAATGAAAGCTATAAAAAGTTGTTGTATGCTCATCTTCCTACTCATGGAATAAGAATGAGACATCCATTTCCATGCTTCAAAGATGGAACTAGAAAAGAGCTCACAATAACTTTGAAGAAGAGAGAGAGAATCGAGAATCAAGAATCAAGCTACATATTTAAAGATTTAAACACATATATACAATCCATATTCATACAAATACTAACTAAAACAGTGCTCAAATCAATCTAAAAGCATGTAGTAAACAAAGAGAGCACAATGATGGATAAGCCTATGGAAGGATGGCTAGCCCTTCCACCTTCAACAAAGTTTAAATCACATTTTTATGCCTAAAACAACTCAAAAATCAATATTTATAACAGAGAATAAAAGCAAAGAGTAAAAGAAGAGGGTAATGAAACATGTTTAGAAGTTAACCTCTTGAAAAAAAGGAGAGCATCTTGATTCACAAACTTCAATCCAAACACTCTCAAGTATCTGAAATAAAGTTCAAAACTTCAGCAAAAAGCTTTAAGTTTGAGATTTAATGGTGTATCTGTAGTATATCTATTTTGAATATCAAGAGGAAAAGCTTTGAAAAAACTCCTAGGTGTATAAAACAATTCTCTAAACCTAAATTCTGAACGGAGATGGCCTATTTATAGATTTTCAACCTCCCTCCAACGGAAATATCTTCAAAAATGGACAGATGGCCAAATCTCATGCATGAGAGCAGCTTGCTACTGCAGAACTATCTTTTGCACTGAACATTGCCGACCAACCAAAAGGATGTACGACTGGCCCAAATTAAGTGGCCTGCCAGTCAACTTTTGGTCTTGCTGCTCTTTGAGTGGTCAGGCTAGAAAAATAGGTTTTGGTTCAAATGGAGTGCAAGGTTTGGGTTTGAAGCTCAAAACTAAATTCTTTTGCTAAAGATTCAACGGATTGCATAGTGTAACGTTTTCATCATTGAGTGTTCGGAATGAAGTGCCCAAGTCTTAGGAGGCGGTAAAAAATAGGATGTCTACAGTTCTCCTTTCCTTTTATAGAGGTGTGATATTTGATTGATAGATATTTGCTTGGTGGACTTGCTTGTTAGTCTTGGCCCATTTTTAAGACTTGTTTGGATTATTCCAATAAATTAATATTTATTTTGGGCTCCCACATAAACTTTAGGGGTGGTCGCCACCCTAATATTCTTACCAACTTTTTGTTGATAACCAACTCAGCAAAACTAGATCATTGACCAACCAAAATTCGTATAAATGTGGCTCATAAACATGATGTTTTTTGATTCATTAGTTGTTATAATATATATATATATATATACAGGGATAGAACCAGGATTTTATTACCTGAGAGGCCAAAAGAATTTTTTTTCCCACCATATATACAAACATACATGTATGTACAATATGCTTATAATTATATATACATAGAAGAAAAAAAAATTAAATGCCGCAGAAGTAATTTCTAATATAATGAAGAAGCTTTTTTTTTTTTTTTTGTGCAAAATAGAAAGAGAATGCATGATGGGAGAAGAATGAGATATATATATATATATATTTTATTGGAGGGTCATTTTATGTATAAAATAATATATATATATATATTTTAAATTCTGCGGCAAACAATATTGTTCACAGAAATAGGGAGAACATTGCCCTCATAGTCTTCTGTGGAGAAGTGGTTTGGAAATACTCTTCAGATCCTGGGTGGTGATCCTCAGCTAGTCACCTGAAAAGATACACACTCCGATCGGGGGTGTCGGGATTAGCACTCCGACGGACAAGTTAGTTCAAACACTAAAGATAGCTTCTTGTTTAAGTTAAGTGGAGTGATTCTTACATACCTACTAAATATGTTGCTCCTGTATTTATACCTGTTTCCCTTGGGGCCAGGGCCTACTTTTTGATCATTATCCTTTACATTATCCGGCTCCAATGCTACACACTTATTCGGCCTAAATATTGTATTCGGATACAGTCGATTATTATCAGCCCTATATTGCGCGCGCCTTCTGCCTTTGTCAATTATTCGGCTCCCACAATTGCCCCCCGAACTCCCTATTGACGGCAGTTAATCGGCGTGTTTGGTCTTGAATTGGAAAAGTTAAAACTGGTTAGGCGGCTTCGCGTATCCCAATATAGATGTTAGGATGCGCACACCTTTTCATTCGTCATTACGCTTTCCCACCTCAATCCTGCGTTTCGCATTTTTTGTGATTTGGAATTTTAGTCTGTTCGAATACACAGGTCGCAGAGCATTCGAGACTCTTAGACCGCCAATGATATCCCTTCTCGACTCGTATGCTCTGCAACTCTTCTTCGTCTACCCTCGTCTCCGTTTAATCTTTGTAAGTCTTCTTCTCCCTTCTTTACGATCCTATTTTCTATCTGTCGTTTTGATTCCGGCAAAACCTTGAATCTCTGCGAACATGGCTAAACACTTGAAAGACCTCCTTTCCGAGGGTTGTATTTCTGGATTTCGGAGACATTTTTCCATTCCCAACGACATCCACTTATCTCTCATAACGGACAGTACCCTTGATATGGAGAGGGAGGATCAGAATACGATCGTCTTTCCTCTCTTATCCATAGCGGAAAGTGGAGTCCGTTTTCCCTTACACCCATTGCTTAGGGCCGTCCTTCGCTATTGGAGTCTGATTCCTTCTTAACCTAACGTCAATTTCTTTCGAATCATCATGGGGGTGATTGAGTTGAACCAGCGTCTTAGGATCAACCTTGGCATTCCGACGATTCGGCATTGCTACGCTTTGGCCAAATCTTCCGGTCGGTTGGGGCGATACTTTCTCAGGGCCAAGGACACTGACCATCACTTGATAACCATGCTTGCCAGTTTTGGTAAGAGGGTTGATGATGTAATGGTCAATGTCCAAGGTAATTGGGAGCTCGGTGAAGGCGAAGACCGCCTAGATCCTATTCCCAGACGAAAGAGTGATCCAAGTTGCCGCACAACGCCTTGTTGTTTGTTGACTTACCCTTCACTCGGCTTTTTCCCTTTAATCACCCCTTGTTCTTTGCAGGTAACAGATTGAAGAAAATCCTTCCGTCAACCAACGGGGCGGTTCTTGAGGAGATCAAGTTTGCGCTCAGATACTTCGGCTGTCCAAACGTACAAAAGAAAGGGAGAGCGGCTCACATACTCCTCCGATACGAACCGACTTACACTACATTCTTGGCTGCGGAAGGCATTCCAATTCCATCCGGCGATCAACACCTTTCGGCTCTTATCTTTCCCAACTTCAAGAGCCTTAGGCAAATTGCCCTCGAAGATTCGGATTCGAGGGCAGAGGCTGAGCCGGTGGTAGAGGTAGTTGTCAAAGAGGTCGACGAAACGATACGCTCGGCGTTTGAGGTTGCGGGACTTAACCAGACTTCACCATCCACTTCGGGTCGGGCAGAGTTTTCGTCCGAAGATATTTTTCCAAATTTAGGGAACCTACCCGACGATATTTTTGAAGCTATGGTTAGGGAAAGCCTTACACAGATGGCGCAAAGGAAAAATGCCGAGCGAATGGCTGCTCGAAAGAAGGCCGAGGCCGCCCATTCTGAGCCCACCTTGATTAAAAATTTCGTACGAGTTATTGAAAAGACGATTCAGGTCGCTGAAATCGAAACGGGAGAAGAGGTTGAGGAACAGGTCATTGATGAACGGCTGATTCCGGAGGAGCGGGGCAAAAAGTGTAGTGCCGAGGGAGAGGCTGGGTCAGAAATTAGCCTTGCTTCCAAATGGCCTTATTTAGAAGAGTCGGGTGTGGCTGCGCCTTTTATTGTTCGGCCTAAGATCAAAGATACGCCGATCTCCTTCGATGCCTCAGCCATTGAGGATCCAGCCATGGCGTTGAGCCTCGCGGCTTCACTTTCCTTACCGGCTGACGTCGCAGCCTTTCGCGCCGTACCGGATGTTATGGCCGTAGCCCTATCTGCGCAGTCGGCGTTCCTAGTTAGTGACCATCTCAAATTCTCTTGACTTTGTTTTCGTTAAAGATATCTGACAATCTGAACTTATTTTGCAGACTGTTGGCAGGATCGCGGACTTAGGCCGCCGCCTCCATGATGTCCTCGGCAAAGTTGATCGTTTGCAAGCGGAGGCGGACAATCAAAAGAGTAGGGCCGAATTTGAAAGTATGAGAGCCGCGATGGAGGGTGCGCGAGCTGAAGCAGAGAAAGAGAGGGCTCACTCAGCTGAACAGTTCCGCTCAGACGCTGAGAATAGGGCAAATGCGAGCGAAGAATTGCTCAAGTTAGCCAAGGAGGCGCTTGCCAAGGCGGAGGTTCAGTTAGCGGAGCTCAAGGCCACCAAGGAGAAAGCCGATTCTGAAGCTTCTGCGGCATTTGAGGAAGGAAAAGGCGCTGCCTTCACGGAATATGTAGATGAAGTCCCAAAATTCGAGAATCAGGGGTTCAAACATGAATGGCTCAAAGCCCTTGCTGCCGCTGGAGTTACATTGGCCTTGCCAATTCCCTATGAGCAAGTGGACGTTGAGCCACTTGAGTCTGACCCCGAGGATTGATCTGGGAGTCATCTCTTTTGATTTTGATTTAAGTTTTTGTTTGGTAGACTTTTGATTTTGATATAAGTTTTTGTTTGGTAGACTTTTGTTGGCTCAGGCTAGTTTTCATGTATAAATTGGTTACTATTTGCGCTCAATTTATTAATGAAAACTGCCTTGGTATTTCTCCACTACTTGTTCATGGTTTGTGAAGTTATGTTAATGAAGAATACTTTGCCTTTCACGAATTTGGATAAAATCATTGCTGTGTTTTAGCTTTTAGAAATTGAATATCCTATGACAATATTATCATTCATGTGCTGCATATTGTGGGTACTGAGCCGAATAAATTGATGAATCTGCCCTTGCCCCAAGCGGTGTATGATTATTCGGGCGCCGTATGAAATGACCTTAAGATTTGTGAAGGATCGATTCATGGGCCGGCTGGGGTACATAAGCCAAATAGATTGATGAATCTGCCCTTCCCCCAGGCGGTGCGTGATCATTCGGGCGCCGGAGGAAACGACCTTAAGATTTGTGAAGGATCGATTTATGAGCCGGCTGGGGTACGTAAGCCGAATAGATTGATGGATATGCCCTTGCCCCAGGCAGTGCGTGATCATTCGGACGCCGGACGAAACGACCTTAAGATTTGTGAAGGATCGATTCATGGGCCAGCTGGGGTACATAAGCCAAATAGATTGATGAATCTGCCCTTGCCCCAGGCGGTGCGTGATCATTCGAGCGCCGGATGAAATGACCTTAAGATTTGTGAAGGATCGATTCATGAGCCGGCTGGGGTACATAAGCCAAATAGATTAATGAATCTACCCTTGCCCCAGGCAATGCGTGATCATTCGGGCGCCACAGGAAACGACCTTAAAATTTGTGAACGATAGATTCCTAAGCCGGCTAGGATACGTAAGCCGAATATATTGATGGATCTGCCCTTGCCCTAGGCAGTGCGTGATCATTCGGGCACCGGACGAAACAATGATCATTCGGGCACCGGACGAAACGACCATAGGAGTTTTGATAGATCTGTCTGCCTTTGCCCCAAGTGGGTCGATCCAGTCGACGCCAGGCGTTTGAGGTTTTTACAATTAATGAGATGGCCTCGAGGGTGCTGCCTCTTCAAACGATAAATGATTAAAGGTAAAACTTTTATGAGCATAGCAGACAATTGACTCCAGCGTTTGAGGGTATCGAGTGAATGTCAAACAGACTCTTCTTTAATAGCAGAGGGGAAGCGAAGACACTGGCTAAGCTGGGTGGAGGCATGAATGAAGGTAATGACCCTCCGCGCACAGGGAGCAGGAGTTCCAGGGATCGAGAGGCGCCGCTCCTCGATGTCAAGCGAGTTGCCCAGGCAGGACAAGCAGTCGCAGGGCAAAACTTCCAAACCTCGAGTCGAGAGGGCACTTGAGGCGAATCCGCGCCCATTAAGCTTCACGGTATTTGTGGGGAATAGACCCATGACGGAGGCGGACTCGATCGTTCGAGACCCAAATGTAGTGGTCGAGTTTGCTCGACAAATTTTTCCGCCTGAGGTTCAGCAATCGATGGTAGGTCGCCAGGACTACGAAGTGTTTTGCGAAGGCGTTCATGGGGCGGTGAAGGGGCTGTACACTGCCTATGAAATCGGCATGCGGTTTCACGCTGCCCGCCGAGAAATAGAGAAGAAGGATGAACGTATTCGAAGTTTGGAGGCCCACGCGGAGGCGACTAAGCGCGAGTTGAGAAAGACCAAGGCGGCCCAGGCACAACCCGCCGGGCAGGGAAACCCAATCATGAAAGAGAGGGTTACCAGCCGGCTCATCAATTCCGCGCTTGCCGATTGTGAGACGGCGAGTATGTTCGTAATGGAGAGCGCGAAGGGAAGGGCCTATGAGAAAGGTTTCCATGAAGGCTGAAGAGTTGGAATCGAGAAGACCAAGGAAAAACTTGCCAAAGAAGTTTGCTGATGTGAGAATCGTGGATTTAGGCACGGTTGGATCAAGGCATCTCAAGCCACAGAAGCTCTTCGAACGGCAGGCATTGATTCGGCATCACCACTCTATCACAGTAAACATTTTCCCTTTTCTACTTTTGAAGTCGAGAAGAGTGATGATGAGGGTGACGCCACATAATTATATTTATTGTAAGGCCGAAACGCGGATCACGTTCAAAACTATGTAATTTATTGCTTGTTTTGTTGAATAAATAAAGAAAAGCATACTGTCACAAATATTTTATTGCAGTTCGTATTCGGCATGTATGTGTTTCATTTTATTGTGTTTGAATGAATATATAAGCATTGTCCGGTAGGGTCAATCCATACGTGATAGTCGTTTACTCCTGACAAGCTATTGTAACCTGAAGCCAAAAGCCGGTGGGTAGAGTGGCTCTGGCAAGTTCAACTCGGCTCGGGGCCTAGATTTTTGGCCAATGCACGTGCTTCAAAAAGTCGTTTGGATAACTACGTCGTGGCGAATGTCAACCAACATTTTGCTTATGGAGTTTAGTGTTAGTGAAATCGCCTCGGAATTGGGACCTCGAGATTGCTGCTAGTTTTGAAAATAAAAGGAGTGGGCGCTTTGCGCAGATAAACAATCACTTATGTGAGGTGGGTTAAGTGGGGATGTTAGTTAGAGGCTGGAGTTCAGCCGACCTTGGTGTTGCCATGGATCGTGGCGGAGGGGCCATCCGTATGGGAAGTAGGGCGTCCGAAAGTTGGCATGAACCTTCAAGTCGTCGAAGCAGATCACCCTGAAAGGAAAGGCAATGACCGTTGGATTTATCCCTTCTTGTCCTAGATCTCTGCCTTGACATTGTCAATGGTATCAAGGAAGGACTTGGGCACAGTTGGCTCGAGGCATTGCAAACCGCGGAGGACTTCCAGGTGACGGGAGTTGATTCGGCACTGCCGCTTTACCAATGCGTCTTCTCCCCTTTTTAGCTTTTCAGATTGGAAATGGGTATTGTAGTGCTCAAATACGAGTTGCGTTTATGTAACAACTGTCTGATTAAATAAAAATTGTAATGCTCAAATGCAAATTGCGTTTATGTAACAACTGTTTGATCGAATAAAAAGTTGTATTTCAAACATTTGCGTCTTATGCTGAATTTTTTATTTGCATCTTGCCTTGACATTGTCAATGATTGAAAAGTTTTGTTTTGTTCGTGCCAAAGGGTATTCCGAATCCAGAGGCTTAATGTGGCCAATCGTGATATCCAGGAATGGCGCTCCGAATCCGGAGTCTTAATCAGCTCTAAGGTGACATGCACCAAAGGGGGCTCCAAATTCGGAGACTTAATGTGGCCAATCGTGATATCCAAGAAAGGCGCTCCGAATCCGGAGTATTAATCGGCCCTAAGTTGTCATACACCGAAGGGGGCTCCGAATCCAGAGACTTAATCGGCCCTAAGGTGTCATGCACCAAAGACGACTCCGAATTCGGAGACTTAATGTGGCCAATCGTGATATCCACGAAGGGTATTCCGAATCCGGAGTCTTAATCGGCCCTAAGGTGTCATACACCGAAGGGGGCTCCGAATCCGGAGACTTAATTGGCCCTAAGTTGACATGCACCAAAGGGGGCTCCAAATCTGGAGACTTAATGTGGCCAATCGTGATATCCATGAAGGGCGCTCCGAATTCGGAGTCTTAATTAGCCCTAAGGTGTCATGCACTAAAGGGGGCTCCAAATCCGGAGACTTAATCGGCCCTAAGGTGATATGCACCAAAGGGGGCTCCGAATTCGGAGACTTAATGTGGCCAATCGTGATATCCACAAAGGGTGCTCCGAATCCGGAGTCTTAATTGGCCCTAAGGTGTCATGCACCGAAGGGGACTCCGAATCCGGAGACTTAATTAGCCCTAAGGTGACATGCACCAAAGGGGGCTCCGAATCTGGAGACTTAATGTGGCCAATCGTGATATCCATGAAGGGCGCTCCGAATCTAGAGTCTTAATCGGCCCTAAGGTGTCATGCACCGAAGGGGGCTCTGAATCCGGAGTCTTAATCGGCCCTGAGGTGTCATGCATCGAAGGGGGCTCCGAATCCGGAGTCTTAATCGGTCCGAAGGTGTCATGCATCAAAGGGGGCTCCGAATCTTCATCATGACGAGCGGCATAATGGGGTTTGTGAAATGAATTGAACGACAAAGAAAGATGGTTTGCATTGTAGAAGTGAAATATATACAAGTATTAAAGCCCACAGGTCAGGTTAGTGATATGGTTTTCATAAAATCGCTGCTTGTACCGATTGGGGAGAGCCACAGATCTCTTCAATGCCACGGGCTATCGGGAAGCGCACGAGCTAATGATAAGTGCTTGGAACGGCATTCATAATAGGTATCCAGGTTCGCCCCATGATGACATTATACGGCGAAGGGAGCTTTACAACCAAGAATTCTACTTCGACCGTTCTGGAGCCCGCTCGGATAGGTAGTATGATCTTCCCTAACGGGTATTCAGGATTCATATTAAAGCCGAACAATGGACGAGGCGCCAGATACAGATCTGACTCGTTGAGGCCGAGTTTGATGAAAGTTTGGTAATACATAACCTTTGAAGTACTCCCTAGGTCTATGAGAATTCGTTCAATGGTGAACTGGTTTATGCGTAGTCTAATGACCAACGGATCAATGTGGGAAGCTGTTGTGCCACTAAGATCGGAGTCATTGAAGGCAATTGTCGGAGCTTCTTTAGGCCATTCAGTTAGAATATGTTGCTCCTGAAGGATTGGATGTGATTGAATTGTGTGCACGGTTGGGGGTGTAGGCAGGCTATAGATTACATGGATCACGCCAAGTAGAGGAGAGTCCTGCCTCAAGGCTAGTGCCTTGGTTGGCTTTCCCTGTCTCATATACTGTTGCAGTCGGCCGTCTTGCACCAGTTCTTCCAAGTGATCTTTTAATGCGTAGCAATTCTCTGTTTCGTGGTCGTGATCTTTGTGATATTCACACTGCCGATCCCTTCTTCGCATGTCGGGCGACCCTACCATCTTTAACGGCCATTTGAAGAATGGAAGGTGTTGGACTTTGGTCATTATTGCAGCGATTGGTTTTGACAACTCGTACTTTTTGTCGGCACGTCTCGAACGTCTGCTGTCGACTTGCAGTTGCTCATTCATCCGATGGGGACATTGATCGCTTGATCGGCGAGTATCCTGCCTTTTGTCTCGTTTAGTGCGCTGCCGAGGCTCTGGGCTAGGAGGTGGCACGGAACTTATTGGTTGAGCAATTTCAGGGGGGCCCATTTTGTTGGACATTTGGCCAGCCTTTATTCTCAGGGCATCGTCTTCCACTTTGCAATACTCCTCAACTTTCTTCATCAACGCCCAGACCGTTTTGGGGGGTCTTCTGGTCAGAGAACTGCGAAGAGGACTATCAGGATGTAGTCCCATTTTGAAGGCGGTGATGGCTATGGAGTCGTTACAAGCGTCGTCGATGAGGTTGAAGCACTCCCAATATCGCGCCGAAATACGCTCGAGCGTTTCTCCCGATCAATCTGATAGCCCAGAGAGTCGGCCTGCTTTACTGTACCTCGTTGGTGATGAACCTGGCCTTGAAGGATTTCTGTAATTGATGGAAGCTTTTGATGGAGGCCGGCTCCAGCTTATAATACCACCTAACAGCTAATGGCCCCAAGCTGCTGGGGAATATTCGGCACATGAAGGCTTCATTGTCTGCATGCAATGGCATGGCCTGCTTGTAATGACAGATATGATCAGTGGGGTCTGATTTTCCATCGTAAAGAGTGAATGATGGAGCTTTGAACTTCTTGGGCAAGGCCGCCCTTGCAATCTGTCGGACAAAAGGATCATGCTGGTCATCTTCATCTGAACTGCTCCTCCTGCGCTTGTTCCTTGTATGTAGACTCTTTTCGAAGGAGCTGGCAGTTTCGGATCGTCCCTTCTTGGTGAGCTCCATCGATAATGAGTTGGAGTCGCTATTGGTATCCTTGGGCCGGGCTCGAGGTCGTTGTCCACTGGCCCTCGGAGGTCGTTCGGGATCTTGGCGCATGGCTTCTATCGATTTTGCGACTTTGATGGCCAAATCTTGACGGAGACGTTCATTTTCAGCGATCATGTTCTCCAGCCTTTGTTCGTTCTGCTTTTCTTGTTCTATGATCGCCTGCATTGTCTCTTACGCTGAAGTCGTTGGTGAATTGAAGTTCAAGGTGCATCTTGCAGCGATGGTTTCTTTCCCGAGCATATTTGCTGGAGTGAGGTCATCTCCCTGTGTGGTCTCGTCAATGGCTACCGGAGGATCTTCTGTCACGCCTGCCATGGATGTATTTAAGTATTCCCACAGACGACGCCAATTGTTGAGAAGTGGTTTGGAAATACTCTTCAGATCTTGGGAGACGCTGGTGATCCTCAGCTAGTCACCTGAAAAGATACACACTCCGGTCG
This sequence comes from Camellia lanceoleosa, assembly GCA_025200525.1. Taxonomy (NCBI): domain Eukaryota; kingdom Viridiplantae; phylum Streptophyta; class Magnoliopsida; order Ericales; family Theaceae; genus Camellia; species Camellia lanceoleosa. Next base: position 35,189,878 of record CM045767.1, on the reverse strand, counting down.
GGGGTGCCGGGATTAGCACTCCGACAGACAAGTTAGTTCAGACAGTCAAGATAGCTTCTTGTTTAAGTTAAGTGGAGTGATTCTTACATACCTACTAAATATGTTGCTCCTGTATTTATACTTGTTTCCCTCGGGGCCAGGGCCTACTTTTTTATCATTATCCTTTATATTATCCGGCTCCAATGCTGCACACTTATTCGGCCCAAATATTGTATTCGGATACAGCCGATTATTGTCAGCCCTGTATTATGCACGCCTTCTGCCTTTGTCAATTATTCGGCTCCCACATCTTCTCATAGTTTTGTCCCTATATATGTATATATATACACACTTTTATTTTAGTCACATAAATAACATAGGACCCTATTGTTGTCACTGTCAAAATATTAGACCATTAAACATGCACTTCTTCTCTATGTGCTTCATGTCAGACATTTTCTTTCAGTCCTCCATTAATCTATTGTTTTTCAAACCACTGAAAACATCTGGGACTGGCTTAGTTATTCATTTTCACCTAGAACTAGCTTTGATAGAAAATGGAATTTAAATGAATAAAATACACAAAAGGACATTCAAATTAAAGATTAAAATTCACAATAACTTAGCTATGTGTGAAGATTGTTAGGTCTAGAGAAATTAAAAGCATAACAATAATTTCATCACATTTAGCACTTCTTCCTTATGTTAATGCAGGGTGGTTGGGATTTAACTCTTCAGTGAAGACAACCCTATCTATAAATGTGACAGGCCTTTATACACACCTCATTGTATGAGCTGGATGAACTATAAGTCTAGCATCATGAAAAACACTATAGGAAATTACACTTTTGACAACCAAATTTTTAGTCGCAGAAGTTTGTTTTTTAGTCGCCGAAAGTCAATGGCAACTAAAGTTCTTCATAGCTCTGTTGGTTGCCAAAGCCTTGTCGGCAATAGTCAATCGCGACTAAATTGATGTTGATCACTAATTATCTCATATTCGGCTACTAAAATGGACTTAGTCGCCAAACATAACTTTTTGGCGACAAAATATTTAGTCGCCAAAAGTAATTAAAACAAAATGAAATTCTCTTTCAGCGACTAAAATATTTAGTTGTACAACATTTTAGTCACTAATAATAATACATTTAGCAACCAAATAGTTTAGTCGTTAGTTTTCACGACTAAACAATTTAGTCGCCAAAAGAGTAGATATTTTCATTTCCTTCTATTTTACAACCAAACAGTTCAGTCGTCGAATGATGCCTTGTTCTTTGATGACTAAAATATTTACTCGGCAATAGTTTTTTTCCGCATTCTGATTTGTTTTGGTTACTAACTATTTGGTCGCCAAAAGTCTTTTGTTTCCTTTTTACTACTAAATATTTAGACACCAAAAACCTTTGCTTGGATTTTTGGCTACCAAAATATTTAGTCGCCAAAAACTTTATAATTTGTTTTTTTTTTAATTTAATTTTTCAACCACCTGTATTTATTCCATTATTAGTGCAACATTTACTCTTTATATAAACAAAATAATCCTTGAATATTGATTATATTAGCAACCATTCCACAACGTGCACACATTTTACTTTCAACCATCCAAACATTTCATATTTAACGTCAAATTCTAAATGTAATACAAACGAAGGCAAGTTAAAACAGTTCTTGCCAAATGAAGGCAAAGAATTAGGTCCTCAAGCTATGAATCCTCTATCCCCAAAATGTAGTACCCTGTTGTAGATACCCCATTTTTTATCAACCTTAAGACTCAAACGTCATCTTTTGTGCGCGCAATGATTGTGCATGTTTGTGCTCGTTTCGAGTGTCCGAAATTCTCAACTGAGTGCCTTGTCTTTGAGCCTCTTAACACTCTGGTTTTGGCCTTGTTTTTGGGCCAAACCTTGGTGCCTCTTGCCTGGAAGGAAGAAGGGCCTTGCCGGCCACTTTTGGCTATTGCCGGCCACTTTTCCTTCTTATCGGCCACTTAAAGTGGCCGGTCGGCTAGGGGAGGTAGCCGATGGCCAATTTTCTTCTTTTTCAGATATTTTCAGATCTTTTGAGCCAACTGCTGAGCACTAAGGCTCATCTCCATACACATGTATAGAGGGATTGAAGCCAAGCTTTTGGCTTGACCCTCTATATAAGGGGAGGTCCCTCTTCTTTTTTGAGGGTTCAGAATTTTTAGGAGAAAAAAATTCTCTATATATATATATTTGTGCTTGAAGTGAGTTTTCTTCACATATTTGCAAAGAGACCCTTAGCCAAATACCACCACCTTGGAGCTGAGGTTCTTGAAGGTTTTGTTTGGGCTCAAAAATTTGGTTTTAGCTCAGAGTTGTAGTTGTTTAGCTGCTGTGCTTCAAGGGTAAGGCCTTACCCCTTTTAAAGCTTCGTTTCATTTACTAGTTTGGCCACCTTTGCATATTGTTTTGGCCTAGTTGTCAACTACAAAAACCTCTATTTTTAAGTGTTAAAAATGTTAGTTTGAGGCCCTTTTAGGGTTAGGGGTGGTCCATCCTCTTTTGTAGTTTATTTGCTAAGCTTTCTGCCATCTTTTAAAGCCTTTGAAACAATTATTTTTTGGCCTTTTAACCATTGAATTCTAGGAGAATTTCAGTGGTAGAAAGTCAATTTTGAAGTCCTAAATAGAAGGGGGTGGCCTCCCCTCCTTTTGTTTCGTTTGCATATGTTGATGGCCTAATAAGTGAGCTTCTATCTCTACCTTTTTGAAGCTTAGTTCAAGCATGTTTTAGGCTTTATTTTGACCTATTTTAACTCTGTTTTTGGTTGGTTGGGTCAATTCTTGCTTGCTTTTTGTACTTGTAGTGCAATCATGCTTACTAGCCTTGAATCCCTAAAGTTTATCATTCTAGCTTGTGTTAACTTAACTCCAGCACATTTTTGCTACTGATTTTCTATGCTTTAGCTCTGTTTTGGATGGTCTTGGTCACATATGCTTTGCTTTGTATAGCTGTAGTGTAGTTGGTCTTTACTAGTTTTGTGTTTTAGGCCCATTAGCATGCCTTATTTGTGATGTTTGCATGGTATGGCATCATTTAGCATGTGATTTCAGAGCATATACCGCTGTCACACTCTCACATATATCGCTCATTAATTGCTTTTGAGAGTTGTGCCCTATGTCTTGCTTGCAAGCCAACATGTGCGCATGATTTTCTACTCTTTTGTGCCTTAATTTCAACATGTTTAGGCCACTGATTTGGGATGTTTTAGGTCTGTCCATAGCTGGTTTGGCCATTTGAGCTTGGTATTGCATGCCTCTAGTGTTGTGTCCTTCACTAGTTTCAATACTTTTGGTCTTTAACATGTTGTGCATGTGTTGTTTGCATGTTGTTATATTGTTTTTCATGCCGATTTAGTACTAAAATATCTGCCATCTCCCACATTTCTTCACTTTTGATTTGTTTTGAGGGTTGGTTTACCTTGTGCTTGTGTTTAAGCTTGATAGAGTTTGCGTTCAAATGGCTTTAACCCTCTTATGAGGATTCCTTTTAGCCAAAGGCATGATCTCTCTCATGCCTGAAACCATTCTTTTGGTTAACCCCTCTCCCATCAGAGGACTTTCACATTGGACAAATCAAGTAAAGAATGGTTTGGTAATGTAAAATGAGTAAACAAGAAAGTAGACAAGTAAAACATGAATAAGATAAGCATTTGTGTTGCATTGCATGTGTTTGGATCGAACGTTAATCCAAACACAAAAAATGTGGGACGTTTCATACTCGAAGAGATGAAACGTGTCACATTTCTTGGTCGCCAACACCCTTGATCATGCATGATAGGGTGAAGGCACTTTGAGTCTTATATGCGCATTCACTAAGCTTGTACAAGCTCGGTCCTTTGGCCATCATGCATTGAGATGCTTGATTGGTGGCTTGAGAACCAAGCGCTACACTCCTTTGAGCTTGAAAAATGATGAGGAGGGTGGCATTGCACACATTTTCTTGCAAATACATTGATGTGCCTCTGTTGTTCTCTGTTGCCGTAAAACCAAAAGTTTGGAAAAGCAGGTGGCCAACCGGCCACTTGAGGTAGCCGACCGGCCACTTGAAGTGGCTGGTAGCCACTTTTTGTGGCCGACCAGTCCATTTTTGTGTAGAAATGATCCTGTTTTGGAGCAGAAACAGTATGGAGGTTGGTTCAATGTTCAGAAACCAAAGCGAGTGCAAACAGAGGCAATTGACAACAAAGCAATGGATTTCCGAGCGGACGCCAACAGAGCATGCATGTCTCCCTCGCCCGTGAGGCCACTTTATTGCTTTAATTAGTTAGTATAGCTAACTATTCGAGTGTTGTAATGTTTTAATTAGTTTGTGTAATTAGCTATTTTATTTCAATTGTGTTGCAATAATTAATTAGCTTAGTATAGTTAATTAATTGGTTTGTAATAGTTAGCTTAATTAGCGTAGCTAGTTAGCTTATTCATTTAGACCCTCCTTCGCGAGGGCATAATGTTGTAATAAGTGTGCGTGTGTGTGTGCATGTCTTCCAGCCTCACTTCTTTCTCCCTTTTACTTATCAGCTTTTGATGGTTAGTTTAGGGCACATTTTGATTTGCAAACCTTATGCTTTGCATGTTTGCATCATTCATTTGTCTTGCATGCACCGGGCTCAGCACATCATTCAAACTGTATCGTATTTCAACACTTATTTGATACGTGTTTCAAAGCGTATATCAAATTGTTGCATTCATATGTCACCTTAGATAGCCGAGCCTATTTAGTTGCATTATTGTATGTGTTACATTAGGCATCTTGTATAGTTAGGATCATGCATATTTCTAACTAGCTTTTGTTTTGGCTTGGAGTACACTGTAAGTGTTATGCTTTAACATACTTGCGTGAGTGTGAGTGTTGCCATGATAGCATGCTTTCCATGAGGTTATTTGCTTAAGTGCTTAACTGCTTGAATGCTTGTGGGTGAAGGCTTGATTGCCTGAATTGGGACAATTCATCAAATGTGAGTTTTAAGCCCACTTGGCGAAGTGGCAAAATCAAGTTTTAAAGCCCACTTGAGGGTGGCAAATCCGCGCTTTAGCCCACTTGCGAGTGGCACTTTCAAACTATTTTCGAAAACAAACATGAGTCGATTCATTCCAATTCTTGCGATTAAGTCTATACTTGAATGTGTGTGCTACATAGTAAAGTTAGCTAATAACTGGAATAAGAACACATGAGATTTATAAAACAACATATCATGTTTAGTAGAGGCCCATCCTTTGATCGGGCGAGCAGGGGTGCTCATTTCAAAACCTTCCCCTCTCGTACCCAAGTTCCCGAGCCGAGGCAACTTCGGTGATGACGGACACGTGGCCTTTGGCACGAGTCAGGGTTTCCTAAATTTCTCAAAAATAAAATATTTAGGTGGCGACTCTGTAATCTGGTAAAGTAGTCCAATTTTGGCATTATTTGATTCCAAATCGATTTTCCAAAATGATTTGCCGGATTGGACTCTTTGGTGTTTATCAGTTTCACATTGCACTTTGTGAGATTAGATTTAAAACCGTGATAGGAGTTCGAATTGTAGTAAGACCAATTCGCGCCTCTCCGAAAGGGGGGTGCACGAAGAAAGTCGGGTCTACACCTGTCAAGTGCATGAATGGATGCTCTGAATCCACGGGGGCACAAATGAAAGTAGTAGGTAATTCATGTACATAAAAGAACCAACCCTCAGCATGAATATAATATCACAAACATCCAGTAGCATCATTAACCATGTAGACATGTAAAAAATTGGTATTGCCACATCAGGGTCACGAAAAAACTTTTACACAATGCAGTAGCCAGAGCAATATCAATTTGGGCTCATTGATCTTGAGACACAAGCATACATTTGAGTTGACCAACACTTGTACAAACAAGGCTTCAACTCAGGGCATTCAATTTCCCTCCTTGGAATTTTGCTTCTCCTGTAGAACAAAGAATGAAGTTATTTTAATGGGCACTAAAGGTACAGTCAACAAAGCAAATGGGCATATATACTCTTGCAAGAAAAATAGGACAAAGCTACTAACCTTTTTCTCGAAGTATAATAATATAAACATTTTGTTGAAAAAATCCTGCACATAATACTTATGAATTAGAGAGGGTAAATGGGAAAATTAGATTGTTATGAACAATGAGAGAACATGAATAATCTCAATACATTTGCTGAACATGAATAATCCTGCACATATTGCTATGAGAGAACATGAATACATAACCCACCCCTATATATATATATATTAGATAATCTCAATACCTATATTTTCATTACTCTCCCTTCTCTTATTATAATTTTCTTCCCTAGACCACTGGTTTTTCCTATTCTTGAGATGAACTGTCAAGGAGCCCAAGCAATAGGAATATGTATAAATTAAGTAGAATGTGTACTTACCAATAACAAAACTTATGAGCTCTTATAAAGAATAAACTGCAAGTTGTAGCATTAAAAAAAGGGCAACCTTTTCCAGATGGTGTCAAATGATTCAAGTCCACAACTTTTAACAAAGATGATACATCAAAAATAGCAACAAGAAATGTGAATGCTGCGAAGATTAATGCAACCTACTGTTTTTGAGTGGCTATCAAGTTTCTGCTTTAGGATGAAAAATCAATAGGATCTAATCTTAGAGACAACCAGGCACATCCTAGTACAATTTGAAAGAAAATCATGAAACCTGATAATATAATTTGATAACAAAAACATGCTTTACAAAGTTAGATGCACTAAGGGAGAAAAATATGACAATCTTATAGTAGCTTGAAAAAAGCATCAGATTTCACGAAAAATAGATTTATTCTAAGGTTACTTGATGATAAAAGGAGAAACAAAAAAACAAAAACAAAATTTATGTTTCTGTTATAATTGCTCAAGTGCTTAACCACCACTTGCCTCAATCTACAAAATGAATTGTAATTGCTCAAGTTTGTCTCCAATATGGATAAATTTAAATGGTATAGCATAACGAATTCATTTAATTTAGGGAAAAGTGCCTTTAAATGGGAAAAAATCAAAGTAACTGCACTCTATGGATAATGAAGTCTTAAATAAAATTTATAACATAAGATACAGTCTGCTTACTCTATGAATGCTGCTCCTCTATGACCTGAGCTACAAAAAAATAAATAAATAAATAAATAAATAAAAATGAAAATAAAAATAAAATTGAATAATGAGCAAGCATTTGGAAAGAAAATAATTGTATTCACTTGAAGCAAGCAAGTCCTCCCATCAATGGGAATGAGAATTCCAGCAGCTTTTTTCCTTTGCATATATAACATAACTATCATTCCAGCAACTATGCATCCCGTTAAGGGTCCTTTTGTCATTATAACCTTGGTAAAATCAATTTTTTAGTATCAACAATTAATTCCAGTTATCTCAAAACTTCAACAACTACACTAACAGAAAAGTAAGCAAACAAAGCAAAATATTTGAATTACAACATCTTAACCAATATAGACTTTTCAGCATTGTCTATTATTGAATTTAATAATGGAAATCCAACTTTAAGCATCAATTGAAATGAGGCAAACCAATGAGTCCAATCCAAAGTTTATAGAAAATTATTAACCCTTCATTCTTATTTTTGTTTGTAACTTCACTTCCTAAAATGTTGCTCTTGTATTCTACTTCAGCTACTGTCTCTCTGAATGTGACAGATGTATATAATGCTTGCTTGCTATTCTCAAGCTCTCTAATATAACCCAAAAAGTCCACAACCAAAAAAAGTTTTCCATGATTTAAATGGGCATGTTCTTGGATAAAAGTAGCAAAGATCCAGTAAGGGAATTCTTGCATGAATCAATGTTTGACAAATAATAAGAAGGCGGACAGCTTACCAACAGCTCCCGTGATGAAATGTGCCCAAGCTTTAAGCACGCCAAAAAAATAAATAAATAAATAAATAATAATTTTTTTAAATTATTCCACTACCTTCAATTTCTGAAGCTTCCAAAACTTTTTCATAAATACACATGTAAACAAAAAAAATCCAAATACATATTCCCCACAATACAGAAATATATCTATATATATATATATCTATTTGTATATGTGTATATAGAGAAATATATGCATACATATTTCCCACAATACATATACATCTATATTTATATCTATACACAATATGTGACCCATCCCTGGCCTAGTCGTAAGGGCGAAGACATGATTGTGTGGGTTAGGCGTACGGTTACGGGTTCGATTCCTCTCTGAGACGCTTTGGGATTTAAGCGGGGAGCCGCGGCAGTGAGATGCTGTGATTGCTCCCTGTCACGACCCAAACCCGGCCCTATGGGTTCAAGATCAGAATCGCCAAGAATCCGAGATTACCAAGGCCTCTGAGCAAAGAATACAAGAGAACAGAGTTCGTGGCTCGGAAGCCAATACAAGATATAACTAGTGTCCATTGAGTGAAAATCAGATGCCAAAAACATTTTTCATACATATATGCATTCAACCAAGATAAAGATATACAATCAAGACAAACATTCAAGACGGGACTAAATCCTCGACATAAAGCAAGAAAAATCTATACATCTATACAAAGAACGTGCAACAATACAAAACAAGAGGAGACTAGTGGGGACACAAAACACCCCAAGCCATGACATGGCGTCTCGAACCTCACAGGAGGCACATAGGTCGGCCGACAAAAGCGGGGACCAATCCCACGCCCTAGCTCGTTCTACCGAGAACCTACATATATATATATAAACAAAGGAGCTAAAGCCCGGTGAATAACAATAAGCGTAAAGAGGTTATGAATGAATGTCCTTACAAGAATGAAATCAGCTTTTAAACAAGAGTTCATCTTACAAGATTTCACCAAACAATCATATGTGGTACATCCAATAGTCTATAAACAGTAGGTCCAAAAGCACCGAGTCTTAATGCATCCAACAAGAATGATGGCCATCCATCAAGATGGTTCCACAAGGAAACCGACAGAGCTCAGAATAAGAAATAACAATGGGTGCTAAGGATGCCACAATACAGCCAGAAATAGGACATACATTCATTCAAGAATAACATCGATTCAAGATGCAGTAACAAGATTCAAAAGATAACCATTTGAACATATCTTTACACATCTTTACTCACATTGATTGGGCTATCAATAGCTAGAGCGGCCCCGTAAGCCAACCCTAAACAAGAAATGTAATAGAACACACACTAAGTTTACGATGGAAAGGATGATAATTAAATCCCTAAATTTCCTCGGTGTGGTTCTATGCTTAAATCCTCATTAAGATGCATTAAACTAGGCCTAAGAATGCCTAGGATGAGATGAGGATGCAAAATACAGCTTGGAAGGCACTTTTCAAAAGTTTGTCAAAACAGGGTCTCGCCGAGCGAGCCTTCCTTCGCCGAGCGAGATTCCAAAATCAAAGGCTTCGCTCGGCGAACAATCCTTCGCCGAAAGGCCTGATGAAACAAAGAAAATATCGATGCTCAATTTTACGCGATGTTTCGCCGATGCTCGCCGAGCGAGCTTCCCAAATCAAAGGGTTCGCCGAGCGAGCCTTCCTTCGCCGAAGCGGTCGATGAAACAAAGAAAAGTATCGATGTTCGATTTACGCCGAGCCACCAATATCTCGCCGGCGTAGCTCAGAGGAAACCTTGGTCGCTTTCGAGGAATCCTTCGCTGAAGGAAGAAGCCAACTGGAATTTCCAGACGGCCTTCCAAGCTCAAACCAAGTGTTCCAACACTCAAAACTCGACCTCTTGGGCCCAAATTCGGGAATACATCCCAACTCAATAAATAACAAGTTTCAAAAGCCAATTTGAGAATTCAAGCCCCAAAGGTGAGTCAAATAAATACAATTTCAAACCCATTTTTCAAGAACAATTCAAGAACACTTTGTAAACATGCAATGCATGGGTTCTAAACCAATTTCAATCTTCAATCCTTGCTCTAATGAGCTCCAAACTTTGAAGACAACTTGAAAACATGGACCATGATGAAAACATGAGCATGCATGTACAATTCTTCAAGAATTCAACCTCAAAAACACCAATTCAAGCATGCATGGATGGATTATGCTCTAATTCAACTTATATGAGCAAAATCAAGTCTCAACTCCACAATGATGCATGAACCATGAGAGAGGAAGCTTAAGGACAATAAGAATGCAATGAATTCTCTTACCTAAGTGTTGATTCAAGGTAAGGAAGCTAGATAAGGCCAAGTTACACTTCAATTCCAAGCTAATTTCCAAGATGAATTCAAATTGAGTTAAATTCCTACAAGATGAACTCTCTCTCTCTACTCTTCTTTGGTCGGTTAAGAGGCAAGAATGTGGCTGATCGTGTTTACTCTAAGTGTCAAAGGCTCCCAAATAACATTAAACAAATGGCCACTAAGGGTGGCAAACATGTAATTAAACGAAACTCTTTAATTTACTCAATTCAATCTAATTTAATCATTCCTAACCAATTTTCGATAAAAATACCATAAAATCATAAATATTATCTCGAGTCTAAAACTTCAAACGGTTCCTAAATCGTCACGATAAGGCCTTCAATTAACAGCTTAAACACATACATTTAAACAGTAGTCAAACAATCAACAGATAAAACATGCAATTCAAGATGTAAACTTATTCAGCCAGCTGATTTCAATCGGTCTCATTCAAAGATTTTAATCAGTTCAATTATCACCATTAACAATCGGTTTATCAAGAATCGAGATATAATTCAAGGTTACGGTAATCAATACGAGGGTTGTTACAGTCTACCCTCCTTATAAGGAGTTTAGTCCTCTAAACTCGAGTTACGTTCAGTTTGGAAGAAAACAGGATTCCAGCGGGAACAAATCCGGATATCGCTTAGCCATGTCATCTTCCTTTCCTGTGGCATACACACCACCATGGTTCGCCACCAACTTTCACTAGTGGAATTTCCTTGTTCTCGGTTTCTTGATCCGTCGATTTACAATCAGATAGGCCGCTCGTAAGTGTAGTCATCACTCAACACGATACGGTAGGCTCGATCACATGAAACGGATCACGAAGATAGTCTCTCAACATCGAAATGTGGAAGACGTTATGCATATGCTCCATTTCGGGAGGGAGCGCAACTTGATACGCCACCGATTGATTTTCTCAATAACTGACACGGTCCGACATACCTCGGCGCTAACTTGCCTTTGACTCCAAAACGAGTCCGCCTTTCATTGGTGTCACTTTCACAAAAACGTGATCACCCACTTCATACTCTCTATCCCGCCTTCGACATCTGCATAACTCTTACATCTCCGCTTTCAGGTCTTTCTTTGTCAGACGCTTTTACCTTTTCGGTTGTTTCATAAACAATTTCGCCCAAGCAACGGCCCATCTCCGACTTCTGCCAGTGATTGAGATCTACACTTTCGCCATACAACGCCGAAGGCGCCATTCCAATACTCGAATGGTAGCTGTTGTTGTAGGCGAATTCAGCCAACGGCAAATGACTTTCCCAATTTCCCTGAAAGTCCAGTACACACATTCTCAGTAGGTCCTCTAGAGGTTGGATGGTCCTTTCGATCGTCCATCCGTCTCGAGGATGATAGGCACTACTCACCTCAATTCAAGACCCAATGCAATCAGAGGCTCGCCAAAACCTCGATGTAAACTTCAATCCTCGTCGAAACAATAGAAACAGTAACTGCGTAATCTCACAATTTCATCAATATAGATAATGTACCAATTTATCCGCATTATAAATTGTCTTGACAGGTAGGAAGTGTGCAGATTTAGTCAGTCTATCAACAATAACCCAAATAGAATCCATACCTTTCCTGGAGCGAGGTAATCCGACGATAAAGTCCATCGTGATATGCTCCCATTTCCATTCTGGTATGGGTAAGGGTTGCAGTAACCCGGCAGGTCGTTGATGTTCAGCTTTGACCTGTTGACAATGGAGACACTTAGACACAAAGTCGGCGATCTCCTTCTTCATTCCTGGCCACCAGAAATGTTGTTTCAAATCTTGGTACATTTTCGTATTCCCTGGGTGAATAGAGAACTTGAATCGCGGGCCTTCTTGCGTAACTCTTCTTTTCAATTCGAGGTCATTTGGTACACATACCGCCTTGGAATTTCAAGACATTGTTCTCAAATTTGAACCCGGTCTCGGTTTTGAATCCTTTCTTCAAGAACCTTCTTCAAGTAATCATCCATTGTTGTTTTTCTTTAATTTCCTCAATCAAGGTGGTTGAGCAAATAGCAACTAAGGTTCCACCTTGTTCCTTCAAAACGATTTCAATTTCGGACTTTTCCGGATCAAGAAGCAACTCTTTTCTCATTCAACAAGAAACTAAGTTGGCAATCGATTTTCGCTCAAAGCATCCAGCGGTGTTGGCTTTTCCCGGATGATACGTAATCAGAGGTCATAGTCTTTGATCGATTCAAGCCATCTCCGCTGTCTCATATTCAGTTCTTTCGAGTGAAAAAGTACTTGAGCTCTTGTGGTCGATATACACTTCACATGTCGCTCCATACAAATAGTGTCGCCAGATTTTCAATGCAAAACCATCATGCAAGTTCAAGATCATGGGTTGGGTAATTCTTTTCATGCGGTCTCAACTGTCGGGAAGCATAAGCAATAACTCTCCCATTCTGCATTAAAACACATCCCAAACCCTTATGAGAGGCATCACTAAAAACAGTGTAACCATCAGTACCTGTAGGTAGAGTCAGAATTGGTGCAGTCACAAGTCTAGTTTTCAACTCCTGAAATGCTGATTCCCTCTGATCAGTCCAGTCAAATGGTGTCCCTTTCTGAGTCAGTTGAGTCAGTGGTAAGGCAATCTTAGAGAAATCTTTGACAAATCTTCAGAGTATCCAAATTGATCCCAAAAAGCTTCGGACTTCAGTCACATTTGTTGGTCTAGGCCAGTTCACTACAGCTTCAATTTTCTGTGGATCAACAGAAATTCCATCTTTGCTAACAACATGTCCCAAAAACATCACATGGTCAAGCCAAAACTCACACTTAGACAATTTAGCATACAGTTTCTGTTCTCTTAAGGTTTGCAAGGCTAACCTTAGATGATGTTCATGGTCTTCAACAGTCTTAGAATAAATCAATATGTCATCAATAAATACCACAATAAAATCGTCAAGGTATGGTTTAAAAATTCTGTTCATAAGGTCCATAAATGCAGCTGGGGCATTCGTGACTCCGAATGGCATAACTAGAAATTCATAATGGCCATACCTTGGAGTGAAACATCGGTTATTAATGTCTTCCGGTTTGACTTTCAGTTGGTGATACCCCGATCTAAGATCAATCTTGGAAAACACTTGTGCACCCTGTAACTGATCAAATAAGTCATCAATACGCGGTAATGGGTATTTATTCTTTACAGTTACCTTGTTCAGTTCACGATAGTCAATACACAGTCTCAATGAGCCGTCTTTCTTTTTCACAAACAAAACAGGTGCACCCCACGGTGAAGTACTGGGCCTGATAAACTTCTTGTCTAACAGTTCCTGCAATTGTACCTTCAGTTCTTTCAGTCCGGTTGGAGCCATTCTGTAGGGAGCTTTAGATAACGGCTGTGTACCCGGTACTACGTCAACAGTAAACTCAATCTCCCTGTCAATCAAATCCTCGTAGATCATCCGAAATACATCCGGGAATTCTCTAACTATAGGAATGCAATTCACATCGGTTTAACATTATCAAGAGTGATACAACAAGACAGAATACGATATCCCTTACACCCCTTTCTAATCAATTTGACACCTTTTTACTGAAGAAATCGTATGGAGGAGGTACTACTCCACTCCCAAGAACACAAATTCCGCAAACCCGTGGACGAAAAACTACTTGTTTTGTTACAGTCTATAGTAGCATGATATTTCAGAGCCAATCCATCCCCAATATCACATCAAAATGATCTATATTCAACGGTAGCAAATCAATAAACAGATGCATATCCCCAACAATAATCTCACAAGGATACATATATGCACATGTCATAGATCCCCAACAGTGATGATCTGACTAACAAGTAATTCATGGGTTCTAAGGGTCTATTCAATTTACGCGAAAAAGCATGTGACACATAAGAATGTGTAGACCCTGAATCAATCAATACATATGCATTTTGAGCACAAATAGAAAGGATACCTGACACAACGGTCTCAGTATTCTGAACGTCTCCCGGTACTAGGGCAAATACTCGGCCCTGCCTCATAGGCTCTTTCCCGGTAGTTTTGGGGTTAGGCTTTGCTACATTTGATGTCGCGCTTGGTGCAGCTTACCACTAGTCGGTGGAGTGAAGGCGATCTTTAATCTGTGGCCCACTTTGCCACATCTCAAACAAGCTCCGAAACTCGATAGCAAACTCCCTTGTGCTTGTTGCCACATGTAGAGCACGGTGGAGTAAACCCACCCCTTGGTCAGCTAGTCGTCACCCCGATTCTCGCTTTCTTGTTGGTTGGGTTATGCTTGCCTTTCTTAAATTTGAAACCCCGCTTTTTCCTTGCCACTCACTTGTCGGTGCTTCCGATTGTTTCACCGCTACAATATTTACCTCGCCATCAAAGCCCTACGAGAACACCTACATAAGTTGGCATTTTCGTAACACTTATCCGATCCTCAGATAGCAAAGATTGAGGCCGCCTTCAAATCTCGGCCTTCTTGTAATCGGTATCCACCATATGTGGTGCATACCTAGCAAGTTCAGTAAATTGCTTCTCGTACTCTGCAACTGACAATTTGCCCTGTCGCAATTGCTCAAACTCACCACTTTTTCTCGTCCGATGCACTGAGGAAAATATTTTTCAAAGAAGGACTCCTTGAACTGAGCCCAAGTCATTACAGTGTTTGCATCACGGGTTAACATCCACCACCTTCTAGCTTCTTCCTGCAGGGTAAAGGTGGCTAACAATACCTTGTGTGCTTCTGAGCACGGAAACACTTCAAACAACTTTTCAGTTTCGAGAACCCAAGCTTCAGCCTTTAACGGTTCTAAGCCTCCCTGAAAGGACGGCGGTTTCATTTTGCTGAATTTCTGAGTCAGTGCAATAATATCCATCTCATTAACATTCACATTTTGTACATTTGGTGCATTCTGTTCCGGTTGCACCGGAGGAGGAGGAGGTGGGGGCGGTTGGTTCTGTTGTCGGTCCAGTCTTTCAATTACCAGTTCCATCATTTGTTCCAGTCTGGCCATTCTGGCCTCGGAGGATGATGCTTCAGTTTCATTTGCATTATCCATTTCACTATAAGCAATTATACAGTTATCATTATAAACAGTTGTACAATTAAACGGTTTAACATTTTATCATGTATTCGGTCAGTCAAGAGCACACACTTTTCAAATTCATGAGATGCCCTAATCACTTTTCTAGGACACCCTATAGCTCATTTGGACACGTGTGTGCGGTATAACTCGTGGTTAAGTATCGCTCTGATACCACTCTGTCACGACCCAAACCCGGCCCTATGGGTTCAAGATCAGAATCGCCAAGAATCCGAGATTACCGAAGGCCTAAGAAGAATACAAAGAGAACAGAAGTTCGTATTCATGAAGCCAATACAAGATATAACTAGTGTCCATTGAGTGAAAATCAGATGCCAAAAACATTTTTCATACATATATGCATTCAACCAAGACAAGATATACAATCAAGACAAACATTCAAGACGGACTAAATCCTCGATTCATAAAACAGTCTATACTATACAAGAACGTGCAACAATACAAAACAAGAGGAGACTAGTGGGGACACAAAACACCCCAAGCCATGACATGGCGTCTCGAACCTCACAAAGGAGGCACATAAATTTGGTCAGACAAAACTGGGGACCAATCCCACGCCCTAGCTCGTTCGTCACGAGAACCTACATATATATATAAACAAAGGAGCTAAAGCCCAAAGTGAATAACAATAAGCGTAAAGAGGTTATGAATGAATGTCCTTACAGTAATGAAATCAGTTTTAAACAGTAGTTCAGTCTTACAGTATTTCAGTCAAACAGTCATATGTGGTACATCCAATAGCCTATAAACAGTTGGTCCAAAAGGACCGAGTCTTAACAGACTCCAACAAAGAATGATGGCCATCCATCAAGATGGTTCCACAAGGAAACCGACAGAGCTCAGAATAAAGAAATAACAATGGGTGCTAAGGATGCCACAATACATTCAGAAATAGGACATACATTCATTCAAGAATAACATCGATCAAGAAATGCTTGAAACAAGATTCAAAAGATAACCATTTGAACATATCTTTACACATCTGTTACTCACAGTGATTGGGCTATCAATAGCTAGAGCGCGTCCCCGTAAGCCAACCCTAAACAGTAAACAGAATAGAACACACACTAAGTTTACAGTCGGAAAGGATGATAATTAAATCCCTAAATTTCCTCGGTGTGGTTCTATGCTTAAATCCTCATTAAGATGCATTAAACTAGGCCTAAGAATGCCTAGGATGAGATGAGGATGCAAAAATACAGTTGGAAGGCACTTTTCAAAAGTTGCTGAAAACAGGGGTCTCGCTCGAGCGAGCCTTCCTTCGCTCGAGCGAGATTCCAAAATCAAAGGCTTCGCTCGAGCGAACAATCCTTCGCTCGAGCGCTCTGATGAAACAAGAAAATCTGGATGCTCAATTTTACGCGATGCTTCGCCGATCCTCGCTCGAGCACGCTTCCCAAAATCAAAGGGTTCGCTCGAGCGAGCCTTCCTTCGCTCGAGCGGTCTGATGAAACAGTAAAAGTACTGGATGTTCGATTTTTACGCTCGAGCCACCAATATCTCGCCCGAGCGTAGCTCGGAGGAAACCTTGGTCGCTCGAGCGAGGAATCCTTCGCTCGAGCGAAGAAGCCAACTGAATTTCCAGATTTGCCTTCCAAGCTCAAACCAAGTGTTCCAACACTCAAAACTCGACCTCTTGGGCCCAAATTCTGGGGAATACATCCCAACTCAATAAATAACAAGTTTCAAAAGCCAATTTGAGAATTCAAGCCCCAAAGGTGAGTCAAATAAATACAATTTCAAACCCATTTTTCAAGAACAATTCAAGAACACTTTGTAAACATGCAATGCATGGGTTCTAAACCAATTTCAATCTTCAATCCTTGCTCTAATGAGCTCCAAACTTTGAAGACAACTTGAAAACATGGACCATGATGAAAACATGAGCATGCATGTACAATTCTTCAAGAATTCAACCTCAAAACACCAATTCAAGCATGCATGGATGGATTATGCTCTAATTCAACTTATATGAGCAAAATCAAGTCTCAACTCCACAATGATGCATGAACCATGAGAGAGGAAGCTTAAGGACAATAAGAATGCAATGAATTCTCTTACCTAAGTGTTGATTCAAGGTAAGGAAGCTAGATAAGGCCAAGTTACACTTCAATTCCAAGCTAATTTCCAAGATGAATTCAAATTGAGTTAAATTCCTACAAGATGAACTCTCTCTCTCTACTCTTCTTTGGTCGGTTAAGAGGCAAGAATGTGGCTGATCGTTGTTTACTCTAAGTGTCAAAGGCTCCCAAATAACATTAAACAAATGGCCACTAAGGGTGGCAAACATGTAATTAAACTAAACTCTTTAATTTACTCAATTCAATCTAATTTAATCATTCCTAACCAATTTTCGATAAAAATACCATAAAATCATAAATATTATATTGAGTCTAAAACTTCAACGGTTCCTAAATCGTCACGATAAGGCCTTCAATTAACAGTTTAAACACATACATTTAAACAGGTAGTCAAACAATCAACAGATAAAACATGCAATTCAGTATGTAAACTTATTCAGTTTCAGTTTCGATTTCAATCGGTCTGTCCAGTACTTTAATCAGTTCAATTATCACCATTACAAATCGGTTTATCAAGAATCAAGATATAATTCAGTGGTTACGGTAATCAATACGAGGGTTGTTACACTCCCCCTGGGGATTAGTCGGTGAACGCAGCCCAGCGGTAGAAGCCGGACACCTTAGTTTCAAAAAAAAAAAAAAAAATCTATATTTATATGTGTATATATATCAAGCTACTCATACATAAAGACCTAACTTTTTGTCGCATCTATGGAATTGAACCAAACAATCAAAATACACAGGCAGATATTCAAATACCCTATCTTGTAAAGAGAGATTGATCTGATTTTTTTTTGGGAGGGGGGGAACTTAACTAATTAAAATAGCTGTTTCGGATCTCCTTGAATATTGACAACGACTAAGTGCCGATCTCCCTAGAGATGGTGGTGGTCCAGTCAAATCTTCTCTTTTGCAGTGGCTCCTTTTGAAATCTCACCTATGGCTGAAATAAGGAGTTTGGGGCTACCACTGTTGATGAAGATTGGGATGGCAAAGAGAGGAAGTGAAGAAGAGAGAAAATGAAGACAGTAATAGGGGGTTCGGGGTTAGGTCTCCGGCAAGAGTTCGGTCTCCGACAAGGAATTGAAGAGAGAGAGAGAGAGTCACAGAGTGAGAGAGAGACGTTTTTAAGACCTAACTCATTTTAGTGTGCTTGAAATCCCTCCAAAATCCCTCCAGAGTTCCTCACCAAATTAATTTAAAAATCCCTCCAAAATTTGGAGTCCTACTTCCAAAACTTTTAATTACAATTGCTGACTAAAAACTTTAGTCAGTAAAAGTCAGCTAAATATTGCTGACTAAATAATTTTAGTCACTAAAAATAAATATTTACCGACCAAATATTTGGCTACCAAAGAGAAAAGTAAAAATTATGTTATTTGGTTGGCGACTAAATTATGTACTAGGCAAAAATTCTTATAACACGACTAAAAGTTGTTTGGTCACTTAAAATAAATTTTTACCGACCAATTTTTGGTTGCCAAAAATAAAAAGTAAAAATTATGCTATTTTTTTTTTTGATCGGCAAAGAAAAATTTCATTAAAAACACGAAATTTACAGGTATAAGGAAAAAAAAACGCATTGAGAGAGATTCGAAGAGGAAATACTCACTCTCCTACTACTGCTACTCACGTTTTTACAACCAACCCCTTAGCCTCACAAATTTAAAATTTAAAATACAACAAAAAACAAAATAAACCAAACACTATTATGCTATTTGGTGCTTGGTGTTTGATTTATGTATCTCAGTTGAGATACAAAGAAATAAATAATAATAATAATAATAAAAATTAAACATAAACTCAAATTGGGCGGTAAGTGTTCCCACCAAAAAAATTGAGTTTAATTGCTAACTAAATGTGCTTTAGTCACCAAAAATGTATATTTGCCGACCAAACGAGGTAGTCACCAAAGATTAAAAATAAAATTATACTAGATATTTGGCAACTAAATTTTTTTTAGTTCGCAAAAGTTAGTATATGACGACTAAAATTTATTTAGTCATTGAAAATAATTGTTATTCGGCGACTAAATAAATTTAGTAGCCAAAACTAACTATACAACAAGTAAAATATTTATTTAGTCGCTGAAATTAAATTTTTGCAGACCAAACTTTTGGTTGCCAAAGATAAAAAATAAATTTTTATTTTTCATTCGGTGACTAAATAATTTTAGTAGCCAAAACTAAATACAGCGACTAAAATATTTTTTAATTGCCAATTGTGGCATTTTTAGCAACTAAAATTTTTTTTAGTTGCCAATTGTGGCATTTTTAGCGACAAATTTTTTTTTAGTCGCCAATAATCAATATACCCCGACTAAAATAAATTAGTATCTAAATCTTGTGCTTTTGCCGACTAAAATAATTTTTGGTTGCCAATTCTACAACTTTTGGCAACTAAATTTTTTCAGTCACCAAATTTGGTCTCCAAAAGTGTAATTTCCTGTATTGAAATGTTTCACAAAAATCATCTCAAAGTCATGCCTGGTCAATTGACAAAGCTTAGAGTCGACCGACTGGTCAACTAGTCACAATTTCAAGACCATTTTCGTCAAACTATTTTTCATGATGTGATTGGAGTGATTATGTTTGTAATAATTAAAATTAGAGTGATTATATTTTTGGCTTAAACAACCATTGATTGTGTTTTAAGTTTAAACTACCTACTTAAACTACTATTGTAAGATTATTACACAGAGGTCTAGTCCCTTGAGAAAGTCATGTCGTATGTACCATTCCATAACAAACACCACAACATATAACCTTCTTATCAAAATAGTTCGTAACGTTTACAATACACTGTTCATAACATTACTACAATCGTTCATAACTTTCACTTTATGGGTGTACACCATAGATTCACCTATTCATAACTTTCACTACGAAGCGATGAAGGCATGAGAATAAGATTCGAATTCTCAAGTTCGAGTCTCCCAAGGGACAAAGTTTGTCTGATCATTAATTGCAGAGCCACTAGCGATTAGTTATTGGTTGTCCAAGTACGAGCTAACTCAGACCCTATTAATTGGAATATGTTGGGCAGGAGATACCCTCAATTATTAACATTTCTTACGACATATTAATTTTTAGGAGACATTATTCAATACTTCCGAAGTACTAGCTATGTAGTGTTCCAAATAAATCACGTGCTGAAAATTTTTACTAGTGAACATACTAACTCACCTTTATTAGCTAATTAAGATACAATTTACAAATAATGCATCATTGGCTAGATGGCTCCCAAATACAATTGGGACCAAAATTATAGAACCAACTCTTCTGCTTTTCATATATGCATTTATTGAACTATACAATGTAGTGAGTGAGTGAGGAGAAGGGTTATCTGTTAAATGAATTTGTTGTAGTTAATATTTCTCGTACAACACCGACCATCAAGCTGTATGATCCCGCCATCCACCAACAGCATCCCAGTGTCAAGAAAGTGATCATTCATTATCAATAAACAAAATAAAATAAAAAAGTATCATAGTGTTAGGTTTTTAAAATTGGCAATCCTGTTTGACAAAACTCTTTTCAATTGTAATTTTATTGACACTTCTGTTTCAGTGAGGCTATGAGTGTTTAAATGCAAATCCAACCCGAATTGTACCTATACAGAAGAGTTTTATATCTTAATCATTTCATGTTTACCACTTCGCTCACTAAGTACGGGGATCGAGTTATTATTTGACGGCTTGAGCAGTTATTTGTGCTCACGAGAAAAGAAAATGATCATCTAGTATTTTTGCAGAGCACTTGAACTTCTAGTAAGAAAGTTTTATCACTTGAGTAGTGAAAGTTGTGCTTGAGCAGTCAACTTATATGTTTCACACCGCCTTTAGTCACACCGCTCAAGGGGTGAAATGTGCACTCGAGCGGTCTACGCGATCATGTTTTCAATAAAGTGCAATCCTCATTGTTTTTAGGTTTTGTGCCATCTAGATTTTCAGAGAGGAAGAAAATACAAAGTTTTGTATATTGAAAGGTGCTTTATGAGTGTTTGCTTGATGATTTAAGAGTGATCAATGGATCCATGAATTTCATATCAACATCATCAAGGATTCGCTTGTTTTCGTTTATTCACAAAAGAGAAAGTTGTTCTTCGGTAAATTCTAGGGATTTTGGGCCTGAAGCTTTGGTGGATTCCAGAGTGGCTTATCGTCATAGATTTGACATTAACGTTGTGGATTCAACGTTGGATAGGACAATTTCACAATGAAGACAGTGGTGAAAGAGACATATAGGGGTCGGTTCAAATCGAGAATGGATTCGTTAGATAATTGAGAGTACACCAGTATAATTCATTTTTTTCTTCTTAGTGAATTGTTCTGTGGGTTTGGGCCATGATCTTTTTTATCACAATTGAAGACACTTCAATTGTGATTTGTCCACGTTAAATCGTTGTGTCAATTTGACTTTAATTGTTTAATTACAATTATTATTTATTGTTTAAAAATTAAAGTACAATCACAAATCAATATATCGGAGATTTTTAAATTTTTCACATACAAATAAAAGAATTATATAAAAAAAAAATTATACAAAATATAGTATATTGTGGATCTATCATTTTAAAACAAAAAAAAATCACCGAAAAATTATTAATTATAAAAATGTCATTGTTATGTCATTCTAGTAACTGATTGTGTATAAATTTTTCATGATTTTTTTTTGTTTTTTTCAAAAGAAAAAAAGGAAACGAATAGGCATTTGATGGAGACAGCCCTCCCAAGTAGGTTGGTCACCTGCCAAACTAAAGTTAGTACAAGAAATAGTCTGAACAAGTTTTTGGAGGTTTTAGACAGTGACCTCTGAATGATCATAACATGTCTTCAGTACCTAAGAAGTATCACAAGTATTTGTTTTTCATTTTCACTTATTAATATATATATATTTTTTTTCATTAGAAGTTTGTATTTGTTTGTATTTACTAAATTATGAACAATCCTAGAAATTTGACTCAATATTTCTTGGACTGCACTGACCACCGAGCTGTATGTTTTTACCACCCACCAACAACAACACCCCAGTTTAAAAAAAGTAATCACCCATCCTAAGACAGAGAATCTATGCTAAAATTTCAAATCAATGGTTTAAATGTACAAATTATTATTATTATTAACTCAGAAAAAACAGTACAAAATTTATTAATGGGTGTTTGAAAAGTAGATTTTTTTTGGTAAATTTTTTTAGTTGTAGGATATTATTAAAGGAAAAATTTTTTGTGTTTGGAAGAATAGTTAAATTTTTTTATGGTTAGATGTAATGTTTCTGAAAGAAAAAAGTGAAATGATTATGGGGTTTGATGTGATATTTTGTTTGAATTTTTTTATTTTTTTTTAATTTTGTAACCACTTTGTCTTTTAGTGGAAAAAAATAAAAAATCAAAACCCCAACTTCCCAAACATTGCCTTAGAATGTTCTTAGATGGTGTAGATTCAATTTTGTATCTGAAATACATCTCATTCATTCAATGTTTTTTCTGGGTAAATATTTTGGACTTGTTTAGTTTGTATCTCAAGATATAATTTTTAACAAATTTTTTTAAAATTTTGTTTGGTTCAAACCTTTTAAAAAAAAAAAATCAAAATCACTTTATCTCTCTTACACATTAATCATTTATTTTTCCTCTTTCCTCTCTCCTCTCTCATTCTCAATCACTTTTTCTCTCCCATATAACTACTCAACTATAAGGGTGTAATTTTGGCCTGGCCCGACGCGGCCCATCCGGGCTTGGGCCCGACCCATGTCGGGCCTTACTGGCTCCCGCCAAAAAATCAGGCTGGGTCGGGCCAGCCCACAAGCCAAAAATATAGGCCCAGGAGTATTCGGGCTATGGGCGGGCCAGTGGGCCGGGCCCTTGGGCTTGGGCCTAGGCTCAGGCTTTAGGCAGGCTTAGGCGTACCTAAACAAATTTTTTTATTTTTTTAAATTTTTTCTACCAAAATTTTATTATTTATCATTAAAAATAACACTGGGCCTCGGGCGGGCCAAGCCTTGAGCGAGCCCATGGCCGAGCCAAGCGGGCCGGGCCGAGCTTCAAAACAATGGCCCAGGCCCTGGTCCAAGGCCTCGGACTGGGCTTGGGCTCGAGCCTTAACCGGCCGGGCCCACTTCGGACTGCAGTCGGACTTTGGACCGCTCACGGGCCGCGGACTAAAATTACACTCCTACTCAACTATAACAAAATATCAAATCTTTCTAAACTCTTAAACTCCAAAACTATTTTCAAAATATACAAATAAACAAATTAAAAAATTTTCTAAGCTCATTTTAAAATTTTTAAAAAATATTTATCTGAAAACACCGACTAAACACACTGAATTCTTAGCATTGATGTTAAATTTATGTTTCTTTATTGTGCAATCAAATCATAATCGATGATGACCTCTAATTACAAATTCTAGATAACTTTTGAGTTTTTTTTTTTTTTTAAATGTTGATTTGTGTAGACATGGCAGCATGCTGATCCAAAATAGGCATTAGTAGCCCCTAAAAGTAAAAAAAAAGAAAAGAAAAGCATTAGGGGTTTTGATAGGTTTTAATGAGATGGAGACAGGGCATCCCAAAGTAGTTTGGTCCCCAGCAAAACCAAGGTCAAGTTCATGAAATTCTGTCAAAAAGTTTTTGGAAGTTTCATCAGATAGTGACTCCGTTTGAAGGGTCATAACTCCTCTTCTTCAATACCAGTTATCATCACAAGTTCCCCAGAAGTTTCAACTATTTGTTTCATACGATTAGTTTGAGACGTGAATTGATTTTTTTTAATTTTTTAATTTTTTTAATTTAACATTAAAAAATTTCATTTGTAATAAATTTTTTAATTTTTATAAAAAAAGAAAATAATAACAAGTTAAATATAATATTTTATTTTATTTTATTAAAATAGTCTATTTTACTCTATAAGCCAATTTTAACCCAAAAGAGCCTCCCAAACGGGGCAATAACCAAGGACCCAAATTGACGTCCTCTCTTTCACCATAATTGTTTATCTGACAATTCTCCACCAGTTGTCCCGGGCCACTACTTGAGTTAAACGGGTATAAATATTTTTAATTTTAAGTATATATTAAGGATATATTATATCATTAGTAATTGTGATTTAAGTGAAGGATCATTTTAATTTGTATAATTTTAAATAAATAATTTAAGTATTGCACTTCAATTTTGTAACAATAGAGTCTCTTTGTATATACCGTTAACATTTTTAATAAAAAAAGATTATATACAAAATTAGAAGAATCAAAACAAAATTCAATATAAAATATAAGGACCAATAATGTAATTTATTTATTATACTAGTGGTTTCTATATTTTTTTGAATTTCACTTTGATTCCTTTATTTTACATGTGATGTTTTTCAGTTTAAAATTATAACGATAAGTAACAGAGGGAATATCAAAATTAAAAATATAGGATTCAAATTAAAATTACGGGACCAATGTGAATTTTTTCTCAAATTAGAGGGACTGGCGGTGCAAGGCCGAGATGTGATCGGCTTCTGTGATACTTTGTACTGTTTGTCAAGACTTATTTTAAATTTTCAATTAATTTAATTTTTTGATATGTTTGGTTTAGCTTATGCTTATAGCTTATAGCTTTGTGGAAGTCAATCACTATTCTCGTGAGTGGGATGGATATGCTTTGAGAATAAATTGGAAATCGACAAGTTGAAAGTTATAAGGTATAAAATTTGTTTGGGCATAAAAGATATGATCTCCCAATTCCTAAGCCAAACAGGGCCTTTGGATTTACAGTGATACTTTTGCACTTACTTTGTTTATTGACGTGTATTTCATTGTCTTGTACTTTGATTATTCAACAATAATATTTTTTTCTTTTGTTGATTAAAAAAAAAAATTTGTGTAATTTATCTTATTACTAACTTCTTTTGACATTTGAAAAAAAAAAAATTCCCAAATTTCACTTGATTAAGGTTGTAATTTAATTAAATACTCTTGTATCTTTGTCATCAAAAATTTGGTATTTGATTATGCGCGTGGAAAAATAATGTCATCATTTTGTTTGATAGTGAAATGTATATTTTAGCTTATTTATGTTTATGTCATCACATCATATGCAATAAGTTTGGCTCTTTTAGTTAAGAACGAGATCGGCATAATTATGTTAAAATTATAAAATTTATTATATTTTTTTTTTAAATCTCAATAGAAGTTAGTGTAATTTACCTTTAATTATCACGTAAAGTTTGAACACAATATTTTAACTGTCCATTCATTAAAAGTTTAAGGTATTTGGTAACAATGTAAAATCGGAAACTGATATTTTTGAATAAACAATATATTTAAATAAGTAAATTTTACAATGTAATTATATGAAACATTGATATTTGAAACCAATCAAAATATATATATACAATGGATAGGGACGTGTGTAAAAGAAAAAGGGTTGGGTCTCCTTGGGCTCAACTGCGTTTCAGTTTGATTATCTAACTTGTAAATATATAAAATTCGTTGAGTATATTATTTTTATAAAAAAATTATTATAATCGAATATCGATAGTCACTTGATCATCTTATATTTGTATTTTAGATTTATTTTTAAAATCATAGTTGCCGTTAAAACAAATATAATATGATCAAATGGCTATCGATATCCAATCAATATAATTTTTCATAAGAATGATATACTCAATGTGCTCTATATATTGAATAGTTTTAATTGTTTAGATGGGTTCGAAATCAGGCTCAGCACGACTAACAATACCGTCTAATTCGATTTTGAATTAGAGAGAAGTTGTGGCCAAAAAAAAAAATTTGTAAAATTGTTTAGTAAATAGGGAGCATTTGAATCCATAATCTTGTTATTGTTGAGTAAAAAATCCCAGTTTTGTAACTAACAAATAAATTGATTATAGAATTGAATATAAAATATATATGAATGGAAAGTTAATAAATTTTGTTGATAAGATCTAGATTAAAAAAAAAATTATTCATATATATTCTATGTTCAATCTATAATTAGTTTATGCATTTTTAGACCATATTCGGTTCAAAAAGTAAATAGTCTATACAAATATATTAATGTACACTCGACTTTTTTTATGATTAATTACTTAAAAGTCCTATCTACATATTTGGTAGTAGATTAAGTCATGTATAAAAGTTTTTGAACTAATAAGTCATATTTATAGATAAGAAAACATTTTTGCCCTTCAACCCAAATAGATATATATATATATATATAAAACAACATTGACGTTATTTACTAAAAACAAAATTAAATTAGTTATGGAAAGTGGATGAAGATACAATTTCGAAGGATCTCAAAGGATTTCTCGGTTTGATTCGCTATTATACATATATTGATTTCGGCATCTGATAGATTTGTATTTGAAGCTTTTTAAGTTGAAATCTGTTGGAGTTTGTTAGGTGCGATTTCGATTTATAAATTGAAGAATTGATTTGGTGGATGTTTGATTTTCGATCTGGTTTATAGGCATATATAGTTTTGATTTTGTGTATTATGTGTTTTTAGAAGAAAAAAAAAATAGTTTTGCTTGAATTTATTTATGAGAATATGTTGAATAATTCGATTTACAAATTGAAAACGTGATTTGCTGGATGATTTTGATTTATGAGTTTATTTTGTGATTAGTTGTGCTTGACTTATACATTTCTAGATTTGTGAAAACTGAGAAAGTTCTTGGTATTATTATAAAGTATTTGTTCTGTTTTTGTAGTTTCAGTAAACTGAGAATTGTTCTAATTTTTATCGATGTAATCTTTTGTTGTTTAGATCCAAAGATGACTAAAGGTTCTATGAGTGTCCCGATTTTTTGTTGTGCAAGTATAATGGTTACACATTTGCAATTAAGATTGATTAGAATGTTACATATGATAAGTTGGTTGACAAAAGTGTTTGAAATGGGATAGTTTACAATCTGATAACATTTGTCTATCTTACTCATTACTTGCACATCCTAGTTGTACATTAGACAACAATGATGAGTTAAAATTGTTATTGGCATTAGTTGTGCATTTTGATTCACAATGTATTGATGTTGTTGTGAGAGGAAAAAATTCAATTGTTGATTGTGGTAATCTCAACAAAAGATTGGATTATGGACAAAGAGAGTCGATGTTGGAGTTTGAAGTTTGTGATGTTGCATTGTCTCACGACAATAGTAACTCTGTGAACTTGTCAAATAGTGCATCTACATCCTCTAAGAGAAATTCGAGATTGGAGGTTGAAGAAGAGGTTGATATGTTATCATCGTTTTGTCGACATAAGGAAAAAGTACTGTTACTTACTGGTTGGGCAGATAGTATTACACATGTAGGACAAAAATTTGAAGGTAGAATTGTTGAATTTAGTAATGCATTGTCGAAGTTTTTTGTTGAGTGTGGATTTGAGTTTGTATTTGTTAAGAATGATAAAGTCCGTGTTACCGCACAATATTTTTTTAGAGAGACAAAAGGTTGTATGTAGAATGTTCATGGTAGAGTGCAAAATGCTAATAGATTCTTTTATATAAGGAAGCTCAACAATGTCCACACATGTGGTGTTAAAGTATGTACAATGAATCATTCTCATATGAGTTCTGATTTAGTTGCTGATTTGATTGTTAAAGTTGTTCGTGATAATCCATTGACACGTCCAATTCATGTTGTTCGAGATTTTAAGTTGGGCTGTGAGTTGAGAGTTAGTTATCGTCAAACTTGGTTGGAGGTAGAAAGCAAATGCTAATATTTTTTGAGACTGTTTAATGTCATTTGACTAATTAAGATGGTATGTTGATGTTGCAAAGAGTTGCAATCTAGGGAGTTGCATTGAATTTGAGTGTGACAATGACACTAAACGGTTTAAGAGATTAGTTGTTGCTTTTGATGGTTGCATTAGTGGATTTGATTATT
Organism: Camellia lanceoleosa; assembly: GCA_025200525.1. NCBI lineage: Eukaryota > Viridiplantae > Streptophyta > Magnoliopsida > Ericales > Theaceae > Camellia > Camellia lanceoleosa. The sequence goes on along the minus strand of CM045767.1, from coordinate 35,161,680 downwards.
GTCGACCTCTCTTGTTCCTTGATGGCACATTTTTGAAGGAAAGATGTAGAGGAAATTTACTTGCTGCTACAAGAAAAGATGGAAATCAAGGTATACAAGAAATATATTTTCTCTGTTTTGAAATTGAGAAAGTTCTCAGTTTAAAAATATGATTGAATGTTTTCAATTTTATATAATATTGTTGTTATATATGCACTTTTTTATTTTTACAGTTATTCGTTTTAGTGTTTGATATTTTGAATGTTAAAGTATTACAATTTTCTGAGAATAATAGAATATTATCATTTTTTCTATTTTGTACATACAAGGTTCTTTCCTGTTTGTTTTGCAATTGTTGGCTCAGAAAATCAAGACAACTGGTGTTAGTTTTTGGAACATTTGAGTACAATTGTTTCATCATGATGAAATTTCACATTCGTGTCAAATCGTAACCTCGGATTACTTGAAGTTTTGACAAAGGTTTTCCCAACGATTTTCCATGCTTACTGTTTATATCATTTGAAGATAAACTTGAGGCATAATTTGCGACGTATGTTTCATGGATTAAAAGAAAAGTTGATCACTTTGTTTGGCAAATGTGAATATGCTCTAATCGAAGAAACATTTTATCAATGTTTGGGAAGTTAAAGACTAAAGGTGGGTCAAGAGTTGAAAAGTTTTTGAATGATATACCATATGATCATTGAAGTAATGCATATTTTTAGGGTAATGCTTTGGAGAGATGTGGTCAAATGTAGCTGAATCTTTCAATTTGTGAATACGGAAGGAACGTTATTTGCCTATCACAAAGTTGATTGATAGTGTAAGAATTAAGTTGATGAGGGGAATTGCTAAGAGGAGGGAAATTGTTAATAAATGGAATGGTGTGATATGCCCAAAATGGAGTCCAAGTTACATCTTTTTAATACTTTGAGGCCATGGATTGTTAGTTCATCTGTGAGTGATGTCTATGAGGTGTATTCACATCCATCTGTTTCAATTGACATTAGTAAACGAATATGTTCTTATGGCGAGTAGCAGTTAAAAGGGTTTCCATGTGCACATACAATTGGTTCTATACAAAAGAATAGACATGATTTGAGTTTATTTGTTGATCAATATTTCTATGTTCAAAGTTATCAAGAGTTCTATTATTTTCTCATATATCATGTTCCTTCAATTTGGAAACCAAATTGTAATGTTGATCGTGATAGTGATGTTGTTCTTCCTCCTTTGTCTAGGAAGCAACTAGGAAGGCCAAATAAGAAGAGGATTTGTTTCAATGGGGAGAAAGTAAGGCAAATTACTTGTGGTAGATGTGAAAAGGTTGGGAATCATTATAAGAAATCATGTAAGGAGGCTTTGTGATTTTTTGTAGTTGCTTTTGATTTTAAAAATTTCATATTCATAAATTTCTTGAAGTAGGAGTTTGTACTATTGAGAGCTAAGTAATAATCTTCTATGTTTTGAATAAAGTGAATTGAATTGGAAGTGAAAATATTTTAGTTTCGAATTTTAGTTTTGAAATTGTTTATGATGATATTGTTTGATTGGCTTTGTGTTTATTTTCAATGTGAATTATTTGTTTGGTTGGCTTTGTAAATAAACTTGATTATTGAATGTTTTTTTTGAAGATTATATGAATGTTGCATAAAAAGTTAGCATATTCTCAGTTTAAGTTTTTATTTCAAATTAGCTGATTGTGATAATAGTGTGAGGCTCTTGTTATGAATTAGAACAAGTTATAAATGTGATCAATTGAATGAATGTGAATTAATATTGTAAATAGATGTGACCAATGTTCTATGTTTTGAATAAAGTAACACTGAATTGAAAGTGAAAATATTCTCCGTTTTCAATTTTAGTTTTTCAAATTGTGATAATATTGTGAGGCAACAAATAAATTGTTATGATTGTTGAATATTTGTTTTGAAAATTAAGTACTGTATAAAACTATAAATACTCTCAATTTTTATGTTTTTAATTTCAAAATAACTAATTATGATAATATGGTGAGGCAACAAAGCACTGCATAGAAACTGAAAATATAAACAAAAATATAAACAAAGCACTGATTGTGATACAGTAAAGTCCTGTGTCCATGGTTCATTGAAACCATCATTTTCACAAGTAACACTATTTTCACTTTTCCCATATAATAATGTGAGGAACAGGATAATAGAAACTGATAATATGAACAAAAACATCAAGAAAATCCTTGTGCATATATGTTTGACAGTATGAAAAAATATCCATTACGCATTATAGAAATTCTAATATGTTTGTGAGGCAATATGCTTGCAAATATCAACAAAAACATTAATCATTGTATCAGAGTATGACAAAAAAGAGTTTATTGAGTTACATATCAAAAAAGTTTTGATTGAATGTTTCAATCTTCTTCAATACTTGACTGTGATTGATCTTTATGGATCACTGAGGAACTCATGTACTACATTTGCCCTCACTCTTGTGGATGTGCCTTCTTCTTGTTGATGATTGTCTTTGACTAATTCAATCTTCACATTAGGATTCCGTGCCTTTTCTGCTTCACAAAGTGTATCCTTCATGTATTCATTGAGGATTTTTTTTCTTTAAAAAGCGTCAATATAAAGTATGTAATGAATTAAATCTGATTATTGCAATGGTAAATTGAAATTATTCTTACCAGTTGATATGCAACATTGTAGTGCTTGTCCTTTCCTTTTCTTGGTCTCAAATAGTTAAAATGTTTCCAAGTCCCCATTTGTGTGTTTGTCAATAACAAGTGTAAAATCTATAAATCCCCTAGATGTTGATTTGTAATTATGTATCAATTGTAAGCAGTAAACAACAATCCCAATCAAACAATCAAGACAAATCGACACAACGATTTTACGTAAAAAAAACCACAATTGGACACCTCCAATTGTGACAAAAAAAACCACGGTCAACAGCCACAAAACAATCCACTGAGAAGATATAAAGGAATTACATAGGTATACTCTTAATTATCTAGCGAATCCACGCCCGAATTAAACCAACCCCTATGTACCTCTTCCAACCCCGTCTTTACCTTAGAATTGTCTTGACGATAAGCCACTCCAGAATCCACCAAAGCTACAGTGTCGAATTCTTCGTAATCCAATCAAGAACAACTCTCTTTTGTAGAACAAAACAAATAATCATTTGATGTATACTCTTTAAACCATGAGTTGAATACTCAATCAAAACATCAAAGAAAACTAGCAAAATATCCCCAGATATAAACCTTAATATCCAAAAAGAAGATCTGGAGGAGTAATCCTAGTTTTGGACTAAAACAAAATACTTATAGAAATCTAGGACTGCGAAGCTCGCTCGAGCGAAGACTCTCTCGCTCGAGCGAGGAACCAAAAACGCATGTTTTCCGTAAGTGGCTTCATTCGAGTCACGCACCCTTCGCTCGAGCGTACATTCATCTCTTTCAGGTTTTACACAGACGCAGCCTTCGCTCGAGCGAGAACTCCTTCGCTCGAGCGAACAAGGGCGGACAGGCAACTTTGAATGCAATTTTGCATTTTCCTTTGGGGGCGCTGCCCCCTAAACCCTCGCGAGCTAACCAGGCAGCTCGACCCCTGTCATAATCAGCGAATTGGCAATCTTGAAAGTATTAACATCACAAACTTCTCTGCAAGGCACAATTTAGGTTGGATTCGCATCTAAACACTCATAGCCTCATTGAAATAAAAAGTGCGAAAATAAGTAATCGAAAGGAGTTTTGTCAAACGATTGCCAAGAATAAAAACCCGACAATCTCCTCCTTTGGCAATGCCGTGACAAAACACACCTAACAAATAAAATCCTTATTACCCCAATCCATTACACCAACAAAAATAAACGCTTTCTCAAGGTCATGATCTAAAAAAGCTTATTAGTGCCACAATCTCCAAAACAATTATTAGTGCCACAAGAGTATATGAAAAGCAATCAACATATGACAAGATTATCTTGAAGCATGAGATGGAAAACATGAATAGATGCGACTTGGAGATATTAACAACATATAGCATGAAAACATGAAAACTAAGATACATGCACTGACAACATTTCTCCCATTTTTGTCATGAATTGACGAAGAAAGCTCAAACAACTAAAGTAAAAGCATAAAACACATAAGCAATGACATAATAACAATTAACCAAACTCCCACTAAAAGCAACCATAAACACCAAAAACAAAGGAACAAGAAGAAAATGACAAAAATAATATGGTGGAGCAAGTAAGGAATTTCAAATTTGGACCTTGAAACACATAAGATTATCCAAGAAGCACAATTACTTGAAAACACAATGTGCACAGCATCTAGAAGATTCCTCATAAAAGAAACTGATGCATTATGTGAAAAGCATAGATCCCATGATAAAAGTGTATGTATGACTCTTGGAGTTCGACAAACACAAGATTCAAATCCTAGTAGTGATCTGATAGCTGAACCTCCGGCAAAAGAATCTAAGCACAACTAAGGAAAGTCAAATCACTAGGAATCAAGAGGTATTTGGTGAATAAAGGTGGAGGCTCCCCCTCAATCAATGAATCTTTTTTTTTCACATTTTTTTTTTCTTTTATACATTTTTTTTCTTTCTTTTTCACATTTTTTTCTTTCTTTTGCACACTTATTGGCAGCTGACACGCTCAAGAATATGGAAACCGAACTAGAGAAGCATGGATATAAAAAGGATATGATGGTTGGTGACTCTGAGATAGCTTTTTCCTCATGGCTGGACTACAAAGAATAGAGGGGAAAGCCGTGGAGATGTAAAAAGATGGAAGGTGGTTAAGAGACTCAATATCACCCATGATATGCTACTATAGGTCAATTCCTCTAGAAACACAAAAGATACAATACCAGAAGTCCATAAAAAAAAATGATCACTAACGTAAGACTCAGATATTTGCTAATCCAAAAGTGTGTACAGAATGAGACATACTAATCAAAAAAACACACACACTCCAAAATGTATAATGACCACAGAAAGCACACACATGTTAACATGTAATGGATATTCTTATCAATTCCAATATACACCAAGGACTATTCAAAAATTTCAAGCTTGCAAAACCATACAAGAAAATCTTTTTTGATTTTTTGATTTTTTTTTCTTTTTCTAAACAAAGCAAGACAGAAAACGAACATGCACACATTAAAAGGCTCAAAAAGAAAGAAAACACACAGACAAAATGTTGACATTTTATCCATTTGGTGCATTTATCCTCTGTTTAGAAATAACTGTTTTAGGCTATCGGTGAAGGATAGTCTTGAGGGTTGTAGGCAATACATGGGGATTAGGCAAACTAAAACTAATCAGTTGAGTATGCTATTGAATATGGCGGTTGGTATAATACATCAAAATTGTGTATTGATTGATCGAATTTGTACATGATAATCGCTTATATACATTGTTTTGGAGGAGATAGGGGATGAACTCCACGGTTTAGGGGAAGATAGGGGATGGACCTCTAAACCGGGTTTTTGTTTGATATTGATACAACACTAAAATGTATATCATTTGTGAAGTATAGAAGTGTTTTTGTTTGATATTGATACAACACTAAAATGTATCGTTTGTGAAGTATAGAAGTATTTTTGTTTGATATTGATACAACACTAAAATGTGTATCATTTGTGAAGTATGGAAGTGTTTTTGTCTGAGATTGATACAGTACTAAAATGTGTATCTATTATGAGGTATGAAATGTTTAAAATGAGTTATTATCTCGCCTGAAATAGAAATACTGTTGATATGAGATGTGATCTCGTTTAAATTGATTGGCCAAGTTATGAGTCATAGTTATGAATTGAGAATTTGATAAGAAATGAAAATTGGAATAGAACATGGACATATTAGTCATAGGATTGTAATGTGTTATAAGTTGTTGTGTAAGAGTTAAACGTTTATCAATTGCTAACGTTTTAGTTACTGTTCATACTATGTTTAGCATATCTCTACTGGGCGTTAGCTCACCCTAAATGGGACACCATTTTGTGCAGTGTTATGCCACCTCCAAGGACGAGCTTGGAAGGCTTGAGGCTATTAGACCACCTTTTGTTGTTTTGTTGTATTACATGTATATCAAGCCAAGGGCTTTCTTTGTATAGAGTTTGCATTCTCATTTTGCAACCAAGCGTTGTCTTGGGAAGTTGTAAGCCCATAGGGCGATTACTTTTATTATCAATATGTAATACATTTTGTAAGAATACTCTGATGATTATAATATAATATCTCTTTCCTATATCTTGAATGTATGATATTATGGGTTTATTTTGAGGGCGTTACAGGTTCAGTCCACCCATACATGACAGATTGCCAAACTTTATCATCAATATAATTTTAAAAACGATCTCATCCGAGCTTTCCAAAACGAATAATTGGATCCGTCAAGTAGGGGTGGTCGAACCATAGAATTTCCTCACGAATTGAATCCATTATCACAAATCAAACAAGATCTCGCCAAAAGTTTAAAAACCAAAAGAGCAACCTGCTCTGATACCAATTGTAAAATCTATAAATCCCCTAGATGTTGATTTGTGATTATGTACCAATTGTAAGCAGTAAACAATCAAGACAAATCGACACAATGATTTTACGTGGAAAAACCACAATTAGACACCTCCAATTGTGATAAAAAAAAATAAAAAACTACGGGCAACAGCCACAAAACAATCCACTAAGAAGATATAAAGGAATTACACAGGTATACTCTCAATTACCTAGCCAATCTACTCCTGAATTGAACCAACCCCTATGTGCCTCTTCCAACCCCATCTTCACCTCGGAATTGTCTTGGCGATGAGCCACTCCAGAATCCACCAAAACTTCAGGGTCGAATTCTTCGAATCCAATCAAGAACAACTCTCTCTTGTGTAGAACAAAACAAATAATCCTTTGATGTATACTCTTTAAACCATCAGTTGAATCCACAATCAAAACAACAAAAAAAACTAGCAAAATACCCCCATATATAACCCTTAATATCCAAAAAGAAGATTTGGAGGAGTAATCCTAGTTTTGGACTAAAACAAAATACTTAAAGAAATCTAGGACTGCGAAGCTCGCCAGAGCGTGGAACTACAACGGCGTGTCTTCCATAAGTGGCTTCGCTCGAGCCATGCACCCTTAGCTCGAGTGCACAGTCATCTCTTTAGGTTTTTACACGACGCAACCTTCGCCGAGCGAGCAAGGGCGACAGCAACTTTGAATGCAATTTTGTATTTTCCTTCGAGGCCCTCGACCTTGAAATGACCGGGCAAATCGATCCCGTTATAATCAAGTGGCAATCTTGAAAGTATTAACATCACAAACTTCTCTGCAAGGCACAATTCAAAGTTGGATTCAGATCTAAACACTCATAGCCTCATTGAAATAAAAGTGCGAAAATAAGTACAATCGAACGAAGTTTTGTCAAACGAGATTGCCAAGAATAAAAACCTAACAAGAAGTAATGTCTAATGATTGGAATCTTTCCTCTTCAAATTTGTAATCGGATCTCTACATGTCTTGCCTCTACAAGGCGGTCATAATTTTGGATCATGTGTTCTTGCAACTTTGAACAAGATTTTGGTTCTCAACTTTTCTCAAACTCAATGCAACGCTCTTTGCCACCAACTCCGTGCAAACCGACAAACTAAAGAAGGCGGCTTCAAACTCCGCCACGACATGTTAAGTTGTTTGAGGTCTTGAAATTTTTGCCTCAACCTCTCCCTAGCAGTGGAAGGTAGATACTTATCTTGAAAAGCAACCACAAAAGCTTCCCATGTTGGCTCTACTCGACCCTTGACATACTTCCACCACTTATCCGCATCTCCCTTGAGGTAGTAACTCGCAAGAGTCACCCTTAGCTCACTATCTTCAATGTGAAGTATCTAAAATGCCTTCATCGTTTACTCGAGCCACTCATCCTCTTTCTTGGGCTCGGGGCCACCGTGGAACTCATTCGGTTTGGCTCGCGAAAATTCCCTAGTAAAAAAACTTGCCCTTGTCTCCATGGCGTTCTCCCTGGCTTGGTTCTCCGCCCTCAATGTGTTCATCAATTCCCTCAAATCTCCCGCCATTTCTCAGGCTAGGGCCGCCATTGCGGCTTGGTCCGCTTGTCCCGGAATTTCCTCTTGTCCCACTTGCTTGGCCACATTAGCTTGGCCCACTTGTTCGGCCACATTAGTTTGGCCAAATCCTTCTCCATGCACACTCCAGCGAGCCCTACCACGTCTCACGCCTCTACCACCACAGGCCTAACCCCTCCTTGACGTCTTAATTAAAGAACAGGGTAAACAATCTAGCACATAATCCCAAATGTGCTCGCAACTTGCCCCACACGTTTGACTACAACAATTTCATATATTTCTTTACCATACAAACAATTCAATTCCACTCCACATAAGCACTTAGTCACGTAAGCACATATGGATTATTCTTTTGTGATGAAATTTGTCTCACAAAAAACCAAGAATTCTTAGTAGAATGAGTATTGATCAAGTACCCTTCTAATAAGACCTCAAGGAATTTAATCAGAGCAAACAACATCCCAAAAGTCCAATCTCATACCCATCTAGTCACATAAACATGTTATCACTTAGTCACAAAATACAAAACATCTCCTAATCATGCACAGTGAACCCACTGTGGTATAACAACCACTCCCCGCGAGCCCCAAGTATTTAAACCCGGTAGCTCTGATACCAAGTTGTAACGTTCCAAAAATTATAACATCGTATAATTACATCAGTCAACATTTAGTATAAGAGAGGGTGTGATCCTTCAACCTTTACATCATTGATCATTAAGGTTTGTACAAAAAGAGTTCCACGTGCGAATTATACATTCAATGACATCAAATACATGAATCTATAGCATGTAGAACATTGAATCCAAAAATAAAATAACATGCCTTCAAGGGCTTACACATTCCAAGGCTTAAGCCTGGTTATACAAAAATGGTCTCTTGGACCCAAACAATTATATCCCTTGGCTAACAAAAACATACCACAACAAAAATAAGAGCCCTATGCTCCCAACACATACGTACACACCCTAACTTGGCAAGATCTTCACATCCTTTTCTGCACCAAATCCCATAGGGGTGAGCATAAGGCCCAGTAGAAATTTCTTAACAAAGTATATATATTTTTTACAAGCTTCATAATATGATATGAACATGCCATGCTATGCTTTTGAAAGAAAATCACATTTTTAAATCATCGTATTCAATGATAACTTGAAATATCAACACTTCAAAATTAACAATTTAGTTTAAAGGGCGTAAATACGACTCGGATAATCCCTAGGTTGGTGTCCGCAAGTAGGCAAAGCTAGCAGTACCAATGCCCCACTTTACCGGTTGCTAACTGGAAAGGAAGTGATACCTCTTCTGCCCGTGTTTTCGGTCTTTCACATTGGACACTCAGGCCAACTTAATCAATTCAGCTACATCCCCTATTCAGACTTAACAATGTATTTACCCCAAAACATTTCAATAAATCTCAATTCTTAACATTTCTTTCTCAATGCAAGTTTCAAATCCCAATTCAATATTTATAACAAGTAAGGTATTGAAGTGTCAATGCAACAATTATCCGTGCAATGCAATAATCAACCATGTAATCTAATGATTATCCATGTGATGTATCATCCTACGATTACAAAACTTCCCCACAAACTCTTCGTTTTTTATCACAATTTCCACTTCCTTTTTTAATGCATTTCAACATATATCACATATAAATTTTATAGCTATCATGTGTAGTAACAATTCCATATCTCTTGTGTTCTCAACAATTTGTCATTTCATGATTATGTACATATATACTTAAACAACAGATTCCAAAAATTCACTAATTCTCATAGACCAAGAAAATTGTCATTTTGTATACAATAATATGAAATTTCCACTTAATCATTCATTTAACACAAGAAAATCCGTAGGTTCTCAACATCTACCAAAACCCCTAAATTTCTAGGTTTTTCATAAAAGCTAGACATTTCTTCATCTCTTGGTAAAATCTCACCAAAAACATCATTCTTAAATCAATGTGATTCAAATCCTCAAGAAAATCTTTAAAGAAAACAAGTGATGAACCTTTTTTTACAAAACCACCAATTTCTTGAGTCAAAAACCAAAATTTCAAAGCCTTCAAAGAGGAAATCTCGAATTTAACCTAAACGTGCAAAAATATATATATATATATATATAACTTTAAGAAAATCCCTATCTCAAGACTTGAAGAAGAAAAGATGAGAAACCCCCAAATTTGACGGTGTTGAAATCCAATCTCCACCGCAAAAGATGAAGCCCTCGGTTAGCTCTCCAAATTTAATGAAGGAAGTTGGGTCAAAACTCCAATGAATCTAAAGAGATCAAGGGTTTAAGATGTTTGGTAGAGTTTTTTAGAGAGAAGGAGGAGCAAAAGTTGATTTTAGAGTGAGAAAGTGATATACAAAATTGATACACACATAGCCCAAGAGGAGAAAAAAAAAAAGAAAAAAAAGCGATTTTCAAACTTAGCATCACTTGCGCCAAGACTCACTCCCGACATGTGGAGCATGCCTCCCGACATGCAAAGACTCACCCCACACGTGTGGCACTTTTACCTCAAGACCTCCTCTCAAGACTGCATATAATGCAATAGGCAACCTAGAAATTTTTAATTCCCACATCGCGGCTCCCTTCCCAAGACGCAGCTTTAAGACCTCAGACGTAGCTCATTCTTCGAGCCAAGAAATTCTTCACCAAACCAAGCCACCCCGGACCCAACCTCGCACCTTCCGAAACATGAGAAACTCGACACTAAAAAAAATAAAAACAAGGATTTTGAAATAAGCTTCCAAACACAACAAACCCAAGGTTAAACAAGGAGAAACGAGATGAATAATATACCCGGTCATCACACATCTTTTATTGTATGATCTTCATTCTTTGCATTTGTCCTGCATTCTTTATTGCATAGACTTTTGGGTTATCTCATGGACCTCTTTTTCAACCAATTAGTTATGCAATTGAGAATTTTCATCTTTCAATTGTTGTATTTGTGCTATGAGTAGCTTGTTATCCTCTTCAAGTTTATTTATGTAGATGATCTTCACTGTATTGTCAAGTTGCAAATTGTTGTTTTCAGTTTGAATTTTTTAATTGTTTGTTGACCAATGTGATCTTCTCCTTCAGGTACATCATTGATCATAATGTTGCACAAGCCATCCAAGTCTTCATTTGTGTTTTCTTGATTGACATCCCATTCATCCCTCATATAGCTCGCAGTTTCTATGCTTTCAGAATTTTACAATTTCTTATTTGTTGGCTTTTCTTCTTCATGGCGTTCTTCAGCATCTTCACCATCTTCTTCTTCTTCTTCTTCTTCATCTTCTTCTTGAGCATCTTCTTTTTCTTTTTGTTCCGCATATTCCTCTTCTTCTTCTTAGTCTTCTTATTCTTTTCTTCTTCTTCTTTAGTGTCATCGTGTTTTTTATCATTTTCCTCACTCAATTGAGCACTAGTTACCTATAAGTCAACATACGAGATATTAGTTTTTCAAATAATTGAAGTTTAGAAAACTAAAAAGTTTCTCAGTTTTTTTGTTCATAAACTCAGTAATAATTTAGTCTATAAAAATAGAGAATTTTCCCAACTTCAATTGAAATTCAAATGGGATGGGGATGTGACCTGTCTTGTTGTCAGCTCATGGAGTGATATGACTTTCATATGTTTGTGTAATATGATTAGATTTCACTTGATCACTCTTGGGTATGCTTCGTTAACTTCAGGGTGGATGGTCAGTGTGTGCTCACACAACCAATACTACAAACCAAATGTAAAGAATTTTAGTCATTTTAACAAGAAATAATACTTTCTATTATTAACAACAAACTAATAGATTAAAGTAAAGATATACTTACTAACAGAGCCATAACACATCCTGTGACTTTTGCTGGATTTTTGTGGTGTTTTTCAATTGAAGACATCAGTGTTTATTGCTTCAGCCCAATTGTATTTTCTTATTGACTTGATGTCTTTCATGTAATTAAGAAATACCTATCCAGTTGTTGTTTCGGATGTAGAGAAAAAAAGATTCAAACGAGTATACATGCACACCATCCTAATTACATCTTCTGTGTCTTCTTTCTTATTGCCTTTCAATGCTTTTTGCAACAAGTCTATGATAGTTGTACTCGATAGCCTTTTAATTTGTATGGATCTTCCTGTCAGAAATGATGATATACCTTTATTTCCATAACCAAGATTCATCGGCTCATCTCCACAAGATATACCAAAATGGACTTGATGTCGTCTGTTGTTAGCTTTACAATTTCCTATCCTAACTGGAATGAACCACTGCTACTTGACTAGTATGTTTGAATTATTTTGAATGCAATGTCATCATATTTTCGCATTGTTTATAATTCAACTTCTTCTTCAACATTGCATCAAACAATAACTAGAATGGGGTTTCCTTCAACCCTTTAATATGTTTCTTTGTGAGTTTGATATGACGATCGCCTTCACTATTGTTCCAATGTTTGATCTATAATTTACTTTCCATTCTTTGTGCTTTTTTAGTGTTTTCTTCTTCAAAGTTGATTTTTATGCTTTCTTATTGTTTTCTTTGCATTGCTCTTAGTCATGGTGTTTTCATGAGTTGATTTCTATACGTAAAATTAACATAGAATACATACTAACAAAGGACAATGTTCCTAAAAGAATCACTCCAATGTAATTCTCATGAAGTCTAAATTTGATAACATTTACAGCAATAAAAACAAAATCAACATTTAAACCAAAATCAAAAGCAAGAGAGCATGATTAACTAGGGTTCTCCACTCACATCAATTTTAAATCTAAGAATATTCACAGCAATGGTACGTAATTCAACATTCAAACGTAAATTGAAAGCATAAGAATATGACTAACTAGGGTTTTTTACTCAAATTGATTCAGAATCTGAGAAGATTCACAGTAATGGTACCAAAATCAAGAATGAAACCTAAATTGAAAGCATGAGAACATGATTAACTAGGGATTTTTCACTCATATTGACTTGAAATCTGAGAACATTCACAGTGATGGTACCAAATTCAACAATGAAACGTAAATTGAAAGCATGATAACATGATTAACTAGGGATTTTTTTACTCAAATTGATTCAAAATCGAGAACATTCATAGCAATGGTATTAAAATCAACAACGAAACCTAAATTGAAAGCATGAGAACATAATTAACTAGGGGTTTTTCAGTCAAATTGATTCAAAATTTGAGAACATTCACAACAATGGTACCAAACTCAACATGAAACCTAAATTGAAAGCATGAGAACATGATTAACTAGGGGTTTTTCACTCAAATTGACTTGAAATCTGAGAACATTCACAATAATGGTAGTAAACTCAACAATGAAACGTAAATTGAAAACATGAGAACATGATTAACTAAAGGTTTTCAGTCAAATTGATTCAAAATCTGATAACATTCACAGCAATGGTAGCAAAATCAACAATGAAACATAAATTGAAAGCATGAGAAACTGCTATACAAAATATAGTATATTGTGAATCTATCATTTTAAAACAAAAAAATTCACTGAGAAACTATTAATTGCGAAAATGTCACTGCTATGTCATTCTAGTGATTGGTTGTGTATAAATTTTCTATAATTTTTTTTTTCTCAAAAAGGAAAAAGGGAAACAAATAGGCATTTGATGATTTTAATGACAATGGAGACAACCCTCCCAAGTAAGTTGGTCACCTGTCGAACCAAAGTTGGTACAAGAAATTAGAGTCTCAAAAAGTTTTTAGAGGTTTTAGACAGTGACCTTTGAATGATCATAAAATGTCTTCAGTACCTAAGAGACATCACAACAAGTTGTTTTTCATTTTCATTTATTAATATTTTTTTTTCATTGTAAGTTTGTATGTTTGAGAGATTCAATATTTCTACTTGTATATGAATTTACTGAATAATGAACAACCCTAGAAATGTGACTCAATATTTCTTGTCTCAAGATCGACCACCAAGTCAGATATGTTTCTACCACCCACCAACAACAACATCTCAATTTAAAGAAAGTAATCATCCATAATCCTAAGACAGAGAATCTATGCTAATAGAAATTTGTCTAAAATTTCAAATCAATGGTTTAAATGTACAAATAATAATAATAAGAATAAGAATAAGAATAATTTATGAAGTCAGAAAGAAGTCTAGAATTTACTCAAAATGTTCTTAGATTGTGTAGATTCAATTTTGTATTTGAAATGCATCTCATCCATTCAATGCTTTTTCTAGATAAACATTCTAAATTCTTAGCATTGATGTTAAATTAAGTTTCTTATTGTGCAATCAAACCATGAATCGATCTTGACCTCTGATTACAAATTCTACATAGCTTTTGAGTGTTTTTTTTTTTTTGGTGCAAATATTGATTTGTAGACGTGCAGCATGCTGATCCAAAATAGCATTAGTAGCCCCTAAAAGTAAAAAAAAAAAAAAGAAAGGTTTTAAAGAGATGGAGACAGGGCCTCCCAAGAAGTTTGGTCCCCAGCAAAACCAAGGTCAAGTTCATGAAATTCTGTGTCTCAAAATGCTTTTGGAAGTTTCAGATAGTGACCCCCTTTGAAGGGTCTCCTTCAATACTAGTTATCATCACAAGTTCACAAGAAGTTTCAACTATTTGTTTCATAACCAAGGACTCAAATTGATGTCATTTCTTTCACCATAATTGTTTACAATTATCCACCAGCTGCCCCGGACCACTACTTGGGTTAAATAGGTATAGATATTTTTAATTTTAAGTATATATTAAGGATATATTATATCATTAGTCATCACGATTTAAGTAATGAAAAATCTAGAAAACCCCTAGATATTGATTTGTGATTATGTATCAATTTTAAGCAATATATAACAATCCCAATCAAACAATCAAGACAAATCAACACAACAATTTTAACGTGGAAAAGCCACAATTGAAGCACCTCCAATTGTGATAAAAAAAACCACGGGCAACAGCCACAAAACAATCCACTAAGAAGATATAAAGGAATTACACAGGTATACTCTCAATTACCTAGCGAATCCACGCCCGAATTGAACCAACCCCTATGTGCCTCTTCCAACCCCGTCTTTATCTTGAAATTGTCTTAACGATGAGCCACTCCAAAATCCACCAAAGCTTTAGAAGCTAATTCTTCAGAATCCAATCAAGAACAACTCTCTTTGTGTAGAACAAATAAATAATCCTTTGATGTATCCTTCTTAAACCATGAGTTGAATACTCAATTAAACATCAAAGAAAACTAGCAAAATATCCCCAGATATAAACCCTAGAACCCAAAAAGAAGATCTGGAGAAGTAATCCTAGATTTGGACCAAACACCTATTTATAGAAAATCGTCTCATGATCTCCACTCGAAAGGCCGATTGGTCGCTGCGGACCCACGCCGAAGCGGAAAGTTCCGCCGAGGAAAAAAACATCTAGTATTTTTGCAGGTGAACAAACTTCTGAAGCCCAGCATTCTCCGCTCAAGTGGAGGAATATCCGCTCGAGTGGATAGGCAACTTTGAATGCATTTTTGCATTTTGCTTCAGGGCGCTGCCCCAGACCCGCCAAAGGGCATAGCCCCCTGGAACCCCGCGAGCTGACCGGGCAGCTCAATCCCTGTCATAATCAGCGAAGTGGCAATCTTGAAAGAATTAACATCACAAAACTTCTTTGCAAGGCACAATTCGGGTTGGATTCGCATCTAAACACTCATAGCCTCACTGAGATAAAAAGTGCGAAAACAAATACAACTTAAAGGAGTTTTGTCAAACGGGGTTGCCAAGAATAAAAACCTAACAATCTCCCCCTTTGGCAATACCGTGACAAAACACACCTAACAAATAAAATCCTAATCACCCCAACCCATTACAGCTAACAAAAGCCAACTTCTTTCTCAAGGTCATGATCTGCAAAACAGTTATTAGTGCCACAATCTCCAAAACAACTATTGGTCCCACAAGAGTATATGAAAAAAACAATAAACATATGACAAGATTATCTTGAAGTATGAGATGGAAAACATGAATAGATGCGACTTGGAAATTTTACGAACATGTAGTATGAATAGATGAAAACTAAGACACATGCACCTGACACATGACATGAATACATGAAATCCTAAGACACATGAACTTTCTCTCCCTTTTTGTCACGAATTGACAAAGGAAGCTCAATCAACTAAAGCAAGATCAAAAACCACACAAGCAATGATATGATGATGGAAATATCATGAGCATTCTAGAAGGAAATAATAAACAAACAGTGCATAGCAACACACAAACCAACTAATGCCAAACTCCCTTACCAAACCAATCCAAAATGAACCAAACTCCCTTTCACTAATAGCAACCACAAATTGAAAAAAAAAATGAACAAGAAGAAAACAACAAAAATAATATGGTGGAACAAGTAGGGAATTTCAGATTTGTACCTTAAAACACACAAGACTATCCAAGAAGCACAATTACTTGAAAACACAATGTGCACAGCCTCTAGAAAATTCCTCATAAAAGAAAGTGATGTATTATATGAAAAGCATAGATCCCATGAGAAAAGTGTGTGTGTGTGACTCTTGGAGTTCGACAAACACGAGATTCAAATCCTAGCAGTGATATGAAAGCTGGACCTCTAACTAGAGAATCTAAGTACAACTAAGGAAAGTCAAACCACTAGGAATCAAAGGATATTTGGTGAGTAAAAGCGGAGGCTCCCCCTCAATCAATGAATCCTTTTTTTTTTTTTTTTCCTTTTTTTTCCACATCTTTTTTTTTTCCTTTCTTTTGGCACATCTTTTTTTTGTTTCTTTCTTTTGGCACATTTTTTCTTTCTTTTGCACACTAATTGGTGGCTGACACGCTCAAGAGTATGGAAACCAAACCAGAGAAGAATGGATATAATAAGGATGGCCTGGTTGGTGACTCTGAGGTAGCCTTTTCCTCATGGCTGGACTCCAAAGAATAGAGGAAAAAGCCGTGGAGATGCAAAAAGATGGAAGGTGGTTAAGAGACTCAACATCACCCAAGATATGTTAGTATCGGTCAATTCCTCTAGAAAAACAAAAGATACCATGCCAGAAGTCCATAGAGAAAAAAGATCACTAAGGCGGAAGACTCTAATATTCTTTTGCACACTAATTGGTGGCTGACACGCTCAAGAGTATGGAAACCAAACCAGAGAAGAATGGATATAATAAGGATGGCCTGGTTGGTGACTCGAGGTAGCCTTTTCCTCATGGCCGACTCCAAAGAATAGAGGAAAAAGCCGTGGAGATGCAAAAAGATGGAAGGTGGTTAAGAGACTCAACATCACCCAAGATATGTTAGTATCGGTCAATTCCTCTAGAAAAACAAAAGATACCATGCCAGAAGTCCATAGAGAAAAAAGATCACTAAGGCGGAAGACTCTAATATTTGCTAATCCAAGAGTGTACAGAATGAGACATACTAATCAAAGAACACACACTCAAAAATGAGTAATGACCACAGAAAGTACACTTGTAATGGATATTCTCATCAATTCCAATATGCACTAAGGAATATACAAAAATTTCAAGCTTACAAAACCATACTAAGAAAATCTTTTTGTTTTTCTTTTTTCTTTAAATAAAGCAAGTTAGAAAATGAACATGCACACATAAAATGGCTCAAAAAAGACACACAGAAACCCAAAAACTAAAATGAATAAACAAATTAACACAAGTCAAGTTTTCTCACCCAAACCGCTTTAGTATGAACAAAGTTGTAAGAATTGCGGTTGCGGTTCTTGGATGGTGTCTTGACGTTGTGGTTCCCTTCCCTTTCAATGGGAACCCGTCTTGACGTGGTTTCCAACTTCCTATTTATAGGTCTAGGCAAATGCAAACTCGCTCCATGTTTGGTCTCAAGCTGATCAAAATAACAAGGTCTAATATGACCTTTAACCCCATTATTACCAATGAAGTGTCTCCTACCCCACGAGATGTTGGAATTTCTTCCATCTCTATGAGACACTCTCCCATGCAACTTATAACAATAAGGGCGAATATGACCATGCATACCACAATGATGACAAATAAAAACAGGGTGTACAGGGTGTACCTTTTTTCCTTTTACCTTACCAACTCTAGGAAGTTTGAGATGTTCATCCTTATGTTGAATTTTTTGTTCTCTTTTGTTGAGTTCTTGTATCATGAGATGTGGATACACTGCTTTTTGCTCTATCTTACCACCAAAGCCAAAGCCAATGCCACGCTTGTCAGAACAAATTGGTTGAGACCTAAAGAGATTGTCTAAAGACTTTGATCCTTTGTTCCAAAGACCAATGGTAGCCATAGCACACTTGAGCTCTTCCTCTTTCTTGATCATTAGTTCTTCCAAAGAACTTGAGATATCTCGAGAGATTCAATATTTTCTTCATATGTTGCATAGATTTGCTGTAGCTCATTCCTCTCTGTCTCACAAGTCAAGAGTTTTGCACAAAGAGCTTGTCGATCATTAGCTATCTTGATGGCATCAATCCTAACCTCAGAAATCTCCTCTTTAAGTTTGATATTCTCACTTTCACATGCTTTAAATTTCGTTGTGAGTTTGTCATTCAATTTGGATAAGTTAAGAGACTCCTTATACAACTTTTCATAAGCTTGCTCAAGCTCTTCATCATCACTCTCCAAGGATTCATCATCAGTGGCATTCTCAATCGACCTCTTCGGATGCTCTGTTCGTCCTTCAGTTTCAAAAGCTGCCATGAAAGCAAGGAATTGTTTATGTCCCTCTTCGCCTTGATCTTCGTTGTCACTTTCATCTTCATCAGATTCTGATTCATCATCCCAAGTGATAGCAAGAGCTTTCTTCTTCTTCAAACGAGTTGGGCATTCTGAAGCAAAGTGGCCAAATCCTTAGCATTCATAGCATTGGACTCTTTCAGAGTTCCTTTGTATCTTTTCTTTCTCCTTCTTGGCTATAGAATTAATTTTGAGTTTATCTTTGCCTTTAGATTTATGAGTATGAGTAGATTCCAAAAGATTAGGATTCTTTTTCAAAAAGATTTTTTAAATTGTTTAACAAAGGCAGCCGTAATCTTGGAATCTATCTCACAATCCTCATCAGAATCCTTTCCAACTCTATGAGCACTACTAAAAGCAATAGCATCTTTTTGTTTCTTTTTGAAATTCCTATGTGCCTCATAAGCTTGGAGATTTCCAACCAAGTGATCCAGCTTGAGGTCGTCAACATCTTGAGTCTCCTCAATAGCCGTAACTTTTGGTTGGAACCGATCGGGCAAGGATCTCAAAATTTTTCCCATAACTTTGGATTCTGGTATTTTTTTCACCTAAATTGAAGCTAGAATTTACAATGTCACTCAACTTCGCATAAAATTCATCAAATGTCTCACTATCTTTCATTGAAATGTTTTCGAAACTAGATGTGAGCCTTTGAAGTTTTGACCGTTTCACAAAAGGAGTGCTCTCATGAATAGTTTGTAAGATATCCTAAGCCTCTTTTGCGACTTCACAATTACAAATATGACTAAACTCTTCAGGTGTGACAGCGCAAAAGAGAGAATTGATAGATTTACTATTCCAGCTACTATTTTGATAATCAATTGTGTCCCACTTATCAATTGGTTTGGGAAAAGTTACTCCATCAACGGTAATCGTCGGTTCAGTCCACCCATACATGACAGATTGCCAAACTTTTTTATCAATAGATTTTAAAAACGATCTCATCCGAGCTTTCCAAAACGAATAATTGGATCCGTCAAGTAGGGGTGGTCGAACCATAGAATTTCCCTCACGAATTGAATCCATTATCACAAATCAAACAAGATCTTGTTCTAAAAGATTTTTTTTTAAAAAATAATAGAACGACTTGCTCTAATACCAATTGAAATATCTAGAAAACCCATAGATATTGATTTGTGATTATATATCAATTTTAAGCAGTATATAACAATCTCAATCAAACAATCAAGACAAATCAACACAACGATTTTAACGTGGAAAAACCACAATTGGAGCACCTCCAATTGTGATAAAAACCACGCAATAGCCACAAACCAATCCACTAAGAAGATATAAAGGAATTATACAGGTATACTCTCAATTACCTAGCGAATCCGCGCCCGAATTGAACCAACCCATATGTGCCTCTTTCAACCCCGTCTTCACCTTGGAATTGTCTTGACGATGAGCCATTCCAGAATCCACCAAAGCTTCAAGCTCGAATTCTTCAGAATCCACCGAAGATCAACTCTCTTTTGTGTAGAACAAACAAATAATCCTTTGATGTATCCTTCTTAAACGATGAGTTGAATACTCAATTAAACATCAAAGAAAACTAGCAAAATATCCCCGATATAAACCCTAGAACCCAAGAAGAAGATCCGAGAAGTAATCCTAGATTTGGACTGAAACACGATTTATAGAAAAATCCTGCGATCTCCGCCGAAGCGTCGATTGGCCGCCGGCGAACCTACACTCGAAGGCGGAAAGTTCCGGCGGGAAAAACAATATCCAGATTTTTTGCAGCGAACAAACTTTGAAACCCAAAGATTCTCCGCCGAGTGACGACCAACTTTGAATGCATTTTGCATTTTAGCTTGGCCGCCTTCG
Organism: Camellia lanceoleosa; assembly: GCA_025200525.1. Lineage (NCBI taxonomy): Eukaryota > Viridiplantae > Streptophyta > Magnoliopsida > Ericales > Theaceae > Camellia > Camellia lanceoleosa. The sequence continues at coordinate 35,141,068 of CM045767.1, read as the reverse complement.
ACCCGCTTAGGCCGGACTCCGCCAAGGGCGCAATTTCTACCCTCGCGAAATGATCAGCTCAATCCCCGTCATAATCAGCAAAGTGACAATCTTGAAAGAATTAACATCACAAAACTTCTCTGCAATGCACAATTCGGGTTGGATTCGCATCTAAACACTCGTAGCCTCACTGAGATAAAAAGTGCGAAAACAAATATAACTTAAAGGAGTTTTGTCAAACGGAGTTGCCAAGAATAAAAATCTAACAAGTAAAATATCATTTTAATTTTTATAATTTTAAATAAATAATTGAAGCATTGCACTTTCAATTTTGTAACAATATAGTCTCTTTGTTATATGCCGTTGACATTTTTAATGAAAAAAAGACTATATGTAAAAGTAGAAAGACCAAAGTGAAAATCAATATAAAATATAAGGACTAATAATGTAATTTATTTATTATACTGTTGGTTTTTATATTTTTTTAAATTTCACTTTGGTCCTTTTATTTTGCATGTGATTTTTTTCAGTTCAAAATTTTAACGATAAGTAACAAAGGGAATACCAAAGTTAAAAATGATGGGTCAAATTGAAATTATGAGGACCAATGTGAAATTTTTCTCAAATTAGTGGGACTAACGGTGTAGTGCTAGCGTGTGATCGGGCTAGCATTTCGGTACCACCCTAGTTGGGATAGAGTTGCAATGATACTTTTGCACTTGCCTTCTTTATTGATGTATATTTTATTGACTTGTACTTTGATTATTCAACAATAATATTTTTTCTTTTGTTGATCAAGAAAAAAAAAATGTGTAATTTATCCTATTACTAACTTCTTTTGACATTTGAAAAACATGCAAAAAAAACTTTCACAAATTTGACATGATTAAGGTTGTAATTTACTTAAATACTCTCGTATCTTTGTCATCAGAAATTTGGTATTGATCATGCACATGGAAAAATAATGTCATCATTTTGTTTTATAGTGAAATATATATATTTTAACTTATTTATCTTTATGTCATCACATTATATGCATTAAATTTGGTTCTTTTAGTTAAGAATGAGGTCGGTATAATTATATCAAAATTGTAAAATTTATTATATTTTTTTAAATTTTTTTTAATGAACATTAGTGTAATTTACCTTACTCTTAATTATCACGGGAATGGTAAAGTTTGAACACAATATTAATTTTAACTGTCCATTCATTAAAAGTTTAAGGTAATTGGTGACAATGTAAATCGGAAACTGATTTTTTGAATAAAAAATATCTATAAATAAGTAAATTTTACAATGTAATTATATGAAACATTGATATTTGAAACCAATCTATTAAAGTGACATGGATAGGGACGCGTAAAAGAAAAAAAGGTTGAGTCTCGTTGGGCTCAACTGTCGAGTTTATTTTGATAATTTAAACTATTTAATATATAAAATTTATTAAGTATATTATTTTTATAAAAAATTATTTTAATCAAATATTAATAATTTTAATTATTTTGATTGGCTTGTATTTGTAGGTATATAATCGGTTCGGTACGGTTGGTATTTAGGTAAAAAATTACATTAAACTGATAATTTCAGTTTGATTATTTTGAATACCGATACACACCGCTTATCCCATAAAACCGCACCGAACCGAACCGATTGAAACGGTTCGGTTTAGTGCAGTTTAATCAGTTTAAGATTTTTCAAACTTTAGCTACTTTTAAATATAATCATTAATCTATATAAAAATATTAAATTAGTTATATGTCTACCATTTTAAACATATCCAATCCATCTATTTAATACATACTTTTCAATTCCTAAATTATCAAAAATAAAAACAAAAAAAGTTTAAAAATACTAAGGTTTCAAGAATAATGAGTTAAAGTTAAGATTATATATAATAAGAGTTTAAAAATTTAGGTTATAAAGATGATAAGATTAATTAACTAATGTTAATAATGTATTATACTTATTAATATCATTATATTATTAGATATTATATATATATATATTATACAATATATGTGGAAGCGGTCGGTTTCGGTTTAGATCGGTGCACAAGGTACTTAAACAAATACCGAACCGAAAATCGGAAAAATTCAAATTTAAAAACCGCACAGACCAATTTTTGTTAAAAAAAACAGACCAAATATAGCCGGTTTGGTCCGGTTTACTCGGTTTGGTCGGTTTTTTTTATTTTTCTTACATCCCTATGTATTTGTGTTTGAGATTTATTTGTGAAATCATAACTGCCATTAAAACAATTAAAATCTGATCAAATGACTATTGATATCCAATCAATATATTTTTTTGTTAGAATGATATAATCAACGAACTTTATATATTGAATGGTTTGAATTATTAAGATAGGTTTGAAATCAGGCTCACCACGATTAACAGTACCGTCCAATCCGATTTCAAACTGGAGAGAAGCTACGGCCAAAAAAAAAATTGTAAAATTTATGAGTATATAGGGAGCATTTGAATCCATAATCTTGTTATTGTTGAGGAAAAAAAATCCCAGTTTTGTAACTAACAAATAAATTGATTATAAAATTGAATAAAAAATATATATAAAGTTTATAAAATTTGTTGATGAGATCTAGATTTAAAAAAATTATTTATTCATATATATTTTGTGCTCAATCTATAATCAGTTTATGCATTTTTAGACTCTATTCGGTTCAAGAAATAAACAGTCTATACAAATATATTAATGTACACTCTATTTTTTTTAATATTTCTTTTAATAAAATCATTCAACAATCTTGAATACAATTATGGGGGGCATGACCCTGTTTCTGTAAAAAAAAATTATTTACCATATACACTTTTAAAATATATATATATATATATATCTTATTTTATAAATTTAAAATAACCCCTCATAAAATATATGTACCACATTCTTCTACTATCTTATATTCTCTTTTTATTTTCTATCAAAAAAATTTCTTTATTCTTGTTGGCTTATTTTTCCTATGAAGGAAAATATCGTAAATGCGAGCATGCCATCAAGGATTGAAAAATCTTTACAAATTAAATTCAAGCCAATTATCAAGCAATTGTATTGATGGTTCTTTTGCCTCAATGAAGAGGATTTCAAAATTGTCAAGTGTAGAGAAAAGAAAAATTAACAGAAGGACACTACTAAAAATCGGATCTTTTGTGACAGTCTCAAACGGCGCAAAAGGTCCACTTATCGTCGCAAAAGACTTTTTGCGACGAAGTAGCAACGGGAAATGAGGGGTGGCGGAAGGAGGTATGACAAAAAGTATTTGCGACGGTTACAAACTGTCGCTTTCTTGTGGTGATAGCTAATCAATGGTTTTTGCGACGGTTTAACCTGACACAAAAAAAGGGGAAAAAAACTTCACTTTTAGTGACGATGTTGGTTGCCGTCGCCAAAACTTTTTTAGAGACGGTATTTGACGTCGCGAAAAGTATTATTAGCGATGGTTTAAAACGTCGCAAAAAAAAGTAGAATTAAATTAATATCGTATTTACTACAGTTTAAACCATCGCTAAAAATTTGAACTAATATGCATTGCAACAGGTTAACCCGTCACTATTAAAATGTAAGAAAATTATGATTGCATTAGCGACGGTTTATTATTGTCACAATAAAATTATTTTCATAAAATCAATATATATTTTATTAATTCATTCCTTGTACAAATTATTAATATTTTGTAAAATAAAATACATCCACATCCACATCCACATCCACATCCACATCCACATCAACATTCACATTCCACAAAATCATACCAAGAATAATATATATGTACCTTATAACAATTGTCAAACAAATATTCTTTACAAAAATATGTAAAACATTCTCCAACAATACTAATAATTTTTTATATTTAAGAACTCAAATTTTTGTATCTAAAACAAAACAAAAGTATCAACAATACAAAAAAAAAAAAAAAACATATATATTACAGCTTGTTTTGATATCAATAGTAAGCTCCAATATCGATATGCAAAGACATCATCACGTACTCAAAAGGGTTGCATCTGCAAAAAAAACCCCCCCCCCCCCAAAAAAAAAAAATCATTTACAATGTAAAACATTTGATATGTATTTCAACAAATAAATAAGATTGTAAACTCCAATATCGTTATGCAAAGATATCATCACGTACTCAAAAGGGTTGCATCTGCAAAAAGAAATTTTTTTTTTTTTTAAAAAGAAGACAAATCATTTACAGTTACAGAAGTGTTAACTGTGCTAAGGTTTGATTCTAATGTAATAAGTTCTTGAGGAGCCTATTGAAAATCAAGGTTTGCATTAAACAAGATGGGTGACAAGCAGCAGCTTAGTAGGGTTGAAGATGACTCACTATTTGATGCAGGTGCTATTTGGAAAAAATTATCTAATCAAAGTATGACTATGTATATCTCTTTTTGCCTTCATTTTACCTTGACTAGTTAGACCCCACGAGCTGCACGTGTGGGGGTCCTGAGATTTGGGTAAATTTATTTGCTATTCTTGCTTAGTTTGCTACCTATGCATACATAATAAGCACATGGTTTGATTACATTATTTTTGTCATGTGCCCTAATGTAAATTCTGAAGAGAAAAAGTAGATTGTTGATTCCGTGTTTGTGGTGGGAAACTAAATACAAAGCGACTAAACACTAATTTAACCAAATTCCAAGTGCTCACAAAAGTCCAACAAACAAACAGCCCTACATTTTTCGACCCAAAACAAATTCAATACAAAACAATCTTAAAATTAAAATCTAAGTCCATTCTTATCAAATTGGTTTAACAGTGTCAACAAATATGAAGAAAAGAAAAAGAAAATGCACCACTCATATTAGAGAACGTCAAGAATGAACCATGTCACTTATGGCCACTACCCAACGCTATATAACAAAATTGTATTATAAGCAATGCCTCCTCTCAAGCCATGAGTTCTTTATCACCAATTGTCAACCTGTTGAAGAACGATTCTTGCAGTATATGTTATAACCCCAACTAACCAAAATTCAATCATCATCATGAATATTTTTAACTACAAACAGCAGGGGGAGAAAGACAGGTAGGGAAAAATTGAAGAAATAAATGAATCTAGATTATTATGTTCCTCATTGACAGCATATTTAATAGCATAATAAAAGGCACTAAATAACTAAAGCTACCAAACATATGTAATTGTGTTTTCTGGTATTGAATTTCACAAAACAACCTCTATAGATCTTTTCACCTGATTCCACTATAATTCAATCCCTTCATAGTCATCAAATGCTCTAAAATATATATATATATATATATTTTAAGTTGGGAAAATATTACGCACAATGAAAGTTCAAAACAATATGAGGAAATGAGGTTCACACAGTGTCTTTAAAAGCTCCTTTGCCAAGAATTTCATTGTACTGCCAAAAAATAGCAACATGTAACATGAAAAAAACTTGAATTGTAATGAACCAAATAAAAAGAAAGCAAGATCGAAAAAGTAAAAAAATAAGGCAAAATCTTAACACAAAAGTAAAATCATGAAATCCATGTTACCGTGCATGGAAGTCAAATAGATACAAATGAACTATAAGAGAGTGGATTAAACGGGAGAAACAATCATAATAAAATCATGAAACCTGATTGTAAGCATTTGTAAAGTTAAATAAAATAAATTCACACAATGGTCAGTTCAACTCCTCTCAAATCCAAATGCAGTTTAATTTTTGTTTGAAACCAAGAACTCCAGGCCCAAAAGCTGAAACTCACAGTGATGGAAAGAAACCCACCCGAAGGACTTCTTTTCATAGTTAGATATTCCTAAATTTTCACTCTACTCAGCCTAAACACAACAAGGACGACTACAATTGATTCAAGAAATTACAAAACTAAAAACTAAAATAATAAGCTTCATGCCTCTAAGTTGAAGCAAATGCAAAAACTTATCTACGAGAGAGCAATATAAGACATCAAAGCATACCGGAGCAATTCACTTTTTAAACAACAATGGATGTTTTTGAAGTTTTCATTGTTTGTTTCCAAAAACACGAAAAATGAGAATAAAACCAAACATGCTGCTCTGTTTGGTTGAGCTTTCGGATCTAGTTTTCCAAAAAAATTTCAAAAACTAGTTTGGTGAAAGAAAAAAAAAATATAAACACTCAGTCTTTTTATATAGTTTTCTCAGGAAATAACTTTCAAAAATTAAAAAAGATCTCTTTTGATGTTTATTTTTGCCAAACTATATTCTAATTTTTCAAAACAAATTCAGAAAATAAGTTTTGAATTTTAAAAAGGTAAAGCACTAAATTTTAAAAACTGATCCCTAGTCAAAGCCCCCAATTTTCTTCCATGAATGAGACACCCCAACCAAAAAAAAAAAAAAAACACAGCACACGCATTAAAACAAAGGGTAAAGCAATGAATCCATGGAAACCATAGTGAGAAACATCAAAGCCCACAAATGTAATTAAAACCCCTAGAACCCGCTTAAGCAATTATAGCCAAGTAGTTAGTCAAATCCAAATTCCACAACCGCACAAAACTTGAACTAAAATTAAATAAACCCAAATCCCATCTTCAGTAACAGTTGAGTAACAGCAACAAATCAATTGAAACAAAAAACAACCCATACCCTTCACCACCGCCTCCACCTCCACCTCCCCCAACACAGCCCCGCCATCTCTTGACCACCAAAAACACCCTTCCCCATCACAGTCCCGTTATCTCTACTACCGAAATCCTCTTCACCGGCTAATGTCTCTACCACAAAAACCACCCTTACCCTCCTTCTCCTTCTCCTCCTCCTCCTGTACTAATAACCCATATCCATCTATCCCACCCTCCAATACCGAAACCCCCTCCTCCTTCCCTACCACAGATCCGCTATCCTCCTTCCCTACCACAAATCCGCTATCCTCCTCCCCACCACAACACTGCCCAAAAGCTGAAACTCACAGTGATGGAAAGAAACCCACCCAAGGGACTTCTTTTCACAGTTAGATATTCCTAGATTTTCACTCTACTCAAATTTAAACACAACAAGGACTACAATTGATTCAAGAAATTACAAAACTAAAACTAAAAATAATAAGCTTCATGCCTCTAAGTTGAAGCAAATGCAAAAACTTATCCACGAGAGAGCAATTTAAGACATCAAAGCATACCAGAGCAATTCACTTTTTAAACAACAATGGATGTTTTTTAAGTTTTCATTGTTTGTTTCCAAAAACACGAAAAATGAGAATAAAACCAAACATACTGCTCTATTTGGTTGAGCTTTCAGATCTAGTTTTCCAAAAAAATTTCAAAAACTAGTTTGGTGAAAGAAAAAAAATATATAAACACTCAGTCTTTTTATATAGTTTTCTCAGGAAATAACTTTCAAAAATTAAAAAAAAATCTCTTTTGATGTTTATTTTTGCCAAACTATATTCTAATTTTTCAAAACAAATTCAGAAAATAAGTTTTGAATTTTAAAAAGGTAAAGCACTAAATTTTAAAAACTGATCCCTAGTCAAAGCCCCCAATTTTCTTCCATGAATGAGACACCCCAACCAAAAAAAAAAAAACACAGCACACGCATTAAAACAAAGGGTAAAGAAATGGATCCATGGAAACCATAGTGAGAAACATCAAAGCCCACAAATGTAATTAAAAACCCTAGAACCCCCTTAAGCAATTATAGCCAAGTAGTTAGTCAAATCCAAATTCCACAACCACACAAAACTTGAACTAAAATTAAATAAACCCAAATCCCATCTTCAAGAATAATGAGTAACAAAGAACAAATCAATTGAAAAAAACAACCCATACCCTCCACCACCACCTCCACCTCTACCTCCCCCAACACAGCCCCGCCATCTCTTGACCACCAAAAACACCCTTCCCTGTCACAGTCCCGCTATCTCTACTACTGAAATCCTCTTCACCGGCTAATGTCTCTACCATAAAAACCACCCTTACCCTCCTCTTCCTCTTCCTCCTCCCGTAACAACAACCCATATCCATCTATCCCACCATTCAATACCAAAACCCCCTTCTCCTTCCCTACCATAGATCTACTATCCTCCTTCCCTACCACAGATCCGCTATCCTCCTCCCCACCACAACACTGCCATATCCCTGCCACTGAAATCCCCCTTTCCCGGGGCGCCCTTCACAACCAGAAAAAGGAAGATAGAGCAGTAAAGAGAGAGTAGCCATAGAGATATACCCGTGAGGCAGAGAAACCGCTGCTTGGTGACGGATCTTGGAATCAGAACAATATGGGTAGGGTTTTACTTGAAGTCTATGCCAAAACGACGTAGTTTTGGACGGCATAAGAAAATATCTCTAAAGCCTCGTTTGGCAACATCTTTTTTTAACCTAAAAGTCAAAAAGTCACAAAAAAATTAAAAAGCCAACAACCTATATCATAAAATCAAAGATTCCCTTTTTCTCTCTACTTTTTGCACATCTTTTCATAAAAAATCAAAAGGTTATCCCAAACATATTAGTTTTTTTTACATCATATTTTAGTCAAAAAAAGCAAAAAGTTACTAAAAAAGTATGATCCCAAAGGAAGTGTAACTTAATACTAAAACACCGGGAAAAATAATATTTAGTTTAGCTCAAGTATCGTGTTTTAAAACAATATCATAAATTACGGAGTTTGTTGAAAAATGTCAAGAATAATTTTGTTTTTGTAGAGTCTTGCAGAAACATTGGAAACAAAATGCCAAGAAAAGTCTTTTTTGTTGTAGTGAGTTTGTTGAACCAAAAAATTATACTTTGGGCTTTGTTTATTTTTTAGGAAACATTAGAAGGAAAGAAGAAGAAAAAAACAGTTTCTTGAACAAAAAAAATCAGTTTGTTGAATCCAAAAAAAAAATTCTTTTACCTAGCCAAAGAAGAAAAGGAGAGAAAAAAAAAAGGAAAAAACAAAAAAGCACATACATATTTTACATTAAAAATACGGCGAGTAATGTACAAAAATAAAACCTTTTGCGACGGATTAACAAATGGCATTGCAAAAATAAAACTTTTTGCGACGGACTAACAAACGACGTCGCAAAAAAATACAAAAACCGCAAGACAAAAAAAGAAATTTACGACGGATAATGTACCGTCGCGTAGAATATTACTTTTTGCCATGGTTTTGGATTTTCCATCTCCAATAATAGTATTTATTTGGTCCCTTTTTTGCAACAGTCAATTCGCGTTGCAAAAAAAATCCTTTTGCGATGGTATTTTTTGCCGTCGCAAAAACTTGCTTTTTCCGACGATTTTCGAACCGTGGCAAAAAGTTCCATGGCTAAAACCCCCTTTTCTAGTAGTGGGAGGGAGATAGAGAAAGATGATTGAGTGAACAATCAAAGTAACAATTACTTACGTCTACTTCTATGCTTTGAATAGGAAGTGCATAATGCTTCGAAAGAGAAGTGTTAAAAATAAATACTTTGAAAAAGAAGTGCGTAAAATAAAATGTAACAAATATAAATGACAAGAAAAATAGAAATCAATTATCTTTGATTTCAGTTCTGGATCTCCTTACAATGTAGCCATGAATGGCTATTTATCAACAAACATTTGCAAGAAAAAACTATCTAAAACTACCCACTCTTCCACCTCCTCTATTTCATATTCTATGATCTTCCATAACTTCCTTCAACTTCCACTTCAGGCTCTATATTCTTCACTTTGTTCTCCATCATCTTTTCATATTTCATAACTTCTCATAACCTCCAAATGAGTAGAAAAGTGCCACATGTCCTGCAATTATATAAATAATGACTAATAAAATTGCAGATTTATGTTGCCAACATTACCCCCCCCTCCGCCGGCAGCCACAAAAAATAATGTTTACTTGAATTTTTGAAGGGCCGAACCAAGCACCTGACTAATCTAAGCAACAAATTGCTTCGAATAATATCAACAAAATACTTTGAATGATATAATAACACCAATAAAGTGCTTCGAATGAGCATGAAATTATGACTAAATGTCTCGAATTATATATATGCCTTGAAGGGATATTACATATGTGCTTCGAATCAGTATCAGTCCTTTGAAGGAAATTAAACAATTTTGTTTTGCTCATACTTCAAACACTTAGAAAACTTGAAACCTTCTGGAGTAGGTTGACATTGCTTGCACTTAGAATCATTTAGAACCTCATATTTTCATGATTCATCTTAACTAGTTGTTACACATGCTAGCTATTATGGACTAATAACAAGTTTCGAAGGTGGTATAAAGTACCAAAATCATCCTTTGAAGGTCGAAGGTTCCGACAAAGAACGAATTACATCCTTGGAAATACTCGGCAAAGCTTCAAAGGTTCACAACCACCATTATTGTTTCTTCGAAGCTGTTGTTGATGCAAGATGGAGCGCTTCGAAGCTTACAAAATTATGGCAAAAGAGCTTTCGAAGCAACTTTTGGCCAACATTGTGGTTATTCAAATTTTATAGGTTCTAGTCCACACACAATTAATGAAAATATTAATTTTTTGTTTCGAACCAATTATTAATTTTCCAATGACACCAAAACCGTTGTTCTTCGAACCAACTTTTGTAGAATACTAGTTACATTTTCATATAACAAATGGCTATAAAAAAATGTTTATCAATAAAACCACAAATTGTCATGCCAAAAATAGGCATTATTTGACAATTAATTAATTGTCATTTTACATATATTTGAAGAGAGGTACACATTTCAAAAGTTTTCGTCTCTTGTTATATTTCAAAGGTGTTTATTGATAACAAAATCACCCTTCGAAAGTCACATATGCTACTAAAGGATCAAAGGCATCCTTCGAAAGTGCTCACAACATCTCTTCAAACCAAATCCAAAGAGTTGGATTACTATGAAATTAGTTTGGCATTTTAACTAGCCATTAGTGGCTATAAAATGATATTTCAATGAATACATATAACATCACAATCATTTATCCTTTGAAAAGAGGTTTAACAACCCTCACATGTTCTTAATAACATGCTTCGAAGTGTCTTGGGACATGCTTCGAAGGTAACCACAAAACCAAATGGTGATGGTTTTATGGATCAAGTAATAACCATATTTTTGGCCCAATATATTGCAATAATGAAATATTATTTGTTAGCCATTCCATTAAAGTCAACGTTTGATGTGATCCACAAATCCAAAATGGATTTTGACCAACCAAAGTCATGGTATAGTGTGACCATGAAAATTTATACTTTTTGACACTTTGAAAAATGTCAAAAATTTTGAATTCATGAACAGTGGCTTATTCATTATTCTTGACCATGTTTGGTTTAAAAACATGATTTTCGCCGAATTAATTTTCATAATTATTTGGCAAAGTGGGCTATTTTTCCATGTTAGTCATTAATGGCTTATGAAAATCTCCCATAGGTATGTTATTTTCATGACTTGACTCACTAAAAATTGGTTTTTGGACCCCCAAGCCATGCATGGAACATCATTCTTAGCCAAATTTGGCTAAAGAACATGCTCTTTCATTATGTTAATTTCATAATTTGGCTCTTTAAAAATGGGGCTCTTAAACCCCCCGAGCCATTGATGAAATTATATTTTCACTAATTTCAGTCACAAAAGACTTGAAAACATTTTGTAAAACCCCACAAAATTCAGTCATTGAAGACTTGACAAGAAAGGTTGATAACCCGTGTCTCCATTGGCAAATTTTCATATCAAGTTGATGAATTACTCCAATTAAATAGCGTATTTTTTCTTCTACCAAACAATATTATAATGGATGGAAGTTTGTTTCATCAAGAAAGTGGATCTCTTCTTGAAGATTCAAAAAAAAAAAATTATTTATGCCAAAAGATTTCATCTAGGCTATTTAGAATGGACAAATCCAATTTATTTTTCATTTCTTACACTTGACGTCCCACTGGGCGTGCCAAAAATTGTTAGCTTATTTTTCCTACGAAGAAAAATATCATAAATGTGAGCGTGCCAGTAAAGATTGAAAAATTCTTACAAATTAAATTCAAGCCAATTATCAAGGGATTGTGTTGACGGTTCTTTTGCCTCAATGAAGAGGAATTCAGAATTGCCAAGTATAAAGAAAAGAAAAATTAACAGAAGAAGAGGGGAGACGGAGAAAGGTGATTGAGTGAATAATCGGGGTGATTGAGTGAATAATCGGGGTGATTGAGTGAACAATCAAAGTAACAATTACTTATCTCTATTCCTATGCTTTGAAAAGGAAGTGCATAAAATGCTTCAAAAGAGAAGTGCTAAAAATAATTACTTCGAAAAGGAAGTGCGTAAAATAAAATGCAAGAAATATAAATGACAAGAAAAATAGAAATCAATTATCTTTGATTTGAGTTTTGGATCTCCTGACAATGTAGCCATAAATGGCTATTTATAGGCAAACATTTGTAGGAAAAAATTACCTAAAACTACCCACTCTTCCACCTCCTCCATTTCATACTCCATGATCTTCCATAACTTCCTTCAACCTCCACTTCATGTTCTATGTTCTCCACTTTGTTTTCCATCATCTTTCCACATTTCATAACTTCTCATAACCTCCAAATAAGTAGGAGGATGTTACATGTCCTGCAATTATATAAATAATAAATAATAAAATTACAGATTTATGGTGCCAACAATCCTATTAAAGATTAGTTCTATAGTATTTGAAATTTTTTTTATGTGTATATATAACTTATATATAAGTTTATATATATAATAAAAATATATATTTATTTTTGAACCTTCCGATGATGAAATCATAGCTATATATGAGTTCCAAACATCTAACTTGGTTTATGACGATATCTATGATAGCAACTTGATGATATTTATATGTAGTTTATCTCATACAAAACATTTGTATTAAAATTTGCCATCTATTACCTTTTTCATTCCATTTGGATGCCATGCAGTCAAGTAAAAGAAAATAGGACAAAAAGTACATAAAATTATCCAAAATTTTACTCAATATGCAATTCAGATTCAATTTTACACTTAAATGAACATAAATTACACATTGTATACATAATTCTGAATATTTTTTTGTTAGATTTCAAATGCCATCAACTAAAAAAGAAGAATAATTACAAAATAAATAATAAATAAAAGTTTGACATGGGTAACAAAATACACACTAACTTTTTAATTGTTTTAATATAAACCCTCAAATTTGGTATGTGTTTTAGAGGCAGCTTGATGTTTTGAATTTCAATTGATTGCAAGGCAACTTTATGCCACCTTTGGTTTAAATGATGGAAAAAATGCGAGGTGGAGAGCAAGGACGTGACGGAGTTGCAACCAGGATGGCAACCAGTAGTCTGTGGTAGAAGATCTCATAATATGAAGGAAGGTCATCGTAGTATTGGATCGGGGTTGTTCACCATCTTTGTGGACAATCTACTCTGGTCCATGAATCCAAAGGGGTTGTATTCTCTATTCATGAAGTTTGGGGGTGGTAAAAGATATCTTCATCCCAAACAAAACAAGGAAGACAACTAGATCATGGTTTGGGTTTGTTAGGTTTGCTTGTCCAGTCGTTGCGAAGGTAGCCATACAAAAAACCAACGGTCTATGGTGTGATGATAAAGCTTTACGAGTAAAGAAGGCAGAGTTTTAGAAACCACAAGGAAAGTTAAAGGATAATAGTTATATATAGAAGACAAGAGAGATTGGGGCCAGAGTTCAGGATGCCCATGGAAGAAATGAAAGACTAGCATCAAAGGAGCAACAGACCTCAATCCTATGCGTAAATGGTACATCAGGAATAGAAAAACAAATGAAGGACAAGTCATATTGCGGTTTGAAGCAGGAGATGGATAGCTGTATGATAGCATCATTGTCAGACTCAAAAGCTATCTTGATTTTTTAGAATTTAAAAATTATATCCATGAGAAAGGGCCTAAGAAAACATGGTTAGGGAAGGAGGAAAAGTGGTTGTAGTGACATTCATATCGAGTGAGGAGAAGAAGTCACAAATCACACAATTGGAAGTCTGTCTCAATAAATAATATGAATCAGTGTCAGATTGGGAACATGGGTTTCACCTTGATCAAAAGAGGATAGTGTGGATAAGTTGCTATGGTGTGCCTCAACCAATGGAAAGCAGATACCTTTTTAAAGATTGGTCGATTGTGGGGAGAAATGATAAACATGGATGAGGAAACAACCAAATCTTTGTCATTTAGATGTGGAAGAATCAGGATTGCAATGAATATGATGAACTCCATTAATGCAATGATTCATATTAAGTGTAGAGATACACTTTATCCAATTAGAGTGTGTGAAAAGCAGGTGGTGGTAACCAAAATTATTGGAGAAGCATGTAATTATGTCACATAACGAACAGGCTGATCAATTGAGTAACAATGGAATGGAGAACCAGAGTCTAAGCCATGGTGAGTTTACTAGAAAAGACAATGTTGACATGGCTGCCGCCGCACAGAGGGATGTGGACATAGACGATGAGGTGGCAACTATCAATGGTGATGTGTTGGCGGCTAACACGACCAGATAGTCACTCTGTTTTGGTAGTCGAAGAGACAAATGATGTGGTGTTGGGAAGCCAAATTGCAGTGCAAGCATACAATGTCATTACTACAGGGTCGTTGGAGGATCACCAACCCATTATTGATAGAAAAGAGCTAGATGACAGTAATGAGAATGTTAATGGTTATATGAAAAGCTTAAGTGGTGTTAGGTTTTTATTCTTGGCAGTCCCGGTTGACAAAACTCCTTTCAGTTGTACTTATTTTCTAACTTTTATTTCAGTGAGGCTATGAGTTTCTTAGATGCGAATCCAACCCGAATTATGCCTTGCTCGAGCGAAGGCTACATCTAGCAAAAAACCTAAGAAGGATGAATGTACGCTCGAGCAAAGGTTATGTGGCTCGAGTGAAGCCACTTATGGAAAACACGCGTTTTTGGTTCCTCGCTCGAGGAAGAGAATCTTCGCTCGAGCGAGCTTCGCAGTCCCAAATTTCTATAAGTACGTGTTTCTGTCAGATTTTAGGATTACTTCTCCAGATTTTCTTTTTGGATATTAAGGTTTATATCTGGAGATATTTTGCCAGTTTTCTTTGATGTTTAATTGAGTATTCAACTCATGGGTTAAAAAGAATACATCAAAGGTTTGTTTGTTCATTCTATACAAAGAGAGAGTTGTTCTTCAAGGATTCTCAAGAATTCGAGCCCAAGCTTTTGTGGATTCTAGAGTGGCTCATCGTCAAGACAATTCCGAGGTAAAGACTCCGGAAGAGGCACATAGGGGTTGGTTCAATTCGGCGGATTCGCTTAGGTAATTGAGAGTATACCTGTGTAATTCCTTTACATCTTCTTAGTGGATTGTTTTGTGGCTGTTGGTCGTGGTTTTTTATCACAGTTGGAGGTGCTCCAATTGTAGTTTTTCCACGTTAAAATCGTTGTGTCGATTTGTCTTGATTGTTTGATTAGGATTGTTATATATTGCTTAAAATTGATACATAATCACAAATCAACATCTAGGGGATTTTTAGATTTTTCAATTGGTATCAGAGCAGGTCGTTCTATTTTTTAAAAAAAATCGTTTAGAACGAGATCTTGTTTGATTTGTGATAATGGATTCAATTCGTGAAGGAAATTCTATGGTTCGACCACCCCTACTTGACGGATCCAATTATTCGTTTTGGAAAGCTCGGATGAGATCGTTTTTAAAATCTATTGATAAAAAAGTTTGGCAATCTGTCATCTATGGGTGGACTGAACCGACGATTACCGTTGATGGAGTAACTTTTCCCAAACCAATCAATAAGTGGGACACAATTGATTACCAAAATAGTAGCTGGAATAGTAAAGCTATCAATTCTCTCTTTTGCGCTGTCACACCTGAAGAGTTTAGTCGAATTTGCAATTGTGAAATCACAAAAGAGGCTTGGGATATTTTACAAACTATTCATGAGAGCACTCCATCGGTTAAACGCTCAAAACTTCAAAGGCTCACGTCTAGTTTCGAAAACCTTTCAATGAAAGATAGTGAGACCTTTGATGAATTTTATGCGACGTTGAGTGACATTGTAAATTCCAGTTTCAATTCAGGTGAAAAAATACCTGAATCCAAGATTGTAGGAAAATTTTTGAGGTCCTTGCCCGATCGGTTCCAACCAAAAGTTACGACTATTGAAGAGGCTCAAGATGTTGACAACCTCAAGTTGGATCATCTGGTTAGAAATCTTCAAACTTATAAGGCACATAGGAATTTCAAAAAGAAACAAAAAGATACTATTGCTTTGAGTAGTGCTCATAGAGTTGGAGTGGATTCTGATGAGGATTATGAGTTAGATTCCAAGATTACGACAGCTTTTGTTAAACAATTTAAAAAATCTTTTTTGAAAAAGAATCCTAATCTTTTGGAATCTACTCATACTCATAAATCTAAAGGCAAAGATAAACTCAAAATTAATTCTATAGCCAAGAAGGAGAAAGAAAAGATACAAGGAACTCGAAGACTCCAATGCTATGAATGCCAAGGATTTGGCCACTTTGCTTCAGAATGCCCCACTCATTTGAAGAAGAAGACAGCCCTCGCTATCACTTGGGATGATGAATCAGAATCTGATGAAGATGAAAGTAACAACAAAGATCAAGGCGAAAGGGGACAGAAACAATTCCTTGCTTTCATGGCGCTTCAAACTCAAGGACTAACAGAGTATCCAAAGAGGTCAAGTTGAGAATGACACCGATGATGAATCCTGGGAATGATGATGAAGAGCTTGAGCAAGCTTATGAAAAGTTGTACAAGGAATCTCTTAACTTATCCAAATTAAATGACAAACTCACAACGAAACTCAAAGCATGTGAAAGTGAGAATGTCAAACTAAAGAAGGAGATTTCCGGGGCTAGGATTGATGCCATCAAGATAGCTAATGATCAACAAGCTCTTTGTGCAAAACTCTTGACTTGTGAGACAGAGAGGAATGAGCTACAGCAAATCTATGCAACGTATGAAGAAAAGATTGAAATCTCTTGAGATGTCTCAAGTTGCTTTGGAAGAACTAATGATCAAGAAAGAGGAAGAGCTCAAGTGTGCTATGGCTACCATTGGTCTTTGGAACAAAGGATCAAAGACTTTGGAGGGTATCATTGGGTCTCAACATATGTGTTGTGACAAGATTGGCATTAGCTTTGGTGATAACAAAGAGCAAAAACAGAGTGCATCTACATCTCATGATATAAGAACTCATGGAAAGGGAGAACAAAAAATTCAACATAAGGATGAACTTCTCAAACTTCCTAGAGTTGGTAAGGTAAAAGAAAAGAAGGTACACCCTATTTTTATTTGTCATCATTGTGGTATGCATG
Source organism: Camellia lanceoleosa (assembly GCA_025200525.1). NCBI lineage: Eukaryota > Viridiplantae > Streptophyta > Magnoliopsida > Ericales > Theaceae > Camellia > Camellia lanceoleosa. Next base: position 35,123,811 of record CM045767.1, on the reverse strand, counting down.
GTCATATTCGCCCTTATTATTATAAGTTGCATGGGACAGTGTCTCAAAGAGATGGAAGAAATTCCAACATCTCGTGGGGTAAGAGACACTTTATTGGTGGTAATGAGGTTAAGGGTCATATTAGACCTCATTATTTTGATTTTCTTGAGACTAAACGTGAACAAAGGTTTTGTTTATCTAGACCTAGGAATAGGAAGTTGGACACCAAGTCTAGACGGGTTCCCATTGAAGGGAAAGTCAAGACACCACCCAAGAACTGCAACTCTCACAATTTTTTTCATACTAAAGCGGTTTGGGTGAGAAAACTTGACTTGTGTTAATTTGTTTATTCTTTTTAGTTTTTTGTTTCTATGTGTTTTTTTTTTTTCTTTTTGAGTCGTTTAATGTGTGCATATTTGTTTTCTGTCTTGCTTTGTTTAGGAAAAAAAAATGTGTGCTTGTTCATTTTTTGTCTTGCTTTTTTGTTGAAAAAAAAAAGAAAAAAAATCAAAAAAGATTTTCTTAGTATGGTTCTGCAAGCTTAAAATTTTTTAAGTAGTCCTTGGTGCATATTGGAATTGATAAGAATATCCATTACATGTTAATATGTGTGTACTTTCTATGTTCATTACTCATTTTGGAGTTTGTATTTTTTTATTAGTATATCTCATTCTGTACACACTCTTGGATTAGCAAATATCGGAGTTTTCCGCCTTAGTGATTATTTTTTTTCTATGGACTTCTGGCATTGTATCTTTCATTTTTCTATAGGAATTGACCTATACTAGCATATCATGGGTGATGTTGTGTCTCGTAAACCACCTTCCATCTTTTTGCATCTCCACAACTTTCCCTTCTGTTCTTTGTAGTCCAGGCATGAGGAAAAGGCTACCTCAGAGTCACCAACCAGGTCATCCTTATTATATCCATGCTTCTCTGGTTCGGTTTCCATATTCTTGAGCGTATCAGCCGCCAATGAGTGTGCAAAAGAAAGAAAAAATGTGCAAAAGAAAGAAAAAAAAAAAAAAAAAAGGATGTGCAAAAGAAAGAAAAGAAAAAGATGTGAAAAAAAAAGGAAAAAAAAAAAGGATTCATTGATTGAGAGAGAGTCTCCGCCTTTACTCACCAAATACCCCTTGATTCCTAGTGGTTTGACTTTCTGTGGTTGTGCTTAGATTCTCTTGACGAAGGTTCAGCTATCTGATCACTACTAGGATTTGAATCTAGTGTTTGTCGAACTCCAAGAGTCACTCACACACTTTTATCATGGGATCTATGCTTTTCACATAATGCACCACTTTCTTTTTGTGAGGAATCCTCTAAAGGCTGTGCACATTGTATTTTCAAGTAATTGTGCTTCTTGGATAATCTTGTGTGTTCTAAGGTACAAATATGATATTTCTTGCTTGCTCCACCATATTATTTTTGTCGGTTTCTTCTTGTTCATTAATTTCTGTACAATGTTTGTGGTTGCTTTGAGTGAAAGGGAGATTGGCTTTAGTTGGTTTGCATGATGCTATACACTGCTTCTTTATTATTTCCTTCTTGCATGCTCCTGATATTTACATAATCTTATCATTGCTTGTGTGGTTTCGATCTTACTTTAGTTGATTGAGCTTCCTTTGTCAATTCGTGACAAAAAGAAAAGTAATGTTGTCCGATGCATGTGTCTTAGGATTTCATGTATTCGTGCCATGTGTCAGTGCATGTGTCTTAGTTTTCGTGTTTTCATGCTACATGTTCTTAAAATCTCCAAGTCGCATATGTTTATTGCTTTTTATATACTCTTGTGGGACTAATAGTTGTTTTTGGAGATTGTGGCACTAATAGCTTTATGCATCATGACCTTAAGAAAGAAGTTTGTTTTTGTTATCGTAATAGTTTGGGGTGATTAGATTTTATTTGTTAGGTGTGTTTTGTCACGGATTGCCAAAGGGGAGATTGTTAGGTTTTAATTCTTGGCAATCCCGCTGACAAAACGCCTTTCATTGTACTTGTTTTCGACTTTTATTTCAAAGGAGGCTATGAGTTTCTTAGATGAATCCAACCCAAATTATGCCTTGCTTGAGCGAAGGTCGTCTGCAAAAACCCGAGAATGATGAATGTACGCCGAAAGAAAGGTTGTGTGGCTCGTGTGAAGCCACTTATGGAAAACACGCATTTTTGGTTCCTCGCTCGAGCGAGAGAGTCTTTGCTCGAGCGAGCTTCGCAATCCGCATTTCTATAAGCACGGTTTCGTAGATTTTAGGATTACTAAGAGATATTTAAAGATGATTTTGATAAACCGTGGTGTCTAGCTGGTGATTTCAATAAAATTAGGCATATTGGAGAAAGGAGAGGGTGTTCTCGAAGAGATAAAGGAATGATGGAATTTAATCAATTTATTGAAAATATGAAACTAACGGATCCGCCTATGATGGGATGGACATTTACGTGGTGTAATTCCAATGAAGGTGAAAGGTGGAGTAGGATTGATAGGTGTTGATGTCTTGACCGGGTAGAGATATTTAATTTAGAATTGTGGGGCTTGGAGAGAACTTTATCCCATCATTGCCCTTTGTTGTTTGTGGAGGATGGAAGGGATTGGGGCCTAGGCCTTTTAAGTTCATAAATGCCGTGCGTGCATCCACAATCGAGATTTGGTTAAAAAGCTTGGGAGGATTCAAGTATCTCTCGTTGGGCAAGGTATATGATAATGAAAAAGCTTAAAGGTCCGAAAGTTGAACTAAAAAGTGGAACAAAGGAGATATTTGGTAATGTTTCTGTTTCTTTAAAGGATGCTCAAGAGGAACTCCATGCCATTGATTTACTAGTTGAATCTAGAAGTCTTGATGAGGAAGAGATGAAGAGAAAAAGAGAAGTAAGAAATGAGGTTTGGCTAATCAGTAGAAGGGAGGAGTGGTTATGGCTGCAAAAGTCTAGATTGAATTGGAGCATGAAGGGTGATAAAAATACAAGATTCTTCCATTTAGTTGCCACTAATCGTCAAAATAGAAATTTGTTAAACTCAGTTGAAGTTAATGAGGAGGTTCATGATGATCCACAAAGGGTAAAGCTTGAAGTGCTTCAATATTTCCAAATAAGATTTACTGAAAATTGGAAATCTAGACCCAAATTGTTCGCTAATTTCAAGCACATTGGCACTGGTCAGGAGGTTATTGGGTTGATAGCACCATTTTCAGAAGAAGAAATTTGGAAAGCAATAAGAGAAAGTGATAGCAATAAAGCACCACAAATGGTTTAATATGTTGTGCTTTCAGCAATGTTGGGAAGTGTTTAAAGGTGATATCTTAACTTTTTTCAAGGAGTTTCATACTAATGGATGCTTGGCTAAAGGAGTTAATAGTTCATTCATAACATTAATTCCTAAAAAGAAGACCTGTGGGGAGTAGCAGACATGTGCCTATCACCTCATTGGATCTTTATATAAGATTTTATCTAAAGTTCTTGCTAATAGATTTAAGAAAGTTGTACTTAGAATCGAGGTGAAGCTCAATCTGCTTATAGGAGAAGGAATATTTTGGATGGGGTGTTAATATCTAATGAGACAATTGATTGGTGGAAGAAAAGAAAGAAGAAGTCGATTCTTAAATTGGACTTTGAAAAGGCTTATGACATTGTCAATTGAAATGCCTATTGACTTCATCACAAAGTTTGGTTTCCAAGATAAGTGGATCAAAGTGGATGAATGAGTGCTTATCCTTAAGGGTTTCAACTTGTCAATGGATCTCCATCGCTGAGTTTATTCCAAAAAGGTCTTAGACAAAGGGACCCATTATTACCCTTTCTATTCCTCATTGTGGCCGAAGTCCTAACATGCTTTTCCAAAGAGCTAAATCAATGGGACTCATAAAATGAGTTGTGATAGGTCATAGAGAAGTTAATGTTAGTCATCTCCAATTTGAGATGACATTGTTGTATTCTGTGGAGGCATACCAAGATGAAATTCAAAATATTAAAAGGATCTTGAGGTGTTTTGAAGTGATATCTCGGTTGAAGATCAACTTTCATAAAAGTCATGTATGTGGGATAGATTACTGATAATGTTGGTGAAAATTTTGCAAAACAATCGAATTGCAGGCGCAAAGAGTTACCTCTTATGTATCTTGGGTTACCGTTTGATGCAAGTCCAAGAAGGAAGAGTATTTAGATGCCAGTGATTGACAAATTCAAGACAAAACTAGCATCTTGGAAAAGAAAACTTCTATCATTTGGTGGGAGATTAACACTTGTTAAAGCAGTGCTGTCTTCATTACCTATTTATTATCTTTCAATTTTTAAAATGCCCGAGGGTGTAGCAAAAGTACTAGATAGGATTTAGGCCAGATGTCTGTGGAGAGGATCAGAAGTAAAAAAGAAGCTGCATCTGGTAAACTGGGTAGAGGTTATGAAGAGCAAATGCAATGGGGGGTCTGGGAATAAGGAATTTGAAGATAGCTAATGATTGTTTGCTAGCCAAATAGTGGTGGAGATATGGGTGTGATGACAGGGCATTGTGGAAATTAGTACTAGTTAGCAAGTATGGTAGCACAGGTGGTGGGGGTTGGTTCCCATTTATAGAGGAGGGAGAGCAGAGGTCGAAACTATGGGGCGATATTTTGACTATTGCTAATAATAATATCCCTTTGTTCAACTTGTATGTAGATAATTGTGTCGTTGAAGTGGGTAATGGATTAAGAATTAGATTTTGGGAAGATCATTGGATTGGGGCCACATATTTGAAGGAGGAGCATCCTAGGTTATTTGAACTGTCAACTGAGAAAGCGGCTTCTTTGTATGATATGGTTCAAAGGAAAAGAATCACATCATGATGGGACTTGAAGTTTAGACGAAGATGTAGCTTGGGAGAAATTGGATGTTGAAAGACTTATTAATATGTTGAATATCATTACCCCAAATTTGGCTAAAAAAGCTAATACTTTGGTATAGAAAGCATCATCTTCTAGTATGTTTAATGTTGCTGTAGCTTACAATATTATTACATCTGGGCAGGTTGTGGATGTCACTGGGTTCATCTTGAAGAACATTTCACCACCAAAAGTGAAAATTTTTGTTGGCTTGTTTGAAAGGCAGAATTAAATGAAAAGCTTATGTTTGAAGAATTGAGATTTTGAATCACAGTAATTAGAGTAAGTGTGTGTTTTGTAGGGAAGAAGTTGAAAGTTTAAATCATGTTATGCTATTGTGCCCTGCTATTTGGAAAATTTGGTCAAATCTATTGTGGTGGTGGGGTATGCAATGGGTATCACCTCATAATGTTGTAGGTCTACTGAATTGGTGAAGTGGTATTAAATGGAGGAAGCTCGAAGACAAGATCTAGTAGGCAATCCCATTGGCTACCTTCCGTCTATATGGAGAATGAGGAATGAGTGTGTGTTTAATAGAAAGTAACCCAGGATGGAGGAGTTGAGTGATTTGATAAAGTCAAGAGTTGCAAATTTAGTTTGAAACTAATTGCAGAGTTTTTTTTTATTCAGTGAAGGAGTTGATGACTAATTTGCAGCAGGTAAGAAGGTGCTTGGGTTAGATAGTGGTTGGGCCTCAGTTTGAGTATGGTAGATTTGGAGAACATTGTGGATTTGAACTCTTGCATTTTATTTTGAACCATCGCTCACTGTGACACAGAGAGCTTGCTCCAAATGCAGTCCCGAGGATATGCCGCCACCGGATTTGTAATGTCAAGTATGTTGATATGTGTGGTAGTTTCGCTATTTGGTGTTATTTGTTCCTTTCTTTTTCCTTGTTTGCTTTTGATTGGTCTCTCACCAATCTTGTGTCAAGTGCTAGCATATGATTGTGCTTCTTTTTAAGGTGCTAGCCTAGTTGAGATTGTTTAGATTAGCTATGATGCTCTCTGACTTCCCTACTTTGTTGATATTAGTCTTGTATGTGTCTTGATCCTTTCATTAATAAAGCTTTATTTTTGCCGATCGTAAAAAAAATAAAATAAAAAATAAACCTCAAATTTTAAAATGATATCAATTCTATCTATCTATTTTTTATCCGGTAGTTATAACTAACCCAGAAAGAACAATTTAGACAATTTAACTACTTTTTGTTCTTCTTCTCTTCACTATTGACAACCACTTCGCACATTTACTATCGCCCATCACCACCTCTTATCTCCCAAACCAATGTCATTACTCCATCATTTTTTCCCATTCATTGCTACTCATCTCTTACTTAGCCCATCGCCACCTCTTATCTCCCAAATCCAATGTCATTACTCCATTATTTTTTTCCATCCATTGCTTTTCATCTCTTACTTAGTCATACCTATATACTTCCTTTTCTCGCCTATAACCACTCGCTTGTCTCGAATCCGGATCACCAGTAGTTTTTGCCGCCCCAAAACGACGCTGCTTTTGGGGCGACTTTCAAAAAAACGCAGAAGAGGAGGAAGGAGAGAGAGGAAGATGGAGGGAGGAGGAAAGGAAGAAGGAGGCAGCTCGCCTCGCCGCCGCTGCCCTCGTCGCTGCCGCAGCGATCACGCCTCCTCCTCCTCCTCCTCCTCCTCCTCAGATGCCTCTCCTCCGCCTCCTTCCCTCCTCCTCCTTCCTCCTCCCTCCCTCTTCCTTTGCATTTTTTGAGAATTACCTACCAAAACGACGCCGTTTTGGGGGCGACGGAAGGGCGACCACGATCCGTTCCTGCCGGTGTCTAGCACCACCAAAAAAATTGATTATAATTATCTAAATTCCGTTAGTTATGACTACCGATAGTTAAAATTGATACCATTTAAAACTTGAGAATTTAAATTAAAATAATTAAAAGTTTTTTTAGGGGAGGAGAGGAGAGGAAAGGGAGAATATGTGTTAATTATTTGATACAACTTGTAACTATAATTTATTAGATTAAAATAACTTAAATAAAATATAAAAAACTAATTACCTAGAAGATAGTGGAGAATGTTTTTATTTTTTTTTATCAATTTTAATTTTACAATAAAATACACCAAATAATCTAACAGTAATGTTGCATGTCCCATCATATGGGTGATCTAATAATGCAGTATCTAAAGAATGGTTTTAGGAGATTATGGTTCTATGGAGATTATGGGTCACCATAGAATCCTTAAAGAAAGATTTAAGTACATCATACATCTATCACCATCATATGTGGTAAGAACCAAGTCCATCATATTTTCAGTGCTTTACGTATAGCTAGATTAAGATCCTCTCACCAACACCAGCATTTCGAGTGGTGTAATATTTTTATATTAATTTAATATAATAAAAATATAGATTTTATATAGATTTGTTAGAAATTGCTCAAGGTGCATTGAGTAGTATGTATTGTGCTGTAAGAGTACAGGAACTCCACCACATTAGAATTTTGTATGCTATTTGTTTTATTCATGTTTTTAGTAATATTTTAATTTATTAACTTATCTCAAAGTTACAAAATAAATAAATGGACTTGTATATCGATGTAATCTTATAGTTACATTTAATTTATCTTAACCAAATTAACTCTTAATTAATTTATCTTCACGTTACATAGTTTTAATTAGTGATCAATTAAATTTCAATTATAATACCATAGATGTAATTTTTATCAAAATACTGGTCAAAAGTGCAGTATAAAATAGCACAAATCTTATTTCAACACAACATAAAATATGCTATCAAAAATAAGACTTTTTTTTTATTTATTTGAACATTACTACATTAATGCTCATGTACAACAAACCAACAGTCCCTTAAAGCCTTGTTTAGGAACATGGTATTTTAATAATTTTTGACTTTCTATAAAAATGTGTGAAAAAAATGGATAGAGTAATATGACAACTCATAATGACTTATTAACTTTTGACTAAAACTAAAAGTTGCCAAACGAGACCTTAATCTCCCATGAATATACCATTATTCTGTTCTATAAAGTAAGGAATTATCATATAACCACCAAATCAAGCTAATTAAGTGATGGTGGAAACTACAAAGGTTATATATAACACATTAATCCATGGCCCATGATCATCAATCACAAAAAAAAGGGTGTTTGTGAAATGTCCCATGCACTTATGCACACAATTTTCTTTTTTTCTTTTTTTCTTTTATATATTAATTTTCAATTTAAAGAAAATTTGTAAAATATAATAATGTTAAAGTGATCAAAATTAATACAAATAGTATAAAATCACAATAACAAACAAGTAAAAAAATATATTTAAGTGTAAAAGAATATAATATCATCATTTTTCCATCCATATGATCAATGAATTATTAATAAAAACAAGGGTTAAGTGCTATGTGAATCAAAATTGTTAGGGAGCTCAATGTAATTATATCAAAATAATGAGATTACAGATTTTTTTTTTTCAAATCGTAGGAAAGGTTAGTGTAATTTATCTTCTTTTTTTTTTTTCTTTTCCATTTTTTAAAGGGAAAATTACCCTGCCCTTTCTATAAATTTAATAAATAAATAAATAAATAAATAAAATACAGTGAACTTTATAGTTTCCACATAATTATAAGGAACTCCTTTAAAATTGTTATTCATATAACACATAACATAATTTTCATCAATAATCTTTACTTATATAAATAAATAAATAAATGATATTGTTATATCTTTTTACACATACACAAAAAAATGTATATTTTATTTTATTTATCCTATGTTTTCACACGACATGCATTAATTCAAGTCCATTTAATTTTACTAAAATAAGTCAATATAATTAGGGTAAATTACACTTTACCTCCTTTATATTTGACCATTTTTTCACTTGTCCCTAAAGTTTTTTTTTTTTTTTTCACTTTTGCCTTTCATGTTTCATGTTTTTCCAATTTACTCCAAAAGTTAATTTATGTTCAAAATTAGACAAGAAGATAACACATTGACAAAATTTACATATAGTATAAAAATATTTTATTGTATATAACTCACATCTCTACACACAAATCCAAATTCCAATATAATAATATATTTTTAATGTTATGTAACAGTAACATGACATTTTATATCTAATTTTAAACATAAATTAGATTGAGGAATAAATTGGAAAAAACTTAAAACATGAAGGATCAAAATAGAAAATAAATAAATTTTAAGAGTCAAAGTGAAAAATAACTAAACATAAAGGGGTAAATATAATTTATT